>VYXD01002344.1:807232-849569 GCA_013397195.1 Hylia prasina
AAAAAAAAAAAAAAAAAAAAAAAAAACCCAACAACAAACCAACAGAAGCCAAAAACCTAGTTGCAATGAAAAACTTCAGGTCATAATTCCATCTGGTTTAAATGCATGTTGCTAGTTACACAAAGAATCAAAAGGCTGCTAAAACTCCAGCTCTGACCCTTATTACAATATCTGCAAAATAAATGATCCAGACTTATTTGAACAAAGAATATGCTTGTGCTTTCTCCGTTATTATTCAGAAGCTGCCACAATATACTCCATGGTGACAAATTTTCTGATTTTAGCCTCAAATCACAATCTTTTCACTGATTATGATGGCAGCAAATCTCCTTTTACCAGCTAAGCACACCATTCTATAAATTGTGAAGTATATAGATGCTGAGAAGAATTCCAAATATACCAGAATAAATTCTTGAAAGAATCACTGCTGTAACACAATAGCAACTATAAAACACCTCAAGATTTTCTGAAGGGCACAGATAGGGATTAGATTCTTAATTAAATTAAACATTAAGATAAGTTGCAAGAATCTCAATAAAAACAGGCATAAATGAACAATACTTAAGGAGCTGGTGGAAGTGTTCACCCACAACTTTCCATCATTTACAAACAGTCCTGGCTCACTGGGGAGGTCCCAGTTGACTGGAGCTTAGCATATGTGAGACCCATGTACAGGAAGGGTCAGAAGGAGGATCTTGTGAACTACAGGCCTGTCAACCTGATCTTGGTGCCAGAAAGGTCATGGAGCAGCTCGAGTGCCATCACAGGTNACTGGAGAGAATACAGGGGGGTGCTGGGTTAAACCATAAAATGAGAATATGGATATGAAATCACCTAAAAGGCACACTGCAACAGAGGTTTAAAGAAGGCAGGTCCTCTTTGACTAACCTGACCTCATAGTATGACCAGGTGACCTGCTTAGTGAATGAGGCAACAGTTTTGGATGTTGTCTGCCGGGAATTTAGCAAAGATTTTGACATTGTCTCGCATAACATTCTCCTGGAGAAACTGGTTGCCTGTGGCTTGGATGGGTGCACTATTCACTGGGTTAAACCTGGCTAGATAGCTGAGCCCAGAGAGTTGTGATGACTGGGGTTACTTCCAGATGGCAGCTGGTGTTCCCCATGGCTCAGTGGGTCAGCCCTCTTTCATATTTTTATTGATGATCTGGATGAGAGGATCAAGTGCACCCTCTGTCAGTTTGGCAACACCACCAAGTTGGACTGGAGTGTTGATCTGTTGGAAGGCAGAAAGGCTCTGCAGAGGGATCTGGACAGGCCAGATCAATGGATCATGGCCAGTGGTATGAGGTTCAATAAGACCAAGTAGCAGATTCTGCACTTTGGTCACAAAAACCCAGTACAGTTCTACAGGTTGGGGGAAGGGTGGCTGGGAAGCTGCCCAGTGGAAAAGGACCTGAGTGTGCTGGTCAACAGCCACTGAACAGGAGCCAGTGTATGCCCAGGTGACCAAGAAGGCCAAAGGTATTCTGATCCTTATCGGAAATAGTGTGGCAAACAGGACTACAGCCATGATCATCCTCTGTACTCAGCACTGGTGAGGCCATACATTGAATCCCGGGCTCAGTTTTGGGCCTCTCAGTACAAAAAAGACACCTTATTGCCCTCTACAACCACTTGAAAGGAGGTTTCAGTGAGGTGTGGTGTTCTGCCAAGCAACAAGTGATGAGACAAGAGTAAATTGCCTCAAGTTGCACCAGGGAGCATTTAGACTGGATATTATGAAAAATTACTTCCCTGAGAAAGTTTTCAAATGTTGAAACAGAGTGTCCAGCCGGACGTATTTAAATTACATTTAAATGTGGCACGTGGGGACATGGTTCATTGGTAAACACGGCAGTGCTAGGTTAATGCTTGGACTAAATGGTCTGAAAGGTCTTTTCCAACCCTAAAAATGCTATGATTCTATGAACTGCAGGACCTGCAGTTTGCCTCAATAGTATAAAAAGATCCATAATCCTAAAGGCAATGAAAATGATTTTGAAATATTGACAGTTGACTTTAATGAATATAAATGTTGGCCACTAAATGTTGTTTTGTGTTGAAGCTCAAATGCATATTTCATGAGGAGATTGACATCCAACAGTGATTTAAGCTGTTCGTTCTAAAGATTCTTAATAAAAGTAAAATAAAAATTTAGATCATCTCTGCTGACAAACCTAACCCTTTTTTTTTCTAGGAAAAAAGTCTGAAATATTTTATAACTGCTAACACTAACCCTAAGGATTCTAACATTATATAACACTTATGTAAATCTGTCTCATGTCCAGTTAACATAGAATAGATGAGATTTTGTTGTGACTGCCTGAAAGTGACTTAAACATGCACGGGCGGCAAAGGCTGCATCTGAACAAAAATGAATTTTGGATAAATATCTTCCATTTGGAAGTATTTAGCTATTTTTAATTAGTACAGTGTTTTTTCAAGTCTTTTTGTCCCCCCGCCTCTATGTCTGTTTGCAGTAGCATATCTAATTAAATTATCCAGTTTTTGTGTGTTTCAAAGCATTCCTTAATATATCAATAGAAGGGGTGGATTTCCTGTTCACCACAAGAAAAATCCCAAAACTGTTTTAATATTTTCTGGAAGCTCACATCTTTCCACATGCCATATTTTTAACACAAGTAACTTAATTATCTCTGCTCTCTTATCTAAGTACATATCAAGAAAAATATTTTGAATTTTTGACTGCAGCTTTAGTAGACACTACATTGTGGTAGTGCTTGAGACCACAAAAATACCTAAAGTGTTTTGTTGGTAGAAAAAGGTCTCTATCATCTTTCTGTCTAATGCAAAGCCTTCACTCAGAGTTCTGTATGACATCTAGGATCCATGCAAAATGCCTGTTAATAACACTGAATGTCCCCTGGCTGACCCACTCCTTCCCTTGAACTCAATATTCTTCCACAGATACTGTGCATGAACATTTTTTAATCAACAGAAAAACAACTGGAAGATGGGAAGAACAGAAGCTTTTCACACAAAGGTACAAAGAGAAATGTTCTCTTCCGTGTGCACTTTGCTAAAAAAACTTGGTGTTTCAAGTATACAACCAGTGGAACCAACTGAAAATTTCCAAACCACATTTCAGTAGAAAATTAGTTTTGCGCACTAAGGCTCCTCTAAAATTAAAAATATGTATTTTCCACAGAGCTTGCAAAAATAACTTTAAACCCCCTCAAACTCAGACCTACAGAATCCTGCTGTGTCTATTTTAGATTTTAATTTAAAATTTACATTCTTGATAACAAAGGAAAGTTCAGAGCAATGCAAAAAATAAAATCTAACTAACTATAATAAATATGTGTATGTATCCATAAAAATTTCAAAGTCAATAAGCTCCTGCACAATTTTTCATTAAATGGAATATAACATTAGGAGAGATTGTAAATGTACAAACAACTGATTTTATACTTTCCAATCAGGCACATGAGGTCCAAATATAACATGGCATGAACATTTACTACCAGGAAGATAAACAGTTGCAAGACCTGATATTTGCGGGTCACAAACAGTATAATTCTTTATATAACTGTTGTTACATGAATGCCCTGATGAAGAAAAAGCAAATTTAGGAAGGGTTGGATGGGAGAAGTTTTCTAATTAAATCTCTAATTTTCAGTTTCATAATAAGAAGATCTGGATAGAAAATATTACCAGAATTAAACCCACACCTAGAGATAAGCCTATTTGAGGTGGGGGAGTTAATGACTCTTCATCTTTTCTATTTTTCTTTTTTATCTTGAGGTAAGGAAGAAATCAGTGCAGGAAGCTATATCAAGACTGGTTTTATGTTACAATAATTATCACCGTGACCATTCTCTACACTGTTGTCTTCATGCGTTTCAGAGAAAAAACTTGTTTTGATTATTTTTTATTTTTATATCCTTTTTTAAAAAACCCCTTTGACTTATCTGTGGCATGTAAGTGCTGCAACAGAAATGAGCAACATTTCTTTGAAGCACTGACATTTGTTTTTAATATGAACGTATCATTACAGCATTTTCTGACCACAGATCTTAGTTCCTGTAAAGAATACATGTGGCAACACTTGGATTGGAAGACATTATTCAACATTGTTTGTGTGTGACTGATTTTTAATCGCAGAATTAGCTAGAGTTTGAAGATAACTGCTGTGAAATAAAAGTATTTTCTAGTCAATGTATATTGTGTAGCACCACTGTTTCTCAAAGTTTTATATTAGTTTGCTTCAGAGTGAAATTAGCATGTAAAAAGAAGATTTACATTTCCATTAGTGCTATTTGTATCACATACTTATCCTTAAGAAGTACATAAACCATCTAAATGTGTCAGTTTAAATACTTTCATAGCTTTCACTAAATTTTCCTGACCTGCTGTTTTCATTACATTTGCCAGTAGCTTATTACATGGTACTATATAACAGATTGCTGAATTCAAATGATCCGCACCCTATGGAAATGTTTACACTATTTTCTTTATAAAGAGACACATGCTACTCAAGATCATGAAGATTCTTCATTTTTATCATTTTGGTACCACAAATCTAAGAGTTCTTATACTACTTTTGTTTTCTTTATCAAAGAAACAAGAAATACAGCTCCCAGTTTTTCTACTTGGCTACTTGTGACACCCAGAAATCATGACTGGAGACACACTGAGCTTATAAAAGTTCACCATAACCACACATTTAAAATTGAAATTCTTCTTTAATAATCTAGATTTTTCACATCAACATCACTATCTATTTTCAAATACAGACTGTGATAATTAATTGGGCAAAGATAAAAACTCATTAGGAATTTGCCAGAAACAGTTTAAGTGACAAGATGGAATTTTTGCACTTATTATGGCTGAACTTGATTGTGTGAGAGAAACCACTGGACCAGAGGAAGGAAAAATTAAATAAGGGTAATTTTTATTTACTGGCATTTGAGCAATCAGTGGAAATTAAAAGGAGTATAGTGAATTTTCTGGTGCCTGTAATAATATAGTAAAGTTGCTTCTTGACTAGGTGGTATTCATTTTATAAAAAGAGACAGTTCAGTTAGTGGCAGAACTGTCAAGAAATAGACCCATAGAAGAAAATATTGGTGCTGACCTACAGTCACCAACAAGTACTTGATTGACTTAGCCCTCTTCATTGCTCCTGTTAGACAGCTCTCTCCAGCTGTCTGGCCTGTGAAATAGGAATGCTCGAAGACTAAGATTTAAAGGCATACAGCCTGAAGGAAACAGACTTTTTTTTTTCCATTTTTAAGTGTGAGAAGACAACCTAGGCTCTTATACAAGACTGCAGGAGATGTTTTCACTCCACACTACTCCTGTCTGAGAAACTTTTTCCTGATGGTAGAAATTGATCTGAGTTTATAGTATTATTACTGAGAAGGATGTGAAGAGTTAAGGAGTAATCCTTTGGGTAAGGTACACATTGAACTGAATTGCCTTATAAGGTTGTCCTATAAGTGGGTTATTGTATTGTTACAGGTGCAAACATTTTCCTTCTCTGAAATATACTGCAGTGTTTTGGAAGCATCATGTTTATTTGTCTGTGAAGTATCCTTGTAATAAAGATCTCCAAGATCCAACCTTTGATGAACTGTCATATTGTCAGGTAAACCTTGGCACCAAAGAACCATATCCAATAATTTCTTGAATGCTTCCAGGGATGGTGACTCCACCCCTTTCATGATAGTCCATTGCAATGATTCACGACCCTTTCAGTGAAGAAATTCTTTCTGATATCTAAACTGAACCTCCCCAGGCACAATTTGAAGTAATTTCTTCTTATCCTATCACTGGTTGCCCGGGAGAAGAGACTTACTCCCATCTTGCAGGTGGCAGTAGAGAGTGATGAGACTCCTTTTCCCCAGGCTAAACACCCCCAGATCCCTCAGCTGCTCCTCACATGACTTGTGCTCCAGACTTTCCACCAGCTCTGGTGCCCTTCTCTGGACACGCTCCAGCCCCTCAATGTCTTCTTGCAGTGAAGGGCCGAGAACTGCACACAGGATTGAGGTGTGGCCTCACCAGTGCTGAGCACAGGGGGACAATCCCTGCCCTGGTCCTGATGGCCACACTATTGCTGGTACAGGCCAGGATAACACTGGCCTTCTTGTCCACCTGGACACACTGATAGCTCATGCTCAGCTGCTGTTGCCAAGCATCCCCAGGTCCTTTTTTGCTGGGTCACTTTCCATCTGCTCTGCCCCCAGCCTGTAGTGCTCCAAGGGCAACAACTGCGTTGTTGCGACACAAGTGCAGGACCTATTTTTTTTCCCTAATTCTGCCGTTATTATTCAACACTGTTTTGATAATTGTCATTTAACACCGGTTACAATATTTATGTGGGTTGTACAAAAGACATTTTCATTGATAGCCATGGGTTTTTTTTTGTTTCATCAGAGTGAAGTATGGTTTATTATTGCTGGATAAAAGCCTATATGATCCTCAAGATTTCAATGCTGCCTTTTGAAATTCCCATAGAGCGTATTATCTGATATTAGTCTCGTTTCATATAATCCTTATTGTGGGACATTCTTTCATTGTGAAGATTATTTTATTCAGACATAACAGAAGTGGCTCACATTAGCAGGACAAAATTAAAGACTTCAATGAAAAAAATGTGTCTAATTAGGTAAGCCTAGAAGTCACAGTTTTTTGAAAATCAAGCACTGTTCAACCAGACAATTCTATCCTCTCTTCTCAGAGAAAACTATAACAGTCATACCTTTTGATAATCATGCTTGTTGAGAACAAAACTTTTATTTGGAGATAAAGAAGCAAAAAAAACAAAAAAAAACCAAACAAAAAAACCAACCAACTAACCAACCAAACAAAAACCCCCTTCAAGTGTTTAATTATACAAAGTTCTGCGGAGGAAAAGAGTGGAATGTGCTAGAAATAGCTACAATTTGGAAGGATAACATCCAAAAAGGGAGAAGACTGAAAGCTTTATACCTAAACCATTTCTAATAGAAAGGTATTTTCCCACCAGATAAATAAATAGAATAGCAGAAAATTAATGCCTTTTTTTTTTTTTTAACAAAAAGAAATACTCTTGAGAATAGAAAGGTTTGTATACAAAAAATACTGTTATGATGTTTCCTGGGAGCTAGATTTTTTTGAAATAATCTTTTCCACTTTATATTTAATTTATGCATGTTGGTTTCTGAACTATAAACCATATTGTATATTGGATTTATAATTTTTTTATCAAGCTTTGATGTCCTTCTGATGAACAGAAATGGGGGAAGAATTGAATTGAGAAGGAATATGGAAATTTGTAACTGCAACTTAGGAAAAAGGTGATACTTCACACTTCTAATTAGTATAATCAGAGGTGAATAAAAGTCATATTAATTTTGTAACAATATAAATAGGATTTTCAGTGTACAAAAATGGTGGGTTTGGTAACTATCTGGTGCAAGATTTCTACATATCTATAATTCATAACTATGAATTATGTAGCTCATGCTGGAGATGTAGCGACAGGATTTTCAATGAACATGTAAATTCTTTAACAACATTTTTTTTACCCAGAGCTTAATTGATTATTACAGAATGCCTCCAGGGAGACATATTCGTAATTCACAAAGGACAAGAGGTAATTAGTTTCTTCTGAATCAACTTTTCTGTCCCCATAATGTTTCAACTGTGTAGTTTATTTCCCATTTTTGGGAGGAAGGCAGCACGAGGCAGGAACTCCTTTGGAAAGAACAGTGGTAGCAACAGGGCCCACCTTTCCCACTGCAAAATGATTTGATGATAGTGGAGTGATGCCAGCTTGAAGGTAAACTAGACAGCTCAAAAAAGTCTCCTCATATAATGCTTGAAGCCTATGTTTAATTCTATTATGTAATGATTTTTGGACACTTTTGTTAGTTTGCAGGATATTTGTTTTCTCCTTGTAATTGCCCTGAGAGGAACAACTAGGCCAATTAATATTCATGATAAACTATTTCTTCAGCTTCTTTTCATTTTATTTTAAGTACAGGAAATTAATGTGCTGAAATTACTTCAAAAGACTTTTTTTTTCAATTTTTATACTTTTAAGAAAGATTTAGCATTTGTGTCTGTTTTAGTGGCAATTTCTAAATAGAGACAGCTAATAAGTAAGAAGCAAGAGAGATCACCAGCTCCTGCTTTTGGATGGATGGCTAAAATGAGCATCTGAAAATGTTTTCTCTGCTGGCTAGTGAGCCCTCTAAAGTGTTTAAAAAGTAGATCAAATTTGTATCTCAAGCACTGAGATGTAGAAACAAAGCTGAAACAAAGAACCAAATGAAATATAACAGCATACATATGAACAAAATATTATAACAAAAATATCTTTAGCATTTTTCAAAGTGAAAAGACTTTTAACCACTTCAACTGACTGCTTCCATAAGAGTTCAGAAAAATATTCCTATTATCATCTGCATGAGTTTGCAGAAGCATCAGTCAGCCTTAGTAGACGTGCCCAGTCTTTCATTTAAAACTTCTAATGAGGGAGACTGCACTGTTTTTAGTTTGCTCTGGTAGCTAATTATTAGGCCTGGCTGAAGCTTTTTGATTAAAACAGATTTGACAGGCTCTTGGATTTTCCACTCAATTAAATACTTTGAGAAACATTTACTTCAGCCAAATCTCTCCCCACCTCCTTTCCCCAACACGGGTTTAAAATTTTTCCTGCAGAACTGTCTAGAAAAAGTCATGCAACCTTCTTTATTTTGTTTCTAATCTAATATTTTTAGAGTCAGATTTCAATCTCTGGCTTCCTTGGTATGTTTTTCTATCATCTCTCACTTTAATGTATTTAAATTTTGTCTGTTCCTTTGATCTTTCAGTAAAACCTCAGCATCCTTACAACTCAAAGCAGACAGGTCAATCTTAAATATGAGACAAGAATGCAGACCTTAGATTCTGAAACAAAAATTATTCATAAAAAATTATGAATAACCACTAGATGTTAAAGAGGGAGACAGAGGGAGCTTTTACCTGAAATCAGAGAACACCTGGAGAGGTCCAAATGAAAACACAGTTGGAGCAAGAAAGGTTAAGGACAGCAGCAGGAGTTTTAGGAATTAAAAGTGACAGGAGAGATTAAGAGGATGTAGGCAGGGTTTTAGGAGGTAATAGTCAATGTGTGAAATGTCAACAAATCTGTGAAAAGTCGTAAGTAAGACACAATGATAATATGATAATAATAAATCAAGTAAAAAAAACCCTCTAAGAGTTAATAAAATATTGTTTACTCACATGCTAAGGCAATGATTACTGCTCCTGAGATCTTCAGCAGAGGATATTATGGGCAGATACATTTTAGGGTAAAACTCTAGGTAAAGTGTGGTGATCACATGGTTAATCAATGGGCCACTCACAGGAGTCACTATCCTGTTATATTTATTAAGACTGAAATGAGTACTGGAATAATTACTGATGTTTTAGTATTAACAATAAGGATATTTTAAGACTGAAGAGAAATAGGAGGCACTGAGAAGGGTATTTTGAAACCTATTTTACACACAAAACTATTAACAATCTAAGGTTTAGAAGGTTTAGCAGGTTTAGCAAGACAGTGCTCGTTGGGAGGCTCGTGAATAGTTTTGGAATGTGAATTTGCTTCCTCAAAAAACTCTTCCCATCACAACTATCTCACCAGGACAACCAGTGTCCGGGTTCATAAGTTGAGAAAATTACCATGTAAAGACCCTTGACTTCTTCCTGCAAATAATGATAGGGCACATTTTCATGGACAGGTGCAGACTGAGCCAAGGTGTCTGGAAGCACTCTGATTTGGTAGCAATGTACCTGTTTTACTCCAGTTCTACGCCTAGATTATTTTGTCCAGATCTTGTAAGACATATTTCCTTGTGTTTCAATGAACTGAACTACTGACTAAAATAATAAAGTACTAGTTGTTTTTCTAGCCCATCTAAAACAGAAGCTGGTATTGAATGGTAATATGGATCCATAACAAAGTCAATATAGAAATGAAACAAAAAAAACCAGAAGACATATTAAAAAATTCTATGGATAATATATATGAAAATATGGATATAACTTATTTATGTTACTTTTGTATAATTAATCATGTAGGAGGCATTCATACATTACAATCTTTTCGCCATTTTAAATTCTAAGTGACCTACACTTTGAAGGTTACACATTTCTATTTATTATTAATTTTAAGTTTTTAAAGAAACTTGCATATTATGATTGGATAGCAGATTTTTTTTCATAAAAATTAATAATGACTCCTTACAATGGACATATCTGTTGACTGGATGGAAGTTTCTGGATGTTTCCATTTAATTCAAACACTGAATCATCTCTGAAGGACACTGTAATTTAATCATAATGAATCCATACCAATATTTCTTTACTTTGAACATTATATTCTTTTTCTACAGATGCAATATTTAGAACACAATTAATTAGCTTAAGTATGTGATTTTGTAAATATAACAGTTCAAGCATGTTGTTGAAGAATAAAGTTTTGAAGCCTTTTCCTTCAACATATTTGAAGTAGGATTGATATAGTGGAATTTATCTTACTAAATGATTACATCTTCACCGTTGATGATGCATATTTGATAGTTGCCTGATGCTGCTGGAGATGATTTCAACAATTATAAACACTTGTAGAAAACACAATTCACTCCAAGTAAATGCCTACTACATGTCAGATGAAGTAGTATATATAGTATAAAATATATAGTAAAGTTTTAAACTATATGTACTCTGCTAGGACTATAGGATGTCAGATTTAGAAAAGTAGATTTAATCTCATGAATTCACTGAACCAATGTGCAAGTGATATGTTAATTTGACCATCAAATTTGATCATTCTCCCTGGCACTTAAGAAATATTATTTTCAAAGCAAATTAAATAAATAAATAAAATAACACTGTTGCCAAATAAACAGACAGCCAGGGAATAAGCTCTCAGTTCTGTCTCCACCTCTCTTGAAGAAATAACCAAGAGAAAATGCAGAAGTAATGCCAAGAATTACCAACAAAGAATTCTAGAAAACCTGGTTTAATTGAGCAAAATTAATGAAGTGGTGAGTAGCTAGCAAACCATAATGGAAGTTTACTATTGCTCCTTGCTTTACCGTATTTACCCTCAGCAGACGTCCAAATATTGCGGTCCAAATTTAATAAAATGAATCCCAAATCCATGATAACAATATATCCACCAAAAATAAAGTCTCCTTTGTCTTTTCATTTAAGTTATCCCAGTTTAAAAGATCATCAGGTAACAAGATGCTACTCATGGCAAATTCAAATAAAGTCTTGTGTCTTAAGGTAAGCCTAGTCCTTAGGAACTTCTATTCCACATAGCAATAGTGTACAAATGAAGTAACAAGTCTTTTTACAGAGAAATAAATCTTGGAAACCAGGAGCTGATAGTTATAATAGTTATAAAATGACTAAAAGCTAAAACTATGCAACTGCCCACCAAAGAAACAAAGAGTTTGATGTGAAAACTGAAAACACTCTGAGCTTCACTTCTTTCAAATGGACCTCCAAAGCAAAATTAGCTGTTTAGTCTCATTTCCAAATTTGATTTATTAATGTAGCTGAAGTCAAGCAAAAATGACAGATATGGTCAAACCCAGGCATATTATAAATTGCCTTCCAGTAAAGTCAGCAGTTTTAGCAACTAAGCTTTCAATATTTCAGAGCAGAGTGGTATAGAAGACCACAGATTATGGCATATTTTGGTAAAATGCACAAAAGATAGTAATTTAGATCAGTTAACTTGGTAGCGAGATGCCCATATTTGTTCTCTACTCTCTCATTATCTTTGCATGTGGCCTTATTAAACCAGCTCTCTCTCTCTTCCAGTTTTTATGTGCAAATGGGAAGAGTAATTCTTGATACCACATTCTGTCATCTCCTAAAATCCTACTTTTTATCTACGCTGATAGAGTTAAAACAGAAAAATCTCTCCTATATGGATAGACTTTACTGTTAAATTAGTGTTTTATGCCCTTATAATCTGCTTCCATTCAAGAAGGGTGGCAGATTATATAGATGTAAAATATCTTCTTGCAAAGATAACTACATACATCCCTCAGCATGCATCAGGTGTTTATCAGTGGTATTCCACATTCTTTTGTCAAGTATGGCTGCAAGAGTTCTTAAAAACCCAGCAGGCTGCTAGTGTTGCATGCCAGCAAGTCATCCTCAGGACTGGCTCTGCCTAATCACATGCCCAGAGAGGAATGGTGGGACAATAACCCAACAGTGCTCATCACTCTCCAGTGCTGGTGTCTTTTGAAATTTGTGAGCCTGACGTTTATAGCTCCTATCACCTTTCTGTGTCGCACAACTTCAAGACAAAATAATACTTACATTTTTTCTTTATTAAGATTTATGAGATTTTTCTATCTAGGCTTTGATATTTCCTACATCAGCGGAGGAAGAGATTTGTATGCAGCTTAAGTCTAATATGGCAGTGAGAGATACCACATCTCTGGAGACTTCAGTTCAGCACACTTCCATGAAACCTCTAATAATCCAGCCTACTGATGGACAATATGACCATTTTTGTAAAAAAAGTGCCCCACATCTACCAAATGAAAACAGTACATATATTACATACCTATTTAAACGGCTTGGCTTTGAGATGTCAGGATTTCAGACTTTTACAGCTAAAGAAAGGCATAGCTCCTAGTAGTTCTCATAAACCAAATCTGAATTTTATCATTACATCTCCCTCATATTTTTTTTTTTTAAGGAGAACCATTTTTTTTTAGGTATAAATTACAAAATATTTCTCTCTTTTTAATAGAAATTAGCCTGCATATAATAAAAGAAGGCAAGTAACATTACAAATTACATACTTGGATAAAAGTAGATGAATAAATGATAGAATTAGTATACTGTATGTTGACAGAAATGAAGCATAATTCCCTGATCTTTAACTTTAGACTAAATGCAACTGCTAAAAATGAGCTATACCTCTACATCCCTAGCAATATGTTATATTTGACATTAAGATAATAAAAATAGAGAAAAAGAGAGCAACTAAATGGGTAGATTATACTAAGACTTCATCTAAGAATAATTATTCTAATAATTATCTTAATATTTTTCTTACAACATTGGCTTAGTCAGCCAGACATGATTTAAATTCTAAGTTATCTTCCCCTGCCCCCCACCAAGTGTATGTAAAAATATATAAAAGCAGGAATATAAGAAGGGAGACACTGACACAACCATTTTAATGTTCAATATGATCATTACTAATGAATAAATTCATAGTCTGTATGAGAAACTGATGAGAGTTTTTTCAGCATTTACCTTCTTTTTCTTTCCTTCTCCTTTTCGTACACATCCTTCAAAGATCATTTATTTGTTTTTAAATACCTTTGGGATTCTTTCCAACACATTTTTAATGATTCTTACTTAGGGTTCAGGCTAGAGTGTATCATCAATATTTCTTGCCAGCATCCTTTCAGTAAGTCATGTCTGGTTTGACATAATATACTACACCATTTCTGGGTGCACTTAACAATAGCATTTTAGGTTGGAACAGGAAAGAGCATTTGACATGCAGCCAAATGGAGCTACTAAGAAGCAGACACCACTGAACTGCTTTTCAGTTTAGTCATGAGGCCTTCAGCACCGTTTTGCTCTACAAAATCATTTTAGTTTTGCCATGCTACTTGCCAGCAGTTAAAAATCTCTGAAATGCAAACTCCACATAAACACAATCCCTCTTCCATGTATAAGAATGATTGTAATATTCTTTTGGGTTTTTTTCTCTGCTGACGGCAGTCAGGTTTTGGCTAGGTCTTCCCTGCAAGAGGCCCCAGCTCTTTTACCTAGATTTGTCTGCTCAAAGACAAGAGTCACACCTACAGGAACGTTTGTCTTCTCTTTGGGCTCTGTACTTCATCAGCCCTGTTTCCTTTCTCTTTGTTTCCTCTCCCTAGAAATGCCTAAAAGCCTTTATTCCTTATGGTCCATCAGGATCTGGTGGCAGTGCATCAGCTCTCAGCCACATCTTTCCACCCAGCTCATGTCCCTGGTCCCTTCATGAATGTGTAGCTTAGTGCTCTGTAGAAAGGTCTTTGCTGGCATTTACAGGGGAAGAGTTACAAAAGAAAAGCAAATTGCAATGAAAATCAGAATGCAAATTGAACTCAGAACAAAGGTTATTTTAAAAAGGTAAGAATACTTGACAAGGACATGAAGCCCTGAATTTATTTACATGTCCTTTTGCTACAATTCTCCAAGTATTATGTATTAACATTCTAGAGGAAAAAATATTTTTTCCAAGTGATTACAGCATTATATACATCTCTTTCTTCTCATATTCATTTTCTCACAGTGGATGCTACCTACAGAATTAACATGACTGTTTTATAGGTATTCTTAAGAAGTGCAGTATTTTTATACTTGTGTTTCATGTAAGAACCTGCAAGTATTTCTACCAGGTTATTTTGCACATTGTCTTTGCAAAAAGCTATAATTTCAACAGATGCTCTATGTTCAAAAGTTATTTATTTATTTATCATTACTTTTTCTTTTTTTTTTTATGAAGAATGAAAAGGTAATTTGAGATATTTCAGGTTTTTTTCCCAAGAAGGAGGTTCTAATAAGTACTTGCAACCATATCTCCAATATTAACCCAAGCTGTTACAAGATTTACACAGAATGTCCCCAATATGACCTAATTTCCATGAGAATTTTCACTCAAATAACCTAGGCAGGACGATGGCTTAAGATATAATAGAATGGCTTGTGTTGTAAGAGACCTTAAAGATCATCTACTTCAAACTCCCCTACCATAAACAGGGACAACTTTCACCAGACCAAGTTGCTCAAAGTCCCATCCAACCTAGCCATGAACACTTCCATATACAGGATATTCACAAATTGTTAACCACTCCAAGTGCCTCACCACCCACATAATAAATAATTTCTTCCTAATATCTGATCCAAACCTACTATCTTCCAGTTTGAAAGCATTCTCCCTTGTCTTATCATTACATGCCCTTGTAAAAAAATCTTTCTACATCTTTCTTGTAGGTTCTTTTTAGATACCGTAATGTTGCAATTAAGTTACCCTGAAGCCTTCTCTTTTCCAGGCTAAATAATAGCACTTCTCTCTCACTTTCATCATAGAAGAGGTATTCCATCCTTCTAATCATCTTGGTGCCTTTCCCCTGGACTTTCTCCAACAGGTCAATGTCATTCCTGTACTGGGGACCCCAGAACTGGATGTAGCACTGCAGGTGCAGTGTCACAAGAGCAGATCAGATGGGGAGAATCCCCTCCCTTGCCCTGCTGGCTATGCTGCTTTTGAAGCAGCCCAGGACAGTTGCCTTTCTGTGTTGCAAGCCCACATTGTTGGGTAAAGTCCAGCCTCTCATCCACCAGCACCCCCAGGTCCTTCTGGGCAGAGCTGCTCTCAACCTGTTCTTCCCCAGCCTGTATTGATATCTGGGGTTGCCCCAACCCAGGTGCATCACCTTGCACTTGGTCTTGTTAATCCACATGAGATTCCCATGGACTCGCATTTTTTGCCACTTCAGGTCCCTCTGGATATCATCACATCCTTCAGGTGTGTCATCCATGCCAATTACCTGCAAATTGTCTGAGAGTGCACTCAATCCCTCTTTCTATGCTGTTCAGGAAGAAATTAACTAACACTGGTTCATAACACTGATGTCCATTTGGACTTTTATCTATCTACTATGGTGCTCCAAGGCCACCTCTCTGTGACCAGTTTTAGACTCAACTTTCCTAATTCCCCCATGCCATCTTAATCATGCCTCAACTTCATCCCCATCCAATCACCATATCACTTTCTATTTTTCAACAGAAAGAAATCAGGTGTGCACACTGGATAACACCTGTAACATAGCAGAAAGTTCTGTAACCTGCGTATTCTTGACCCTGTCACACTTATGACTCTAGTCTAGACAAAATGTTTTTAAAGTGTTTTATGAAAATCTGATAGAATTGACAGACGCCTGGAAAAATTGAATAGCATATTCTTATGTAGTAGAATGGAACAAACCTTTCTAAGCGCTGTCCATGATGGTGCACAGGAAAAGTGAGTAAAACATTGTCATAGTTTGTCTCCAGATGACAATAAACATCACTCAGCCTCTTGAACACTCTGCCCTCTGTGAAACATAGAAGAGAGTCAGAGAGTAAAAGGAGAAAACTCATGATTTCAGATAAAGTAATTTAAATTGTTAAAGCAAAAGCCATGTATACAAGAAAAGCAAAGCAAGGAATTCATTTAGTACTTCCCATAAGGTGTGTTCAGCCACCTCCATGAGAGCATGCATTAGTGATTACTTCAAACCATAAATACCATCACTCCAAAAGTCTACTTTCCTTCTTCCCCTAGCTTTATACGTTGAGCATGATGCTACATGACATGGGATCATCAGTTGGAGTCAGCTGTCCTGGCTGTCCACTCCTTATGCACCCGCTCACTATAAGGGTGGGGTGAGAGGCAGAAAAGACCTTGACTCTGGGCAAGTGCTGGTCAGTAATAGAGAAAAACATCCCTCTCTTATCAACACAGCTTTCAGTACAAGACCCTTACTGATCCAAACATAGACTATGAAGCTATCCAGCTGCTGTGAGGAAAGTTAACTTTATCGTAGATAAAAACAACACTTTAATATGCTTGAATATTTGCTTCAATCATGTGAGTATAGAGCTGCAATAACAAAGAAGTGATCAAAACTTGGATCACTTGTTCATTTCTCCCATTGATGATGTAACAAAAGAATATAATTATGTCAATCTAGTGTTAGCTACTGGTAGTGTAATAACTGCTCTAAACATTTACAGGTGAGAGAATCAGAAGAATGAAAAGCCTACCAGCAACAGTATTGCAAGTTGAATTAATGAAAAATAAGCAAATATTTAAATCTAGTTATAACTACAAACTGAAAGGGTTCCAAATATCCAAATACCTCACATATTCAGTTTCCAGTTATTAATGTCATCAGTCTATTCTGTCTTGCAGTGGTGCAGTTCTAGAAAGGCCAATGCTTGGAAACTATGGCATCAAACAGAGCTTTCATGTCTCCAGACACTTTTTCAAAAATTGTTTGGACAACTACACAAACACTTATTTTTACTAATTAATAGAATAGCCTCTCAGTTATCAGGCATCATTCTGAAACTCTACAATAATCTAAAATAAGTTTGCACACTCAGGCACCTTAATTTCTGTGATAAAGAGGAAAATTAAAAGAAAGACTAGAAAAATTACTGACCTCATAGATTTATTAGTTTAGCAATTCCATTCTTTGAGTAATTTTCTACTGAAAACTCTTTTTCTTGTAACCCTGAATATTATATAAAAACTCCAAAGAAAACTCTTAACTTTGAGAACTAGTGTAGATCATACCAAAAATGCCTTAAGAGAGCTTTTACCACACAAGTAAGATGATCTTTCCCAGTACACAGGACCATTTTCCCTACCTTATTCAATTCTCATGCACAGGGAGAAATAAATTCATAACTTTGCATAATATTGTGGCAAAAATGTCCTGTAAATGCACCCGCAAGTACAACTCTGATTATGATTAAAGTTTATCTTATTATAGTCTAGCTAAGAGGATCATTATATTATATACTGTGCCATGATTAAACTGCTTTTTCTTAAAGTAGCTTGAATTTATGTTCAGACAGCTTTTATATTCATAAGCTCACAATACTACTCCACACATCCCTAGAGAGCAACCCAGGAAAGACTACTCAAAGTACTGGCACTTATTCTACTGTAATGAGCGTTACTTTCAGTACTGTAGTAACTCTAAATCAAATACACATAAACCCCTTTATATAACATGCTCAGTTTCAGATGTGATCTGGATTAAGCTTTAAATAGAAAGAAAAGGTCTCCTGCAGATCTGTGTAAGGTTTTTGGCAATTTGAGTAATATACTGGTCTTGATCCTGTCATCGGAAGGCAGCAGAGGTTTTGGCTGATTCTTGACTGTAACATTGCCCATAAATAGTGACCACAAAAAAAAAAAAAANCTCATTTTTTAATCAGAGGGCTTGTGCTTTTTTGTGCAAAGGATTATGTCTGTATTCAGTATTTTGGCTTCAGATATAATAATATTCTGTTGGGTGTTACAAATAGCAGGAATAGACCTGTACTATGTGTGGACTTACAAATATTCAAACTTTGATATTTTTGACTAGCTGGATCTAATGGAAAAGATTTTCAAAGCAAACCTTCCATCCCAGCAATTTAAATAAATTGCTAACAGGAAAGTTTTTTTATGACATCATGTAAAACTTGAAAGGTTCAGTAGTGACTTGAGTCATGTTTAAACCCAGTAATGGAGATCTGACCTGAGCTGGTACTTCCACTGGATGCAGAATTAATTGGCCTAAAAGGTAGTTGTTTGGTCCCAAAAGGAATATAGTTGCATAAGAATAGCTCCACCTCTGCACTAATAAACTTTGCCTCACAGATATTTGCTTAACAGAGCTTTTACAGATGTAGATATTATACCACAAATTATATCATGTCATAGAAAGTACAAAGAGTGTTGTCTAGCACTAAAATGAATATAGCAACTCTTGCACATTTAGGTGAAGTTTGAAACACTCTAACAAAAACAATCGTTATTTTCACCCTTGATTATTTCCTTTTTCTCCTTCAGCCACTTTCTGTATTTCTAATGAGGCTTAATCTTTATGGTAGAAATTCCAATGCTCAGCACATTATGTAGGTAAACAAGACCTTTGATATTTGGATATTTCTGTCTTTTGAACATAAACAGAAAAAGAAAAATTAGCATTCCAGGTTGTCACTTCTGATACATTCACACTTCTTATTTGAGAAGCTTGTCCTATATGTTAACACACATTTATTGTTGATATAAAAAGGCTTGCCAGCATACTGTGAGAGTAAAACATACTGTGGCTATAAATGGACCCAGGAGAGGTATGTATTTCCCTCTTTCTTGGGACCTAATAGGGCTTCTGATATGTTAAATTTGACAGGTCCATTTTTTTTCCCCTTTGCAGTGCTTATCAAACAGTCCAAGTCTCTGAAACTTAAGGCAATCTCACCGTGTTTTGCCAAACACAAAAATTGTTAAGAAAGTGCTGAACTATTTATTCCTCCTCCTACAGATTGTGACATCCTACAGGGGTAATATTTGCATTCATCTCATTTCCCATAGCATAGGTTAATCAGATATCCTGATGTCATATCCTAATATTATTCATAAGCTTCTTATAATTTTTCTCTGTTCTATTTGTTAAAGTCAGATTTTTCTTTCATAACTTCCACTGTCTGTCAGTCTAGGGTAGCAATGTAACCAGAAAAATCAAATCTGGCATCAGTACTCCTGTAAGTCATCATGTTGTTTTCAGGGTTTTGATAAATCCAGAATCTATTTTCTAGGTTCAAAAATCGAAGAGACATCTTTCGCTAGATCAAGGTACTCAAAGCCCTATTCAGGTCTGACCCTGACATTTTTCAGTGATGGAGCATTCATAAGTTCTCTGGCTCACCTTCTGTGTCTTGCCACTCTTGTAAAAAATGTCCAACCCATACGTCCAACATAAATAGACCCTCTTTCAGCTTAAAACCATGGCTCCATGTTCTGCCACTACCCACTTGGTAAAAAGTCTCTCTCTAGCTCTTTTCTACCCCCTCTTCAAGTATTGAAGTGCTAAATGTTGGTGGATGCAAAGCTTAAGATGACCCAGTAATGCATACTAAGAGCCCAGAAATCCAATCATATCTTAGGCTGCATCCAAGGCAGCATGGCAGCAGGGCAAGCAAAGTGATTCTGTCCCTCTACTCTGCTCTCATAAGACCCCACTTGGAGTGCTCCATCACAGCAAGGACATGGACCTGCTGGAGTGAGTCTAGAGAAGGGTCACTAAGATCATTAGAGGGATGGAGCACGTCTACTATGGAGACATGCTGACATGGTTGTTCATCCTGGAGGAGAAAAGGCTCCAGGGAGGCCTTAGAGTAACCTTCCAGTTCCTAAGGGTGAGCCGACAAGAGAGTTGGAGAGAGACTTTTAACAAAGGCCTGTAGTGAAAGGACAAAGAGGAAGGGCTTTCAACTAAAAGAGGACAGGTTACACATTAGGAAGAAATTCTTTACTGTGAAGGTGGTGAGGCACTAAAACAGGCTATCCAGAAAAACTGTGAATGCCTTGTCACTGGAAGAGTTCAAAGCCAGGTTGGATGGGACTTCGAGCAACTTGGTCTGGGAAAAGGTGTTCCTGACAATGAGAGCAGGTTTGAACTAGGCAACCTTCAAAGTCCTTTCCAACCCAGGCTATTATGTGATTCTGTGATGCTATAATTCTACCATTCCATGATATAATGATGTCTCCCCAGAGCCTTCTCTTCTCCAGGTCAAACAATCTCAATTCTCTCATACTGTGTTTATAGGAGAGGTGCTGCACCTCTCTGATCATTTCCATGGCCTTACCCTGGATCTGCTTTAACACGTTTGTGTCTTTCTCCTTTTGTAGACCCCTGAGCTGGTCATAGTACTGCAGGTGGGTTCTTAGAAGACCAGAGTAGAGGGGAAAGTTACTTTTCTCCACTTTCTCGCCATGCCACCTTTTATGCAGCCCATGTGCAACTAGTGCAAAACTAGTCGGCTTTCTAGATTGCAATTGGCATTGCTGGCTTATGTCAAATTTTTTATTCGCCAGTACCTTGGGCCCTTTTCCACCAAGCTGCTTTCAATCTGTTAAAAGCCCAGGGTTTCCTTTGCTCTGGGTCCATCCTTGGAGATATGAGCTCAAGCTGTTATCTTGTTATTTAGTTCTTGCACCAAAATAAAACTATTGTACAAATTGAGATGTCTGAGACTCTACTATGGGAAACCTGGAGTTGAGCCAGTAAGCAAATCCTCTCTGACTGTATGGTGTGGTGTGTGTAGGGAGGCAAGGGTAGCACTGGTCAGCCAGGAGCGACCTGCTGCAAAGTGACTTCAGTCCCACCTCAGGCGGTGTGTTTGCAACTGCCAGAGTGGTTTCTGCATGGTTGAAAGTATAGAAGGGAATACAGGTGACTTCACCCCTGATAAGTAACAGCTGTGTTAATTAACCACCACAGCCTCATCCCTGGATGACTAACAGCTATAGCCAATAAGGATGAGTGAGATAAAAGCGGGGGTTAGCTGGTAAGGGGAGGATCATCATAGAGGAGGAACATGGAGCAGGGAGTCATGGAGTAGGATCCCGAGGTGAGAGAATCACTGATGGAAGGTCCATCTGGGTCTGTAGTTAGAGCCTGTTGTTGGAACCTGCAATCACAGTCCAGCTAGGTAAAAGCCTGCATTCAGAGTCTGCAAACTAATACATGCAGTCATAGTTTAGCAGGAAATACCCAACACTCAGAAGCTTCAAGGGAAACCTACAGTAGGAGCTTGCAGCAGCCAGAGTCAGTGAATAGTTGGAGTTAAGATGCCTAAGCTGCGAAGAGGAATAAACCAGGACCCCTTTTGTGCTCTGTTTTACAAGAAGTCTATGCCTTGGCTCTGTTTTGCTCTCTTATAAGAGGGCTGCTGCACCAGGACAGGAAAGTTTCCTTAGCATACAGGACCTTGCTGGTCTGGGACTATCCTTGCTGAAGAAGGTTCAGAAGTGTGATTTTTTTCTACATCATCATTCAGATGATGTAGAAAATGTGGAGCCAGGCTCCTGTGAGTAGTGCCCACACAAAGCAAAATAAGCAATCAGTGGGCACAAACTAAAATACAGGAAATTACATTTGTAAAGAAACTAGAAAATAAGACTTTTTTAATAGCTGTGAAACACTATAAGAGGATGCCTAAACAGAGTGCAAAATCTCTATCACTGAAGACATTTAAGGGATGACTGAAAATGATCCTGAATAACCTGTTCTAGGTGCCCATGCTTGATATGGGGTTTGGACTAGGTATTCTCCAGAGATTCATTGTAATATAAACTGATTTGTAGTTAATGTGATTACTCTTACCTTTGCCAAGTTAATGTGATTACTCTTACCTTTGCCATAACACATTTGCTCAATGCACACGCAGTCACATATTTGCATGCATACACAGTCCATATACATTCATTTGCTTCTAACAGTTTTTAGTAGTGTAAATAGGATTTTTTCACTGGTGGCTTAGATTAGTTAAGTAAGCAAATAGTAACAGCACTATAAGCAAGTTGGCGGCAACATCTGATATGGAAATGTAATTTTTTTTAAAAATTACAATATTTACTTTTTTATTTAAAAAAAAAAGCTAGTTTTACTCAGTCTTGTGACTAAGTTTTGCAGTAGATTTCATTCCTGTTCTTGGCTTATGTGTTTGCATATATAAATGTTTAATGTGTTTTTGTTTACTTGGAAATGGTCGTATAACCAAAGTTTTGAAAGGGAAATTAAGAGGTCTTCCAGCTTGTCTTGACCAAAAAATAAGCCACAAAGAATTCTTATGCAAGATGATTGCTTTTGATAGTTCACCTCAGTAATATATTTTTGTTTTTTTCAGTAAACACACATGTTATGAAAACTTTAGTGACTTCCATGAAAAATGGATGCCTTTGGGAAGGAAACAAATGCTAAAACATGCTGTATCTGTTTGCTTACACATCCCCCGTGAGGAGTGTGTTGTCTACAAACACAGTTGCAACTGATTTTAGAGGCAGTTCTTTTACTTGGTATGAGGTTTTACTAATAGATATTTCCTTTAGTCAGAATATCACTGAAATGGTTTGAGTATATAGATAGTATAGTTTAAAAATACTAATTAAATTGCACATTCCCTTATTTATTAGTATGTGGAAAAAACAGTTCAGTGAGACTATAAATGTTACAGATAGAAAATACAGAAGTAGTTGAAATTGTCTTTCTTGCCTAGCTTTTCTAATATCCACTAATTTTCTTTTCCTTTAAAATGAAAAAGATGTGCACAACTGTTGTAAGGCACAGTTATATTACCATGTTTTTTGTCAAATGGCTTAATTTCAGTAATGGTAACAGACACTTGTAATGAGTTTGTTCAGAATTCTAGTATTTATAGAACTTCAGCATCAAAGTTATGCCATGTAATTTCTGAACCTGAAAGTACCAAAGACCCTTCCATGATGAACCTTCCATCCATCAGAGTATGGACAGTCTATGTTCTTGTGACAAGTGTGATTAGAAGGAAATTGATTTACCTATTACACCACAAAGACAGTTATGCATTTGAAGATGGAATAACAGAGCAGTTAACTTTCAGGTGTTGAATGCTTTGAAGAGCTGAAGATAATCTTGGCAGACATTATAAGGAAAGAGTAGAAAGTGTCTCTTCAAGATATAAGTGAACCAGTTGATTTTTGCTGCAATTAATTATTTAATATTGCTGAAGAGCTACTATGTCCCTTATTAACCAATTTCCAAAATGAGTTCTGGTAGGGAAGTTTCATATTGCATCCCAATCTAAAGGGTTTTCTTGTGGAATATGCGTATTAGAAATAGCTCTGAACTCTGCTTCCTGCATGCAGTGTAGGTTAAAGATATGAAGAGAAGACTTTCTACTCTGTTACATTCCTTGGATGGAGAACCATGCCACAGCAAAAATACAAGGGGTTATCATATCTTAGAATTATCTGAGAACAGCCATTGAGAAATGAGGGTTTGTGTCTCCAGAACGGTGGTGGCATCTGTAGCCCAACTGAAACACATCTATGCCAATGCACACAGCTCAGACAACAAACAAAGAGTTGGCACTCATTGTACAGTAGGAAAACTGACACTATCATGGAAACCTGGAGCAAAGATGCACACAACTGGACTGCAGCAGTAGATGGCTGCAAAATCTGCAGAAGAGATAGGCAGGGAAAGAGAGGCAGTAGGGTAGTCCTGTACGGTAGGGAGTGGTTTGACTGTCTGGACCTAACATATGACTGTTATGATAGGACTGAGTATTTATGGTTTAGAATGAGGGGAAAGATGACAATGCAGATGTTCTCATGGGAGTTTGTTTTAGACTACTCAACCATGATGAGGAGGCAGACAAAAATAGTCTACAAGCAGCTCGAAGAAGTCTCGTGATCACTGGCTCTCTTTCTTATGGGTGGCTTCAACTCACCAGATGTCTTCTGGAAATATAGCACAACAGAGAACAAACAATCTAGAAGGTTCCTGGAATGTGTGGAAGATGTATAACTGGTGAGTCAGCTAGGAAGTGGCCCCACTGGACCTGCTGTTTGTGAACAGAGAAGGACTGGTGGATGATGTGGTGCTTGGAGGTTGTCTTGATCATTGCAGTCACTAAATAATAGTGTTCCATCTACAGAGAAGTAAGGAGGTGGGGTCAGCAAAACTGACACCTTGGGCTTTGAAAAGGTAGACTTAGGCTGTTCAGGAGGCTGATTGACAGTGTCCCTTGAAAGGCAGTTCTGAAGGGCAAAGGAGTTCAGGACGGCTGGGCATTCTTCAAGGAGATGTTAAATGCATGGTAACAGGTCATCCCCATATGCAAATTGATACACACTGGCAGAGAAGACCAGACTGTCTGAACAGAGAGCTTTGACTGGAAATCAGGCAGGAAAAAGAGTTTATGATTTTTGTAAGCAGTGGAAGGAAACTCAAGAAGACTACAAGCATGTGCGAGATTATGCAGGAAGTAAATTTGAAGGGTCAAAGCCCGTGTGGATCTTGGGTTGACTATTGGCAATCTGATTATTGCCATAGAAAGTAATAAAACAATTTTCCATAAATACATCAGCAAAAAAAGGAAGGCCAAGAAAAAATTCCATCCTTAGTTGGATCCTGGGGAAACATAGTTACAAAGCTTGGGGACCAGGTTTGTCAATATCTTTATCAACAGAGGCCAAGGACACTTGTATGAGGTTCAAGAAGATGGAGTGCTGGGTTCCTGCACTTCAGTCACAGCAACTCCATGTAATGCTACAGGTTCGGGGAAGAGTGACTGGAAATCTACTAAGAAAGAATGTGGACAGCAGGACTGAGGCACTTATTGCCCCCCTGTACTTGGTACAGTGAGGCTGCATCTTGAATATGGTGTTCAGTTTTGAGTCACTCACTGCAAGAAAGATATCAAAGTGTTGGAGCAAGTCCAGAGGAGGACTGGCAAAGGACCAAAGTGGGCAAAAGACCTGGAGCGCAAGTCATGACAATAGCTGATGGAACTGGAGTTGTTTAGCCTGGAGAGAAGTAGGCTCAGGGGACACCTTATCACTCTCTCTACAATGACCTGGAAGGAGGTTTTATTCAGGTGAAAGTTGGTCTCTTCTCCTAAGTAACAAAATGAAATGCCCCCAAGTTGCCCTGGGGGAGGTTTAGATTGGATACAAGAAAGAATTGTGCAACACTGTAATTGGGTGTCCAGAGAAGTGGTTGAGTTACCACCCCAGCAGGTATTATAAAGGTGTGGGGATGGGGGACTTGGGCACATGATTTAGTGGTGATTTGACCCTGAGAGTTTTATGGTTGAACTAAGTACTCTTAGAAGTCGTTTCCATCCTAAATGATTCTATAATTAGGCTATTATCATCTCAAAATATATTTCTCTTCTTCATCAATGTTTCAATATTTTAAATATGTGCTAGACATATATTAAAAAATTAACTGAAGTCAATTGAATGTGAACTTCTTATCCAGGGACATACAAGGGAGGAAAGTTTAGGTAATAATTTACAACACGTGCCTTCTGCAGGAAAATGAGAGTAAAATATGACTGCATACACATATTTCACTTACTATCACAAGGTAGATATAATAGTAGATAAATTCACAATAAACTCAATACAAATTAACAGCCTTGTGACAACGGTACATATCTTACTAGATCCAGAAACCTGCTTTTTCATAGGTCTTGTGTCTGAAGTATTGGGTTTATGTTATCATTAGACTTTGTTTGGACTATTAGTCGTGTGTCAACAACACTGCAAATGTACCTACAACATCTGATTCATTTTGAAGATGGATTGTAAGTACCAAATACTATGTTCTCAGTTGTTTTGAAATCTAGAAATGACTGTCATTTATAATACTGCCTGTTTTTTTAATGACAACATTCTCATATCAGACTAAAAATATTACAGTAGAACATAAAATTTGCCACCAGCTTGCTCATGTATATGACAAGAAAAGAGAAATAGCAGATATCAGCAAAGATACCAGTAATCTTAGTATCTTGAATTTATTAACAGTTTTTTTCTTGTTAGATAAATAGTCCCTCCAATTATTAGTAGAGTTCTAGGATTCTAGGGTAAAGACTTTCTTCCTTAAAACAACCTAAGTTACCATTACTAGTTGGACTTCAGCATGGCTATTATATGACTATAGTCAATATGAATAGTGACATTTTAGAAGATGAATCATAAAAAATATGTATTTAATAGGATTTACTTATTAATCTATTCATAGAGACAAGGAAAATAAATCTAAAATTTCTGCATTTAACTACTTCATGATTTCATATATGATGATTAAAAAATCTATTAATAGTAGACTACCAATTTTCAAAGTAAAGCGTAGGGATTCAAGTGTGTGAATTCTAATAATGTCAAACTGAGTCACAAATCTGAATTTGGAAATGTAATGTTTTGTGTTAGAAGAAAAATTCCATGTGAAGTGCAAAACAATCTAGAAGTTAAAGTAAACACATTTAAAAGTAAAATTTTAACAGAATATTTTCTCTGACACATACAATTTCATGAAAGTGGCTTGGAAAAATATTTTAGAGAATATGGCATAAAAATGAGTTTTGGACAGTTTCAAGTGTTATTTTAAATTATTTACAAATATGAAATGTATTATGCATTCTGTTACTCATTTCTTGAGTATTTTTTAATATTTCTTGTCCAAAGTAATAAGAAGGAAAGAGCAATTATACTTTACACAGTTTTTATTTTTGCAGATAGTATGTCATCTTTATTAAATAAAAATAGTAAACATTTAATTATTCTGGATTACAAATGTAATGTGTTAATGAGGAAGTAATAGAATTTCATTCTGTGTGCCTGCTTATTAGAGATCAATATACCCCCTATTTGTATCAATAACTATTAAAATTTTAAATTCAGTAAAACATATATCAATCATCTCTTTTTAACAATAAATTACTTTCTTAATCTAAGGTAGGCTAAGGGGTTATTATTTATATGTGAATATATAAATGAAAAATGTAAGCTGGTTATGAACCATAAATACCATTTAAATAAGCTTCTTTGTTCCCATCTTTTGTACTACATGTTACTTCAGGATAAAATATAGAAGTTTGGATGTCATCAGGTAAAAATATTGTTCTCATGTTTTCGATTGTAGCAAAGGTTTAAAAAATAAGTTTGCTAGACTAGAATTCAGTTTTCTGAAATTGTGTTGTATTCAAAACATATATGAAGCTGATCTTGGAGATGAAAGTAGTACTAAAGTGGATAAGTACAATTTGTTCTGTGTTTAAGTGATTTGTGCACTGCTAGGACAAAGGAATTTGAAATTATCTCAGAAGTGGAAAAAGAGCCATATTGGATGTGTTCCTGTAGAAAATAATAAAATGCATAGCTAGCATGGCATCCCAAAGCAAAACATTCTCATAACTGGATTTGAAAGCTAAAGGTCCTCATCCATAAATCTATATCCAGATAAAATTATCCTCTGATGACACACAACTAAATTCCAAGTAACTTCACATTTGCATTATGAAAGAGAATATATCAATTTAATGTCTATCTCAATTAAATAATAATTAGCCTTTCTTCTGGGAGCCAGATCTTAAGAAAGGAAGAGGAAGCATAGATAGGAAAGCAGCTAAGTTTCCAGAGTCATGTGAATGACATTTCCAGTAGCAGGACTTGGCTTAAATAACATTGAAGCAATCCTACTCTCTGTTGACAGACTTCGGTGGTTGTGACTAGATATGGTGGAAACTCAGCTGAAGTTGTAATGAGTCTAATACTGAAGGTGAGTAGAAGGAATCTGCACACTGCAACTAGCTTTATGTCTTTAGTATATCTAATCCATGCTCATGTGCAGACCAACTCACAGATGCCCAACAAAGCTTTTTAAGCCTGTAAATATCAAGGCATTTATAGACTGGTCTGCTTTGTTTTCTACCTTCAGACAAGTTTGTAATTAAAAATGCAACTTACTGGTGTGCCGAATCTTTACACTAAATTTTCAGTTCCCAGTGATATTAATAGAAACTACATATGCACAGACTGAAGTATGATTTGAGCTTCAGCATGAAAATACTGGCTATGACAAAAAAATTTACTATTCTTGTGGCTGCTCTGCAAAGTCTTATTTCCATTATTTTTTTCAAATAAAACTTGGGAAGCCATTCTTCACATGAATGAGCAGAGGCTCATCCCCCTTCCATTTACTGAAAAATACACCGGGTGTCTTCTGTAGCAGAAACCCAATTTTTCCCAATGTGTTTAACCATGTTACAGGCAATGCAAATAACTACAGACAAAATAACCACTGTCATGATCCAATTATAAGAGATGCCTCTGCCTGAATTAACATGCAAATGTGACCATATGCAGAAGCCAATACCACAGATTTTCTTTAACAGTAAAAGTGATCCATAGAGAAAAAACAGGAGGAGAGACAGGGAAGGGAAAAGATAAAGACAGTGAGTGAAAAAGAGAGATTAAGCAAAGATGGATTAAGCATCCATCCACACTGCATGGATGCCTGCCGCATCCCATTGTTCCTTTTTCACCCTGATCTCAGTGGTTGGGGTTCCAGAGTCCTTCTGAAGGTGCCACTATTCTACAGTCCAAGCCACAGTTATGCACAGGGTGCAGAAGCAGTTCCTATAACTTGAGGTGGCATGTGCATATGACTAGTGCTGGGAAAACAGACATAGAATACTGTATGTGATGTATAATTTCCCAGTCAGAGAGACAAGATGTCTTGCTGGAGGTGTTCAAATTAAAAATTAAAAAAAAAAAAATAAAAGCAAGAATAGAATAAGGTAGAGAGAGCAGTGCTGTAGAGACATGCAGTGCATTCTTCCTCAGTAGGCAAACTACCACTTAGAAAGCTAAGATCAAAGCTAGCTGGTAGTATTTTTTAAGTAATTGGATGCAAATGAATGATTCTGAATTTTCAGAAGAATTAAGTTCTCCATCAAATAAACAAGGAAGGTGCCATATACCATCATGAGTCAACAACACATCTTTGTGGCAAAAAATACTAATGGTGTTCAGGGCTGCATTAGGAGGATTTTTGCCAGCAGGAACTGAAGCATCTCTTCTGTGCGAAAAGATTGAGAGCTGTGACTTTTCAGTTTGGAGAAGACAAGGCTTAGGGGAGGTCTTGTAAACACACATAAATACCTAAAGGGAGGGTGCATAAAGGTAGGAGTCAGGTTCTTTTCAGTGATGCCAAGTGACAGAGGCAATGCGTGCAAAGTGAAACACAGAAGGCTCCATCTGAACATCAGCAAACCCTTTTTATTTGAGGGTGACCAAGCAGTGGTACAGATTGCCCAGAGATGTTGTGGAGTGTCCATCCTTGGAGGTGTTCAAAACTACTGGGACAGGGTCCGTGGCCCTCCCTGAGCAGGAGGTTGGACCAGATGACCTCCAGGGGTTCCTTTTTTACAACAACAATTCTGTGATACTGGGAAATGCCACCAGTTGACAATTTTGTCTAAAACTACACTAGTAAATACTCTGCAAAGACCATTTCTAAGAGATGTGGATAGGCCTTGTGGAAGTATTTCAGATATTTATGTCATTGCAAACATATATTCATGTAAACAATTCATTTTGGAATAAGGAACAGTTAGCTTGTTCCTGTATCATAAAAGCTAATATAAGTTCTCTTTGTTTATGTATACATATTTTGTATACTTTTGTATACTGCTGAAAAAAACACTGGTACCATGAGCATATTGTAAGGAACAAAATTGCTAAACACTGAAATGAGAAAAATGAAAAAAAAGATCTGAATTGTAAAATAACCAGTCTGATAACTCTGTTTATCATAGCAAGAAAAATAGTCTGATATGTTTTTTCTGTGACAGACAAGGTTATGAAATACACAGAAAAATAATGACCAAAATCTATAGTATGTGATAAATAGATTACAAAATACATTGAAATCATGTAATACATTGAAATAAATAGTATCTCTGGAAAGAGAGCACCAGAGCACCGTGTTTTATTCAGACAAAAAGGAAAAAGGTTCCAGGACTCTCAAATTTTTTACTCACTTTAATGGAAGCTTTGCCTTCCTAATGGTTCTTAAAGGGGTATTCAATATCATACAAAGATTGGACCTTATTCATAATTTTGGTGCATTTTTATTTGCTCAGTAAGGGAATTAGAGGGACCCTGAATTCAGCTTCCTTAAGAGGTTCAATTAACTTCATCCCATATAATATAGGTTTTGGTGTTTTGGGTTTTTTTTAACACTTCCAATTAAGAATTTCTCTATTCATTAAGAGTAAAATTTTGGCATTCTTTGTTCGGAAAATTTATTTGGGAATTTGACCATTAATTTCAGTGGATCTGGGTTTTTTATAAAACATTGTCAGATGTTTTATATATAAAAACTGCTAAGTTTACGCTGATATTTTGTACTGCTCTTCTTTTGTAAAAAAAACCAAACAAACAAAAAACCCAACCAAACAAAAAACACCAAAACAACAAAAAAAAAAAATCCCTCCCTGTTTTTAGTAATATATTCTGTTTGTATTTCGTTAAGGATAATACTTCCTAAGTCTTCTTGAAATTAGAATCCTAAATAAAGTTTTGAATTTTACTCAAGGTCAAAAATTGTTTCTTAAAGTTTATTTGATTTTCATCTCCAGAAAACTTGTGAATCTTTTACGTTTGTGCTGGTTTTACATTAATTGACATTTGGTGAAGAGGAGAGAAGCCAGTCATGGAAGTGATTTTCTAAGAGAAGCTGCTAGCAGCTTCCTCCATGCCGGGCAAAACCAATCGCTGGCTGCTTCCAAGAATTGGCACATTGTTAAACCACTAAGAAAGCTAGATCTGCCTCTGTGGGATTCACATTTTAAAATGAACAAGCCTGGGAAAACTCTCTTGCTTTCCAGCTTTTGAAGAGAGAGCTTCTCTCCCATTCCTGGCACAGAGGCCGGGTGGTGGTGGGGAGGCCATGGGGCCCTGGCCGAGGCTGGGCCGGCCCATGGCTGCTCTCATCTTGCCTACACTAAGCCCGGCCCCACCGCCAACCTGGGACAAATCGGGAGGGGCTGGGCCCTGGGAGCAGCCCTGGGCCGCGCTGGGCTGCAGCGCAGGCTGTTGAGAGTCTGCCTGGCCATTTCTTGCTGCTGCTGGGTTCCCGTGCAGCCTCCCTCAGCGTGGCCACCAGAATCATGCTGCTAAAAGAACCATCCGGGTGCTGCGGGAAATTATGCACCCGAAAATTATCAATGCTGCGAGCCTCCATGGTCACTGCCTGGCAGGAATCACATGACCAACTGTGAGACACCAGTCCCTGGTCTTACCCAAGGCCTGGGTACGATTAACTCTTACTGCACAGATGAGACTTGTAGACCTTCAATCCTCTCTCAAGTGAGAGATAAGGACAGAGTGAAGACATGTAGAGGACAATATGAAGACACCAAGGTCAGTAAAGAAGGAGTCAAATATCAGATGGGAGGAGAATGAGGAGATGCCTTTGTCTTGGGCTGAAATTCTTTTGTGAGTCTGTGGTGATGGACTATGATATACTGGAATATCCCTGTAATTCATGAAAAAAACCATGAGGGGATGGAGCATTCAAACTGTAGACATGAGCAAAGGTAACCATGCTGAGGCAAGTAGATGTTGAAGTAGCTGTGATCCAAATAAGAAGCTTGAACCAGGAGAGATAAAAGTGATGAAGACCCTTTGCTCCCAGGGAAGTAGAAGAAAACCTCTGTTCCCAGAGATGAAGATGATCTCAGAGATAGATGAAGAGAATCTTTGCTTTTGAACAGATCATCCTTAAAAGTGTAGCCCATTAACTGAAGATTAAGCCCTTGAAAACAGTTGTGGAGAAAGCTATTAGTCGAGGAGAGGGATTTTTTACATAGTGATCAGATTTCCATTTCCCCAGGTGGCTGATTCACTGTGACATTGAAGCCGCAAAAGAACTGTTTCTTATGGAGAAGTCTCCATGGTATAGCAAGATAGACTCCTCTCCCTAAGAGGACTGATAAAAGACTATTGTAGAGGTGGTAAACTGACTGAAAGTCCCAAGTTTTGTTTCTTTGCATTGTCAGTGGGAAAGAAAAAGAGAGTGCGGGGGAAAGAGGAGTGTTCTGAAGGCTTATTCTGATTTCTTACTATTTGTCTTTTTAATTGTGTTAATAAAGTTTTCTTTATACCCTTTAAAGTGTGAGCCTGCTTTGCTCTGCTTCTAAATCTTATCTTGCAGCAGGAAAATGAATAAATAATTTTAGTAAGGGCACTGGCATTTGACCAGCACTCAACTCTCCACATTATTTGGTACATTTGCTGGGAAACTCAGACTGATGAACCAAAACCATGACGATGTTTAAAAAAATTAAAAAATATATTTGCTTTTATCTCAAATCCTAAAGGAACAGAGGGAGTTGTGTACAGTTCCCTAAACTTTACTTCTTATATCCCATTCTGTTTCCTCATATTCAACATATGGATAAAATATATGAAAGCATTTTTTCTTTTTGTTTTGAAGAAAATAGGCAAAGGTGCATTGAACCATTTATGAAATCTAAATCATTTATAAGAGAAAATTGTTGCAGTCTATCTAAATGTAGAAAAAGAGTTTCTGAAGAGTACAGACCACTTATGAGATTTTTTCCTGTTTACGTTCAGAAGGAGAAGCTGTTATTGTCTAGAGTGTTTCATCTGCTCAGTGTAGCATTAAATAAATGTCTCTCTGCAGGTTATCGCTATGCCAGCAGGGAGCTTAGATGCAAGTGTGCACAATTCTCAGTATATAAAAAACCAAGAAAAACTATATGTTCGAATGTAGAGTTAAACAGGTAATGCAAAAAAGTATTGGAGAAACTTATTTCTGTTGTATGTAATACACTTCTGTATGCCATATACTTTACACCCCAAACTATGTGGTAGACTGAGATTTATATTCATAAAAAATCTGGTTAAAGGCATAGAGAAAGCATTCATGCTGGGGTGTCTTAGCATGTCAAGTTTCCATCAAAACCAGTCAACACATGCATCTGGTGTGTCTGAAGAATCTGTTTTAATTCAGAATTATATTTATTTGTCAGTCACAACTTCTTTTAATTTAAGAACATTTCTTTCTAGGATTTTCATAAGAATAATTGGTTTTTAGTACCACATAACTAAATAAAGTGAGACACTTTATATGGAACATTATCTTGAAACTCCTTCCTGTGTAAATTAGGAATTTATGGCTCTTATGTTTCCTCTCTGAATTCTTCTAGTGTCCAGATATGGGGTGAGGAAGCAAGGCAAAGTTTAAATAATTGAAGACATGCAGAAGGTTAGAGGTTAAGCAGAGGACAGAGATACATATGTGTAACTTGTAATGTTTCTAAGAAAAAATCTTAAAAAGTAGGTTGGGAAAAAATTCTTATTAACAGTGTAATGCAAGATTTTGCCTCTAAACCTCCAATTTTAGCCTGTGTCCAGTAGAAGCAAAGTTCTGATGCATCTAAAATAATGCAAGACAAGATCCAAATCAAGAACTTACATTAAATGTGTCTGTGTTGACCTATATGGCTTGAAAACCTCACTGCTTACAGTTTATTTCCCTAAAGATCCTGAGTTTTCCCAATCAAGTTTCTTCAGTCTTCAGCCCTGTACATATAAATGTCAGCATCTCAGAGATGATACTTTCCCTATCCATGTCGTACCTACAATTGTCTTTGAATCTGGTGACACTGAAAAAAAAGTCCAAATCTGAAATCATAGAAGGAAACTGATCTCTTGTGCTTCTACTGAGAACACTTAGCTTAGAAGAAATCATAATAAACACTACTTCCAATTAGAATGTAATGAAGGAAACACTGCCTCTTATAAATTAATAACTTTGTGAGATGAAGTGATAATTTATATTTTTATGTTTCAAAAGCAATTTCAGGGTTGGGTATACCATAAGGATATTTCACAACCAGTTGTGCCTTATTTTCCAGCTTTTAAGAATGTAAGAGAACTGAGGCTCTTAATATTGATGGATAAATTCCATATGTGGATCCATGCACATTTTCACTACGCATTACTCTATTTGATTTGTTCTTTCCATAAAAGAAAAGCTTAATATACTGCAATTTGTAATATTTACTTCTACAATGTAATGATAAGGTCTAGAACCTGTTTTAGAGGATAAATATTTGGTAAATAAATTCACATGCCTACAGATACTAATAGATCATTTTAATTAAAAAGGGGAAGGGAACAGATCTAAAGTTGGAAGAAAATACCAAATAAAAATTAAAAAAACCCCAGCTATATGAAATGCATTTCAAATAATAACATCTACAGTGAGGAGAAAAAAATTCTAGATTCTGAAACAAGAGGGCAAGATAAAAGATAGAATGGCTGAGTAGTTCTGTGGATTTCTTTTTTCTTTCAAGAAAATTTCATTAAAAGAATAGACCTAATAATGACAGAGAACAAGCTATTATTGTGGTCCCATAATTAATCTTTCATAAAGCACATTTTATCAACCTGCAGTAAAAGCTATTCAATACAAATAACTAGTGAGGCAGTTTTTAGCATATTGTATGTTTACTTTTTCCATCAAATTTACAGGAAATATTTTGAGTTTGACTCAGCAGGATTAGGGCTCTTAAGAACCCATACTTTCCAGTTGGAGGGGACCAGTGGGTGTTGGTATATTCTCAGCTTTGCAAGTGATTGTCGAATGTATTCAGCTGCAATAGGCTTTTGAAACTATTCAGTCCTGAACTGAGAATGTCAGGAGCCAGGGAATCCTTCTTAGGTGCTGAAACATTGTTTCACAACTCAAAAAATCAGTTATGCTTAAAATTTCAATCATCTATATTTTCTGCTGATATATGTAAATTAAATGGGTTAGGCTTATTAAGTTTTTTTGACTGAAAGGCATTTTTTTTCCTCTTTGGAATAATTCATGTTAAATTTTGGGTTTCTTTTTTATTCATGTAAGCCTTTTCAATATCCCTTTTAAAATATGCTTACAATAATGACTTCCATATCTTAATATCTATTTCAGCAGTATTTCCTTATTCTTCTTACTTATACAGCAAAAGATCAAAATAAGCCTTTTTGTCACAAGTTTATCATGGGGCTCAGGTTGCTTCTTTGTGCTCTGAATTTTTTTTTTTTTTGCCCCAGAAGTTGTTGCTCATTCCTTAAAAACATGACATGCATTTAGCTGCACTAAAGCCATTTCTTTGAATGAGTCAGTGTTATTAAGTACTTTCAATAACTCTGTGTGATTGCTATGTCTTGCTCATCAAACAATTTACCGTGTTGCCAATATTTGTGTCATCAGAAGATTTTATCAAGAGAGTTTTTTTTCAAATTTACTTCCAGAGAACTGAAGGAGATTGTGGCTATCATTGGTTGGTACCAGTCCTTAGGGAATCCTACTAGAAATAAAAATGGTGCTGTTTGGGATGCTTTATTTGTTTCATTCATAATGGACTGGAAACCACTTTATCATTCTTTTGAGATAAAAATACATCAACCTGCTTCTTTCTAAACAGAATTTTATTGAACATTGCAGCCATTTTTCTGCAGGTGTGACTTAAGCATAATGCTTAGCTTCCTTAAATACTGCCACACTTTCAGTTTTCCTGTTGCAGTATCATCTGTGGCAGTGTCGTCATTTCTCTCTGATTCCTTGATTTTACATATATGATGTAGGATGCTGGAGACACAACGCTCAGAAGCAGGTAGGAAATGTGTGTCCTTTCCTGACTCTAGTGTCACAGGCTGGTCTCTCAGGCAGGCATATCCCTATTCCCTGGGGAAAAGGAAGAAATTCTTTCTTTCATCGTGACATTCATTACTTTTCCTTCATGTAGCTGAATTTACATATGCATATGTAGCTCCTCTCCAAGTCTTCAGCCCCCTTTAGGTACTGGAAAGTTGCTGAGCCTTTCCTTTTCCAGGCTGAGCAATCTCAACTCTTTCAGCCTCTCCACAGCAGAGGTACTCCAGACCTTTGATCATCTTCATGGCCCTCCTCTGGACTCACTCCAACAGGTTCATATCCTTCTTATGTTGGGGACCCCAAAGCTGAATATTGTACTCCTGGTGGGGTCTCACCAGAGCAGAGCTCAGATTGGGAGAATCACTTCCTTTGACCTGCTGGACCCACTTCTGCAGCCTAGGAATATGTTTGGCTTTCTGGGCTGCAAGAACACAGTGCTGGGTCATGTTGAACATCTTGTCCACCAACACCCCAAGTCCTTCTCCTCAACACTGTTGTCAATCCATTCTCCACTCAGTCTGTATCTGTGGCTGGGATTGCCATGACCCACATGTAGGACCTTGCATTCGGCCTTGTTAAAACTCATGACGTTCACACCAGCCCACCTGCCAAGCCTGTCAAGGTCTCCAGATGGTGTCCTTTCCCTGCAGTGTGTCCCTTCAGAGAGCACCACACAGCTTGGAGTCATCAGCAAACTTGCTGGGGCTGCACTTTTTCCCACTGTCCATGCCACCAACAAAGATGTTAAACCAGGCCAGGAATAGTATTTTCCACTACAATGAGTGCAGCAACACCTGTGCTTTTAAAGATTGAATTATGAAAATCAGATCAGATCTTCAGATTATAAATCATCATAGGTATATAAACTTTAAAGAGATGTGCATTTAAGTTAACAAATGATTTAACACACATAAGATGTGAGCCCATTAATGTGTGTATTCATGATTCTGTAACTGTTAGTCTACCCATGAAAACATACTAATGGAGTATATGAAGTGATAGCTGCATTCAGGAAACAGTGCTTGATCAGGCTTTACCCTCAGGACAGGGATTTTTCTTTGTATGTATTATGAGCAGTTTTTCAAAGTGTTATCACCTGCAGAGTGAAGGCTTTCTGTCTGTTTTCCTTACTGTGCTATGAATCAAACCTTGATTTTTCCTCTAGAAACAACAACAACAACAAAAAGGATTTAATTTCTTCTACACATTCTTCATATATCAATTGTCTTCAAACTTTTTTTATAAGATACCATGAGTATGTTATAAATGTTGTTATAACCATGCTATTAGTTGATAAGCTGTTCTTATGACAGGTTGCTAGGATATTTTCTATATTATGCTGCATCAGTGAATTGGTGAGTGATTAATAAAAGCTAAAAAAAGTTTGGTTTCTTCCCAAGAATTTTCTCAAGAAATTATTTCCTGAATAATCATTGGAATTCAGTATCAACAAATCAGTCACAATATATGTGTTTAATCAATACTAATAGCCAGGTATCAGATTGGAATAATTTTATTAATTTTTTTTTTTTTTATAAAGATTTAAACATGACAGAAAGTAAGGAAATATCTGCTCATATTCTAGAGGAAGGAAGTGGGGGGAGGTAGAGATCAATAGAATGGGAAAATGAAACTACAGGCAGACAACTGTGACTATATATTTGACTTCTGGTGAGATTCCACGACACATGAAGTCCCTTGTGTCAGCTAAAGAGAGTTCCCATTTTTTTTCTGGTTGCTTGTTTCATCCTCCAACCAATAGAAATAATTTGAACAGTAGAAATGCTTTGAGAAAGACACTTCTGTTTTAATAAGAATGATAAATGACAACTGAATTTTTACAAAATATAAGTACTTGGAAGAGTGAAAATTTGAACATAGTACCATGAAAAATGAAAGTATAGTAGTACAAATGAGAAAAAAAAAACTAGAAAAAAAGGACATCGAGACAGCTATGCTGATTTTGAAGAGGAAAAGTTCTTGCGCTGACCTAAAGCTGGTAGTTTCCATATAGTTTACTATAGTTTAAAGTGTGTTGAAGGTGAAGTGACTGTGCCAATACGCAAAGGGTTTTTTTCATAACTAAAAGAAGAGGGAAAATTCTTTCTTGGAAAATATGACTTGTTCTAGCTATAATTTTTTGCACTAATTAACATTTATCATAGTATATTTTTTGTTTTGTCAGATATTCTCTTTTTGAATAATTAGGGCTAAAATTACTTGAAGTAGAACTGAATATCTTATGACATAAGAAAAAAATCACTGTATAGATTTTATTTTTTATTTAATAACTGTATAAATATAGAACATTGTGCTAATTTTGTTTCAACTCTCTTGGCAGTAAAACTGAGAGATACCTAATATACAAATCAGATACCTTGAATTTTACAAATAGAAGTCTTGTAATTCACAGAGCTATCATAAAGAGGCATACTGGAAGCAGAGAAAAAAAAAGAAGTTGAGGAAGGGGTTGTTTCCAAAGCTGATGATGTGAAATAAGATAGTTAAGAAAATGCTTAAAATGTTTTTCATAAGAAAGGAAAAATATATTACCTGGAAGAGTGAATGGATATCAGTTGACATAAATTAGGAGAGACTACTCTTTTATATTGTTGGTTTCTTAAATAATGAGAAATAAAAAAAGTGAGCTGTCCCACTGAAACTTATGAAAAGCAAGAAACAGAAGTCTTTAATCTTCCTGTTACAATTAAAACATTTTTTTCCTGTTCTTTTAATGATAAATTTGCTATGAAAATACACTGAAATAATTTCAAAATATGTCTGCAAGGAAAACAAAACAAAACAAAAACACATTAAAAAGGTTAAGGAAAAGATATTGGATTCATAAAGTATATTCTGGCAGTGATTGCCTCTTATCCAATAGTGAAGCACACATCAGACCCAGTGATATCCTAGTAAACATCATTTAATATCTAGTATAACTCATATTAAGATTGGATTCTCTGTCCTGTATCAGACTCTATTCTAATCTAAAATTTTATGGATAAACTTCACAAATAAAGATAAATTATTTTCTCTGTTGGTTGTTGACTGTTGGTAGTCTCTGTCTGTATATAAATAATTAAGCAAATTAATACTGGAATACAAATGTCACATCACCTTTCTTCAGTCACAGATTACAAATTCTTTTGTTTTGTCTGCTTTAGTTAATAGCTGAATGACTATATTTTTAAAAAGTCATTCCATGAAGAAAAAAAATTAATGTCAGCCAGAACACAGTAGAAGTTGGTAGCCAAAATATTATCTACTAAAATGTCAATTATGAATCAGAAGAGATTTCTTAGCCACAGGGGAAAAAACCCAACAATATTCCTAAACAAAGGTATTGTGGAATCTAAGGCAAATCCACAGTCTTTCTAAATCTAGGCTTTCATATGCTTTGGTTTAGTTTCTCTGTAGGAATGACAGAAAATAATTTGTTTCATTTTTAGTGAAGGAAAATATTTCTCTTTTTTAATGCAGGCAATAAATATAAAAAAATTGTATAGTTCAGGCAGAAGTATTTAAAAATATGTTTTGTTCATTAGCCAAACCAGTGAGTCACCCAGTATGGTCTTAACAGGAAGCAACAAGAGACAAATAGTGCAACAGAGGTGTGTTTTACTGAATAGCACTAAAGTCAAACTGAGAAACTGTCACTGTGTTCAATTAGAAAATTCCAAAGACTCTCAGAAATTTCAATTTCAATGATTGTGGTCAAATTCATGTATCTGTGCATCGTCAAACCAGATTCAGGACTTGACTTGGAACAAACAAATTCCTTCTTCTTGCTCAAATGTTAAGTTATGCCTGATTAGCTCAGCTGTCTTAACTGATGCTTTTCTGACCAGGGACAACCAACTGTCTTAGATCTGCAGAGTTCTGTTGCTGAAGGTCTGCTGTGGTAGCAAGCACAATGAGAAAAGGACCTGGGGAGTAATGGTTTTTCTGTTTTCAAAGCCAATGAAAGTTCAAGTTCTTCATGTTACTTGACTTTTCCCCACAATTTATTCCAAGTGAGATGGCTTTTCATTTTTCGTTCTGTTGCAGGACCTGGATTTGAACTAGGGAAAGCACAATCACATCTGAAGCTCTGTTTCTTTGATGTATACCCTTTATTCAAATCAAAGTTTATGTTTGACACTCTCCAGTGTAAAGATGAAGGCCTCTTTATTTGTATGTTTTTCATGTTAAGATTGCATTTTTCCTATCTTGCTTGGTTCCACCTCCAGCCCTCCGGCCCTTCCTTACAATCCACATATTTTGTGGTACTTATTTCTTTGAAAATAATGAACTAAACACATATATGTTTCAGCTGATTTTCAGTTCTATAATACTGCAAAAGCAAAAAAAACCCACAATCTTTGTGTGTTTACAATTATTTGTATCATTGAAGTGACCTTAATTTCCCAGAGCAAACTAGAAAATTGAATTCACTTTTCAGATGTTGGTGTAAAAACACTTAAACAGTGGAATATAATACATCTATATTTTAATATTTCTTTGTCCTTAGTTTTATTCCTATTCTGATTCCTTTACCTATTCTTAATCACATTTCTGCAACAGTTGACAATGTCTGAATCTTGCAGACACTAAATACTTATGAAACTAAATACAATTAATTGTATCTCAATCAAAGTCTCAATGACTTAAAGGAGAAAAAAAATATAAAGTGATTCTGAAATGAATGTCGTAATAAGAGGAGACTGAAAGAAAGAAAATGTATGCTTTAGCTCTAAAAATTTGTGGGAATTATATTTTTGGATATGAAGAAAAGAAAATATGAACTTTTTTCCATTAACTCAGAGAATTTATAGAAAAGGAATTATGGTGTATTTGTCTTTCTAACTGAAACTTTCAACCCCAGTAGAATTAAAGAATTTTTGGGGTTGGAAGGGACCTTTCAAAAATCATGTAGTCAAACTCTTTGTCATGGGCAAGAACATCTTCCACTGGACCAGATTTCTTGAAGCCCCATCTAACCTGGCCTAGAACACTTCCAGGGATAGGGCATCCAGAACTTCTCTGGGCAACCACTTCTACTTTATTTCCATCCTTACTGTTAAAAATGTCCTTTTTTATGTCCAATCTATTCTCTTCCAGATTAAACCCATTGCCTATTGTCCCCAAACAACATTCTTGGTAAAAAGTCTCCAGCTTTCTTACAAGTCCCCTTATACACTGAAGGCCTCCAGGAAGCCTTTTTTTTTTTTTTTCCAGTCAGAACAATCTCTGACTCTCTCAGTCTTTCTGCATAAGGAAGCCCTCATGATTTTCAAGGCCCTTCTTTGTGTCCACTCAACCAGATCCATGTCTATCTGGTACTTCTGACTCCAGAGCTGGACACAGTATTCCAGATGGGTTCTCATCAAACTAGAATAAAGAAAAAAACAAAAAACCCCACCAAAAAAACGCCTCACTTAGTCTGCTAGCCACATTTCTTTTTATGCAGCCCAGAAAATGTTTAGCCTTCTGGGTTACAAGTGCACCTTGATGGCTCGTGTCCAATTTTTCTTCCACCAGTATCCCCAGGTTTTGCTCTACAGGGCTGCTCTCAGTTTATTCATCCCCCTGACTGTACTGATATTGGTTCTGCCCTGACCCAGGTGTAGCACCTTACACCTGGTCTTGTTGAACTTCATGGGGTTTCCATGGATCCAGTTCCCAAGCCTGTCAAGATCCCTCTAGATAGTATTCCTTCCCTCTAGCAAATTGACTAGACCACACAGCTTGGTGTCATGCAGAAATTAGCAGAGGATGAACTCAGTCTCAGTGTCTGTGTCACTGGTGAAGATATCAAGCAGTACTGGTCCCAGTCTATACTTGGCCCATGAATATATTGCTGAGAGACACAACTCATCACTGGTTTCCGTTTTGCCCTAGTGCCATTAACTGCAACACTTTGGACACAACCCTCCAACAAATACCTCATTCATTCTAACAGTCTATACCTCAAACATGTACTTCTCCTATACAGAGGTAAGAATGTAATGTGAGACCATATAGAACTCCAGGGAGATGAAATTGGTAGCTCTTCCTTTGTCCACTGATGCAGTGATTCTCTCAGAGAAGGCCACTAGCTTAGTCAGGCATCATTTGCCCTTGATGTTTGTTGTCTGTCTCTCATCACCTCCCTGTCTTCCATGTTTCAGCATAAATTCCTGGAAGATCTTGTCAGGTACTGAGGTGAACCTCAGTGGGTAGTTAGCTACCAAGGCCCTCCTTTTTAAAAATGAATGTGATGTTTATTTTTCTCTGGTAACTGGGGAGATCACCTGGCTTCCATGACACTTCAGATATTATGGAAAGCACTTTGGCAACTAAATCCGCCAATTTCCTCAGGATTCTGGGATGCATCTTATCAGGTCTTATAAAAGTCTGCAAATTTTAGGTAATTTGGGGTTTTTCTTATTTTAACCATTTTTCTATTAATTTTCTCATTTTCCTCTACTTTTTCCTTTTTTT
>VYXD01002344.1:849602-927143 GCA_013397195.1 Hylia prasina
TTTTTTTTTTTTTTTTTTTTATTAGCACCATGGGACCACAGGTTTGCTTTGTTTGCTGCTCTTGTAAAAGCATCTGTCTTCCATTATCTGATACTATTTCTAGTTCTTTCTCTTACTGTATGTTCTCCTGCGAAGACTGCTTTGATTGTTTCTTTTTTGTATTAGATAGTTGATATATTTTGGTGACTGAGAGAGATGTCTCTGTGACCATCTCTGCTTTGATGGATATTGCTTTCCTTTGAATTGGTGTAGTATTGCCTTTCTATTTTGCTGTCTTTCCTTTTCATCTGCCTGAATTGTCCTTATGGATTGAGACAACTCATTCTTTGTGACCAGAAGGTGAATGTCAAGGGCAGAATTTGTTTTATCAAACCCAGAAGTTAGAATGCAGATATCCATGCCTTAGCAAGTCACCTGCACTCCTGGTAGTTACACATGAAAAAACATGACACTTATAGGGTAAGATTACTCATGTCCAAAATAAATATCTAAAGTGACCCTAAAGTATTATACTCTTCATTTGTCTTTTTATCTCCATTTAATACAGAGGGAGGTGATCACTAAAGGCTCAGCTGCACTTGAGAAATCTGAAGTGACCTGAACATGCAAACAGCTCCAAGTTGTTGGCTGACTTTATCCCTGTAAATGAAGAGAAAGTGAAGAAAAAGTGTATGGTGTTAACACTGATATAACTATTTATCAGTATTACTAACCAAGTAATTGGCTTGTTTTAGACAAAAAGCTTTTTTTCTCCCGCTTTTTTTCCTGTAAATATCCCAAACCATCTTGCTCTCTTTTATGTTTTAATACTACACTTTACAGAGAAAAGCCTGTCTAAAGTTCCCAGTAGGAAAGGCCCTTCTTATTCTAGCATCTTCAACATCTGTGGGAAACAAAAAAATAAAACACAAAAATTAGACCCTGCTAAACCTGGCTCTGCAGGGAGGATTTTACTAGTGTGTGAATAAGTAAAACCATTTGTCCTCATGGACTCATGCTGACTGTGCACAGAGGAGATTGGGGTTGCTTCCCACCCCTACTCAAGATGTTGTTGTTAGAATAAGGTTATCTGTTTACCAGCTTGTTTATATTTCTTTAAAAAAGAATAAACACACACAGCCTTAAAAAAAAAAAATCAGAGGGAGTGAATAAGAAAGAAATATATAAAAAGGACATATATCTATAATGTTCTCATAAATAAACCATCAGCTGTTCTTACCATATATTATCTCTGGCAATATCTTGACTCTCATGGAAAAGCCATCAGTGCTCCTTTTTTTTCATATCTATAACACATTTTTCATCTTACACATAATTTGTAGCATTGTTTGTTACTAAATCTGTCTGAAACTTTCTTTAAATAATATTTTTATCAGTTATATGTAACTTCATACAAATGTAACTGTGAATGCCCAGTTTGCTTTGGCTTTTTTAATGAAGGTATGTTGAGAGTCTATTTTTAATTAAACAAATGGTTTTACTCGCTGTTCCTTTTTAGCTTCCTAAACCCATTCTGGTCAGTCTCTTCTAATTTTTCTAATGATGTGGTTTCAGAGGAAAGCCTTGCCTAAATATCTTATGTGAGATTTTCAGGCTACCTTTGATCTAATATTTTTACTTTGTGTAGGAAAACAAGAAGAACACTAAAATGAAACAAAATCATCTGAAAAAATGTTATTTAACTATATAAAAATATTGTTGAAATGTCTTTCCTGTGCTTCACTTTTTTTGAATACAAGGCATAGGTTTGTGGAAAGACCCCCGGTTTGAATAGAACCTTAGAAAAGCTATTGATTGTACATGCATTGAACATTGAATCTCATTTTAGCAGCTAAATATTCTTGGAACCTATCTCCACTGAGCGTGTACCTATTTGTTGTATCTTTTAGTGCCGATCTAATATGTAAACAAAATGTATACTAACATTCAGAATTGTTAAATGGTTATTATATGAAATATCTGGAAGAGTAAAATTTCTAAGATCTGGCCAAGACATAGAATAGGGTTAAGCAGTAACAAAAGGTTCATTACCTAGAGGCACAAAATTCCCCAAAATATCCTGAATCTATTTTTTTTCCCTCATTCTGTGCCCTTGAAAGGAAAGCACAAAATAAAGTAGGAAACACAATTAACAAAAAAAACAAACTAAAGCAATTTCTCTGACAGCAAGCCATGATAGTTTCTCCTTTGCCATCTATCATGTTTGATCCTCTCAGAGTTTGAATCTCAGGGAATTCATTTTTTTTCCCATTTTAGTCACTTTAGGCTCTTGTACTGTTCTCATCAATGCGGCAAGTTTTCCATTTACTGATTGAACAGAATTTATCTGTACCTGAGCTTCCAAAATTGTCTGTGTTCTTCCATTCATCAGCTTCAGCATGCATTCTATATATCTGTATCTCTCATTCCTTTTTTCTTTTTCTTTATTTCCTATTGTAGAGATATAATTTCTTTGCGGTCCATGTTTCTCAGTAGAGGCTACAGGCTTTTGCGAGTGCAGTGGTAGTTGTTTGTTTTTCCTAAAGTGCTTCCAGGAACCTAAGGCATTCAAAATCTAATTCTTTCTGTAGGAAGCTTTCTTACTCTTTTTCATCTGAAAAGAAAAAACATAATGATTTACATAATTTAGAAAGAAAATGCTTGCTATGTAAAGGACAGTTCTTTCATATGTTAAGCAAGATCAGTCCATTTTTATCATATTTTCTGTTCCATAAAATCACAACACTGTCTTTGAGGAATTCTTTGCAAGTGGAGATACAGGAGTAACGAGAGCCCCCTCCACAGCTGCTGCTTGTCAATAGCATTGCTGTATCAGCAACATGCTTAAACAATCTGGGATGACAGGAATGCTATTTCCTTTCTCTCTCCAGGTGGGAGCCACTCCCCACTCTTTCCATGATTAAAGAGAGTGACCCCAATGTCAGCTGCCTGGGCTTCAGGAAATATACCACCTTTTTGTAATGACAGTTTTAGGATTCCAGGTTTTGGTACATGAAAGTGGATTGTTTGTTTTGGGTTGGGTTTGGTTTTTTTGTGAGGGGTGAGGGGGAGAGTGGAGCTCAAGAAAGGGGGAGCTGGATTGTGTAATCACTGTGTTCACTGGGATAACACTCACCTTGTTTTTAACTGAGAAGTACACAGAAATGTGCTAGCTTGATTATGAATTGCACTGGCAAAGGACCTTTCAAGTGCTTTTCACAAGTAATACCTTTGTACACATCCCACATAACACACATGGGTCTGCTCAGTAGCATTTTTTCAAACACAGTTTTATATCCAAAATTGTAAGAGTTTCAACATGTAAAGGATAATCTTAAAAAAACACAAACAAACAAAAGACCCACAGTTGAGTGAATTCATGGTAACTTCATTCTTCTGATTTACTGATGACAAGGAAGTTCCATGGGGGGGTTACACAATTCACAGACTGACACACATTTTACCACAAGCATGTCGTCTCTGTTCATTGAAAACTTTCTTCTCAGACCTTGATATGTGTTAAACTGGACACAACAAGTTTCATCTTCATACATTGCATCACTTATATTCATTTTTCCCAGGGAAACTTGTATTATACAAAGTATGACTTGGATTTTTTAGATGCACTTGAAATCAGTGGGGCAGAGAGCTGGATTATTTTTATAGTAGAAAATAATGCAACTTCCTAGCAGTAAATAAGCAAAGGAAAGCAGGCCTTTCTGAGGACAAAGTGCCCATCCTAGACATGATTCTGTCATTACTTCAGAATTATCTGGTTTGGATGTGTAGCTTTAATGTTCATTAACTGTTAAGGACCATGGAGAGATGTCAGGCATCTGACTTAGATGCCTGAAATAGACACCTTATGAGGTCCCTCTGAAAACCTTCAAAGCATCCATCCCTTGTTAAGTCTAGGATCAAATGCAAGAGTAATTATACAAAATGAATAAGTTTTATTTAGAAGGACTTGTTCACTAGGCTTTTGAAGATATTTGGAATTTATATGCAAAAATTGTATTGGCTAGCTTTTATGTCAGAAGTGGTGTGAAAAGATTTTGCAGATGAAGCCAGAATTCTAGCCTAAAAACTGCAGTCTATTTTTTGATTTATAAATTTAATTTCCTAATTATTACTTGGAGAAAACACTGAAAATTGAGGTTGCAAAAGACAAAGCAAATTTTGAGTATATCTGAACAATAAACCATACAGGCAAAAATATAAGTCAAATACTTGGAAAAGTCATGTAGAATTTAGCAAGTGAAGAGAAAACAACTCAAAAGGATAAGCAAAATAAAATGTTTCCTTAATGAAGAAAAGAGACTTTCTGTTCGAGGAATAGATTTGAATACTTGATTTTATTCCTCCCCAACTGACAAGCAAATTACCTCTATACTCATACAGAAAGAAGAAAAAAATCTGACACTGATTAAGATTTCTAATCTTGTAAACACCTACCTACTAAGATCTCAGAATTTTTTCTTCTGTTTGAGAATAAATCTTTTGAAGATTAGAAAGACCAAAGCAGACCACTGGACTTGATAAATGTTTCCAAATTAATGTCCTGTACTAGATCATTATTCTGTCATTGATACTTTTCCCATAACTGTAGTATTATGAAACAGAAAGTGTATTTACAGCACAATCTAGACCAAAGGACCAAAATGAGATACAACTATTCTTTTGAAAATTATCTTTGCAAACTAATCGCAGATGTAATACCTCCAAGATCAAACAAAAAAGTAAATTCAGTTTCTCAACTGTTACTCTTTCATTTCAATATCACTGGACTAGATTCAGGCTTTACTAATTGGTACATGCCTGTTATAGGAGTTGGACTAGCAGCCTCACTCTTGCAGCACCAGCAGCAGGAGGAAGGGTTGCTATGTAACTAATTACATCTATCAGCAGTGGCTCTGTTTTAAATGGTGTATGAATTAGGCAGTCTCCTAGAAGCACACACAAGTGAATTTGCCATTAACAATGAACAGCTCTGTGAAAAGAGTGCAGTATAAATTTACTTAGTCCATCCTGGGATTAGGCAGACAGCTCTACACTTATTTGGCCTCTGAAGTAAATTTCAGTGGAAAACTTAAGAGGCTTTTCTCCGGCAAAATGAATTTTGCCGCATTGGTGCCTTATTGCAATGACCATATTCCAATTCCAATTACACTAATGCAAGCTGTGAGTAAGTTCATTGTGTTCACTGGAGTTACTCTAGATTTACAACAGTGTTATCTGAGATTTACGCCTCTATATATTAATCTGAAATGTGACCACATGGTCTAGGTGGTTATTAGCTTAATAGGAAAAATATAGTTGCATAAATAGTTAATATCTTTCATACTAATTTGGGACCCCCTCACAGCTGCTTACTTACCCATTTATATTAATTTACTACACCAGAAACATGTCCAATTAATGAGGAAGGTAATGCACTCACTGTTCATGATTAGCAAAACTTTTTGTCATTACACTTATCCCTACATAATATTTATCTCCTGAAATGTTTGGTACTGTTCTTAAAATCTTAAGGATGGTGGGTATTTGTTGTATCATGGCATCTTGTTTCTAAGGCTGTTGAAGTATCCAGTTTTTCTCATAATGATAACCAAAAAAATCTGAGCTATGGATTAGAACTGATCTACCAGGAAAGTCACAAAATGTATATTTTCAAGAAAAATGAGTAGTAGAAAAAGACTGTAATATTAATTAAATCTGTCACATAGGTCTCTCAGTCACTCTAGATTTCATATAAAATCTTATTCCTGTTTGGGTTCTAGAATTTTTGCAGTTTAGGAGCAACTGGGACAAACCACGTTTTCTTTTACATAAAACTGATTGCTTCTAAAATGGAAAGGAAATTAGATATTCCCTCTATCTCTCTTCTTGCACTGTCCAGTGGGGTTTTTGCTAACATTTTCACAGGAGAATTTTATATAATAAAAGTTGCAGAAGAAAAATCATGCAAATTATGATTGCACTAAATTAAGCTGTTCTCAGCTCTATTAGTGAGCTAAGGCCAGGTTGAGTTGGTTCCCTGAGGTCTCATTGTTCACTTTTCTAGGCAATAAAATAGTTGCTCCAGAGTCATTACTGTATATGAAACAAGTCGCTGCAGTTCCCCTCAATGAGGAACCTGACCCAAGGACTTCATAGCAACAAATCATCCAGTTTCCACACAGATAATTTAACTCTTGCTCTTCTCAATCCAAGAGAGTAAAACAACAGTTATTTTACTGTAAACAAGTGTTTTCTTAATCTGCCTGTGGTGAAAATGTCCTTTCTAAGAGATGACATTCATGACACCATATGGCAGTATTAGTGTGTCAGACTATGCATTCTGGTTGATGATACTTTGAAGTCTATACTCCAAAATAAAGAAGCAGTGTGCATCAAACTCCAAACCTGCCTTGGGGAAAAAAAAGGGGATGAATAAAGAAAAAATAATAGGGAAAAAAAAAAAGAAAAAAGAAAAAAGTCAGTTCGAAAGGAAATATTTATCAGGAAATGCAGATTACTCATCAGCACCTTGAACACTGCATAACTACATGTACAAAGCTGAGATTTACTTTTACGACTTAGATTTGTAAGAATATAGCACTTTGTGTTTTCATAGAATAATTATATTGTAAAGCAGAAAAAAATAAAATATTCAGCAGCGATAAATTCCTGAAATTTTGAATTTTGAACTTCTTTACTATTTCTTTCTTAAAGGGAATGAATCATAGAAATATAATGCAGTAAAATAAGATAATTTGCTTTGGTGCTTTGAATGGTACTAAGAAACATATTTCATTTTCTGATCCCTAGAGAGAGGAAAGTATGATAAGATACCAGTGAACTTCTATTTTGTCTATCAGTGGAGCAGTGAAACAAAAAATATTATTATTTGTCTCAAATATACATGTACAAACCCAAAAATATACTCTATTTAAGTGAGTTAAATTCTTAATCATTCTCTTTTTTTTTTTACCATTAGGTAAGATGTTTAGAAGGTTGAATGGAGGAATATTATTTTTTTCCCTTTTATACTTGCTGAAGAAAAAGATGTAGAGAGAGTTCATGGATTGAAAAATACTTTTGAGCATTGTTGTACATTATTCTAATCTACACATCATTAGACTGTTCTCATTACCACTTTTTTCATCATTATTTTTGTTACTATTATTATTAATAATGATTTTTGTTATTTTTATTCTGTTACTTAGTTTCCAAGATCAGCTCTACATATCTATATACATACAGATAGATAGTGTTGGGTTTTTTTCTGCTTTTCATACTGTTTGCAAAAATGCTAAGATGGCTACATTCAAACCAGTCCAAGAAACAAGAATTAGCAATCACCTAGCCAATGTACTGTATCCAAATGCTTAGTCTGCTTGCATATTGTAAAGCTTCCACCAATTTCCAAAACACCGACAAAGTAAAACCTTAGTCCTGGCTATTCATTGGAAAAGTGATAACTCCTGGAGGAAAAATTGCAACTGAAGTTAAACAAACGGGGCAAACAAAAGCAATTGCAAAAATTACCAAGGGCCACATATACACTCTCAAGATAGCTCTGGGATGTTGCAGTTCTGAACAAATCACTACTATGCCACCTCACGAAAATAAACAAAGAACACTGTGGCTCTTGTACCTTAATCAGGTGGGAAAGAGTTGGTTAGACAATTAAAAAAACAACATTTGTTAGTTAAATTATAATGGTACTTACTCCAGCTTAGATGTCATCCCTTGGGTAGCAAAGATTTAATTTGACTGCATAGCTTATGTCAGTTAACCATATAGAATAAACTCTCCCAGAAAAAATATGTTTTCTCTTTATTTAGTTAGTATAAATATGCACATTTTTGAAAAAAAAAGTCATGCATATTTTATCAGAAAGGAATTGTGATATAGATGTGGTGCAAGCACTTGTAAATAACTTGAAAATATTTAGAAAAAAATAAAGATTAAACATACTTTTTATATCATTATTTAAATTGCAATGTCCAACATCCTTTATGACTCTGGCTTTCTACTAGACTTATTAATTTACTTGTACTATTGCTTTTTCCCCATCTCCACAAGAATGTTAACTGAATACTAAACAGATCTGCAGACATTACAAAACTGGGAGGAGCTGATGACTCTCCTGAAGGCAGGGGAGGCCTGCAGAGAGGCCTTGATAAATTAGAGGGCCAAGCAATCACAACCCATATGAAGTTCAGCAAGGGAAAGTGCTGGATTCTGCACCCGGGACGAGGCAACCATGGACAGACTGGGGAATGAGATGCTGGAAAGCAGTGTCCTGGAAAGGGACCTGGGGGTCCTGGTTGATGGCAAGTTGAACCTGAGCCAGCAATTCCCTGGCAGCCAGGAGGGCCAAGCCTGTCCTGGGGGACATCAGGCACAGCAGCACCAGTGGGATTGTCCTGGTCTGCTCTGCTCTGGGGCAGCCTCACCTTGAATACTGTGTGGAGTTCTGGGTGCCACAATATCAGATATTAAGCTATCAGAGAGTGTCCAAAAGATGACAACAAAGGTGGTGAAGAGGAGAAGCCATATGGGGAGAAGACATATGAGAAGGGGTCACTTGATCTGTTCAGGCTGGAGCAGATTGAGGGGAGACCTCATTGCAGTCTGCAACTTCTTCATGAGAGGAGAAGAGGAGGGGCAGACACTGATGTCTTCTTTCTCATGACCAGTGACAGGACCCACAGAATTGGTCTGAAGTTGTGTCAGGTGAGGTTTAGGTTCGATACTAGAAGAAGATTCTTCACCCAGGGGGTGTTTGGGCACTGGAACAGGCTCCCCAGGGAACTGGTCAGAGCACCAGCATGACAGAGTTCAAGAAGCATTTGTTCAGTGCTCTCAGGCACGTGGTGTGATAGTGGGGATAGTGCTGTGCAGGGCCAGGATTTGGCATCCATGAGCCTTGTGGGTGCCTCCCCACTCAGCTTTTTCTGTGATTCTGTAAATTCTTGAGAAAAATAATAGTCATTTATTTCTCTATTTAAACCAAATTCCTCAGAAAAGAAAAAAATTAACAAACAATGCTTAATTTTCAAATGTAATTTGTAAAGGAGTAGTACTTTTTATTTGTTTGTTTTAATCTATGTTGTTTTAAATATTGAAAACACAAATAGCATAACTAGAGCTTTATTCCCACAGGTGAACAAGATCCAAGCTATGCATTTAAAGACAGGTGAAAACCCACTTCTACTAACGATGGAACAGGTTCCCCAGGGAAGTGGTCACAGCACCAGCCTGACAGAATTCAAGAAGCATTTGGAGAATCTTCTCAGTCACATGGTGTGACTCTTGAGGTGTCCTGTGCAGGGCCAAGGGTTAGACTTGATGATCCTTTTGGGTCCCTTCCAACTCAGCATATTCTCTAGTTCTGTGATTCTAAGAATATTCCACAGATAATGTATTGTTGTTATATCTACCTTATGGGCAAGGAGTTGATACTCAGAGGATGTGAGAGGTGGATTTATCATACATCACAGCTATCTAGTTAAGAAACATGGTGCAAACTGCAGATACAATATGTACCTAATTGCTATTTGTGGCATACTTAAAGGCCTTAAGTCATTGGTATTAAAATTTTCCAAGCATCCAAAAAGTATATTTCTTGACATGTCCAGAAGCCTTGCCAGTGCTTAAAAATTTGAAGGATTACCTTATGCTCAAGGTCCCTAGGGAACTACAAACTGAATATTCATCTTCCTATCTTGTCCATGTACTTGCTCTAGTAGATGTTCCCAGAACCAGCCTGCTAAACCACAGTGTGCAAGAAACAGATGCCACCTGTGGTGCCATCACTATCTCCTAAGAAGACAATAAGAGCAAAATTGTCATTCATGCACGAGAAATTATATTTAATTTCCTCTTCTCACCAGGGGAATTTGAATGAATGCCTCTGAAAGACTGGAGTAGGCAACAGCATGTAGCATAAAATATACAGTGGATTCAGATGGGATATCTTTTCCTTTCAAATTTAATTCAATTTATACAGAATAATTAGAAGGAATAAAAGTAGGAAGTTACAGCATGAATGCAGGAGTGGGTGCAAACAGGCTTAAATACAGAGTGTCTTGACAGCATGGGTATGCTGCTGTTGTGCTTTGTCCCCATAATCCCCAGACTCACACTCGCTCAACACAGCTGCCACAGGGCACTAATGGAGCTACCTTGACAGCAGTTGGTTTTGTTCCTATAAACTGGTGTTTATTATACTTGCTAGAGGGACTACCTCTACTGTCTAGTATTTCCTTAAATCAGAATATATTTTTGAGAATTAAGGAATAGATATGAGTGTCATGGTTATGGACCATTAAATGATTGTCCGTGATTGTCCAAAAGTACGTTCTTTGCTTTTTTATTTGTAGCGGGGGCAGAAAGAGACTGAAAATTGTGAGTAGATGAACTATGTTTTCTTTAGAGTTATGAAAATGTCAAAGCCAATATGTCTAGCCACCAATTAAACAAGAGCAAGTGTCAAAAAGAGAAAATATACATCACAAGTTCAGTAGTCACTGTAAAAATCAAGTTCTCAGGGATGATTGCTTTCATTAAGATAGACGTTGCCAAGCATGTTACAGAAAGAATAAGAATTCATTGCAGACCATGTGAACTTTCTCAGGTCCCAGCATGTGCCAAGTGCTTTCCTAACACACACTAAGACTGAGGCTCTAGTGCACTTCCAATCAGGCGGGAAAAAAAAACCCAAAAAAATCAATGACCTACTTTTGGAAACATGGAAAAACAGTCACTTAGAACTTGAGTAAACTGATCCAGCTGACCATCTCTACATATAATTGTCCTTCAATACTGATAAATAAAGCTCTAATTCCACTGGGGAAAGAATTCTCTTGAAAATCTAGACATGGGGTTTTAAAATGTCAAAATGTAAAGTTAAAAAAAAAAAAAACAACAAAGCCAAATAAAAAGAAGGGAGCTTGCGAATGCTATTTTTGCTGACAGCTTTAAAGAAGAATAACAGTCCTTTTGACCTTGACAATTATCAGTTCCCTATCTGACNTATTAAAACTGTAAAAATAAGAAACTGGAAAAACGTATCAGATTCAATGAGAGAATGAAATGCATACATGAGCCAATAATTTACTCAAGAAGTTTTGCTGATATCTTAAACTGTGAAAATAAGATTGAAAAAATAAAGTGAATAAACAAAAACTACTGAGAATCTGAAAGATCTTTTAATGTTCTGGGAACAAAGCATTCCATGGAGTTTGGGTCTCCATATTTCATAGTATGCGTGCTTTTATAGATAATTTCTAGTGCTGTGTTTTTTCAAGTAACTTATAGCTCTATCCCAAAAAGCTTTGACCCCCTATTTAACCCAGAGATCATCTCCTGCAATAGTTCAGTGTATGCAATATAAAGGCAGAGTTTTATGGTGTACAAATATCACTGTCTAGTTGCATTACACGTTTGGAATTGTTACAAACAACTTGAACTGAAAAAAAATGAACACAAAAAGACTACTTATGATTATGAAATTATTTGAGTGACACACATATAAACAAGAGAAGAGGCAAATCCAAGGGCCATATTATATGAACTTAGCTGATATTCTTAGAAGGTTAGCTGATATTCTTAGAAGGATCTAGCACAGTGAATGCAAACCAGTCTAAATATCACTGGTTTAAGGATCCCAGGCCCAAACCAAGAAATTTGGTAGTGTAGATGCAAATACTTTTCTCTTAAACTGATTTCTCTTGTATATGGGCATTTCATCTGGTGTTTACATCAGTTTATCTGAGGTGAAAAACTCATAATCCTTTCCTGCAAGCAAGAGCTGTATCCATTATTTAAACAAACAAACAAACAAACAAACAAACAAACCTTGACTCTTTTCTGTCAAAAGTTAAACTGTTCTAATGTTTTATATGTCTATTTAATTCAGAAGTGGATGATCAGGATTAACTGCTGTACTGAAACTGTTGGAAATCTCCCACAGAACTACTTTATCAAACCAAATGATCAATAGGTCTGCAGGTAGAAGAACTTACATTCTTTCTTATATTGTGGACGAAAAAAATTGTACAATTCGTTAGTCAGAAAACCAGTACAAGGACTATCTGAAGGAACAGAGAATAGGAAAACAGTTTTATTTTTCAGCCAAACTGCAGAAATTAGTAGACAAATATGTACTGACCTCTTGAGAGGAGGAGAAATACATTGCTTGCCATGCCCTAAGGAGGTTACCATGCACAACCTTTATGAGATGGCAAAAGTTGACGATATGAGTTCCAGGACAGGAGGGGCTTTGTAAAAAAGCTGGGTCTATTGTCTGGGTAGGTAGGAACTAATGATTAAGTTTCTCAAGTAAAAGAAACTCTAACAGATATAAAATGAGAAGGTAGCTAGGAAATTCTGAAGGTAACATGGGGATGGCTGTGCTTGTGAGTGTCTTAATTCTGTATCAGATTCACTAAATCTTTTACTGTTTTCTAGAACATCGATAGTTTGTGTGTCAATATGTGATATTTATTTGATGGCAAGAAGCTAAAATCGCAGCCAGTTTCAGCATCTGTGGTACAAAATTCACATTCAGTCTTTCACATACATGAGCTGGGTTCACACCTCACTTGAAGTCATGACTGTGAGCTCTGAGTCACATTATGTGGCAAAACTACTATTCAAGTCAGTAGAGCTGGGATTCATCTCACCTAACTTGTGGAATGTGATTAATCTGCCCTCGTTTGGATGCCAGCTTTAGGATGAGATTAATCACCTTTTAGTTATGACTGTTTTTCTCCACTGACTGTAAAAGAACTCTCAATAACTTTCACAGGTGCAGATTTCTATTCTATGGATGACTAAAGTTAGGTGAGATAAACCGATAAACCTCAGTTGAGTTTCAGTAAAAGCTATGGTCAAATGAAGCATGAAGTACAGACAGCAGAGGGTACAAAGACTATCTTTTTGCTTGCTTAATCCTTGACAAAATATCTTGTAGCGAGATTTTTGAAAGAGGTATTGGAAAGCTTCTTTCAAAAAAAAGAAAAAAAAGACGGAAAGAAAAAAACCCCATAATAATAGAATACAATCCCTGTGTGCAATAATGGTTGAGGTTTTTTCCCCGAATATTGTCAGCCTTAAGTAACTGTCAGCAAGGGCTTAGAGTTCTGAAGGAGGGTCAAAGAGAGTTGGCATATTGCTATTGCTTAAAATATGTATGTTTCTAATACATCAGAAGCATTCAAATTGCAGTGGCTTCAACATATTTAGTGCCTTACCACAATATGTAATAGGTGTTAAGTTAGACCATTTGGTTTCATTTGGGAGTTTTGATTTAGAACATTCCAGTTTGGGCATTGCGTGCTGAGCATTGGTTTCTAAAGTAGTTGAATTGTTTTATTCATCACACTGTAATTCTGTTTTTCCTACTGTACTTTGACCTACAGTAAGACCTTACTGAAAGAATAAAAGTTGAAGGGATTGAAGGATTCTTAATCAATTGACAGATTGCCATCACCTTCACAGTAATTTTCAATTCTTATGCATGAATCTCATGTCAGAGCATAAATATATTTATCACAAAAAAAGGTAATATAAATTCATTGCTAGCAGAACACATGCATAATGGTTTTAAAATTTTGTAATATATAGAAGTTGCTGCCTAGAAAAAAATGCATATCATGCAGCTATGCATATGTACATATATACACACATGCATATACATGTTTATATGACTGAAGGATGGAGGGAAACAGACATTTGTTCTGAATTACAAATGAATGTTTAATCTTGTCAAGGCTTTACTTGTTTGAGAATCAAATCCTGGATCCTCAAAAAGCAAATTATCAGAAAGATTCTCTTTCACTGCTGCCATTAACAGATAGACACTGACGACAGTTTAGCTTGGTTTCAGCATTGCTCTTGGGCCACAGCTGCTTACCAGGCAATCTAAGTACCACTTGAACGCTCAGTTGCAGATTGACCTTGCAGTAATTGAGGTTATGAAAAGGCTCTTGTTCTCTGAAATCTCAAATGAACACCTCTCCCTCTGGGAGACAGCAGGATATTCAACAATAGCAGCCCTGCTGAACCTGCGAGATTCTTTCTGCCACTCTGGTCAGTGCTGAGGTCAGGATGAGAAACAAATGCCTGTGACGAGGTATAAGGAATGTAATGGAGTAGCAAGTTAAAATGAAATTATTTGGGCTGCAATTATTTTCCTTTAATTGTGCCCCATTCTCTCACCCCAAAAAGGCCTGCTAAGTATTTGAAAACATATTTTCAACACTTTTCTCACCGGTAGAAATATTTTGTGCTCTTATTCTTGATTTTGTCTGTATTAAAAGAAAAAAAAAATAGGAAAATAATGACGTTAAGATCTCATTTCTTTAAAGCAGAGAACTGTCTGCCGAAGTTATCAATTACTTCACTTTACAGCATGAGCCAGCATTTGAACATCTCTGCCCCTGCCAGTAATTAACATTACAGTCAATGGGAATTAATGTTGAGGCTTTCAGAGGAAATGGGGATAATTAAACTAATCACAAGAAGTACACAACAATTATTGTTATAATTTTAAATCTCAAGCCAATTAGCTATGCTAGCCACTGTCTTTGGCAAAAGCTTACTGTTTGTGGTAGCTAAATATAAGATTAAAATTAGTGATGGCACAACATCTTTTAGCTACCCAGCTTAGGTCAGGACTTTTTGTTTTGATTCAAATGCTGTATACAAAATTAAGGAAAGATTCTCCAGTGGCAAAACCCTTTTAAACAACCTATTAATACTTACTGGGCTTGAATATCCTGCTGGAAACCCAGAACAGGGTTAGCTCCAAAAGAACCAAAGGCAGGCACAGATCCTCAATGTCCAAAAACTGAAGAATGAACACCAAGATTTTAGCAGAATGTCTTGTCTGAAGATTTTGATCCATGTAAAAAGTGTATTCATATGCATTAATCAGTCTTAATTAACAGGTGAAATTGTCACTGCAGAGGACCAGAGCGAAGCATATTTTGTCTCAAGTATTCTGAGTATTGCTTCAGGAAAGGTGTGATCAGACGAGAGGGTCCTGTGGAAACGGGGCAGAGCTGTGCTGAGCAACCTCCTGCTCCACCTTGAGACTTGTGCTCAGTCCCACCCACCCCGCTCACTTCCAGGAGGAGGTCTGGCTGTGCTTGCATCAACAAAAGAGTGTGAAAAATCTAGTTCACATAAGAGACATGCACCAGGTTAACTACAAAAGGGAGCAGATCGGGCCCCCTCACACTCTTTTTCCTCTTTTCTGGTCTCATTATTCTAGCTCCACGCAACAGGACCAAGGTGGGCTTTAAGGACTGGCGACATTTGTCCTGTCAGTCCCTTTTCTTGTTTTCTTACCTTACTTTGTATGGGCAAAGCATAGTCATCATATTAGCATGTTAGCCAAAACCTTTCCAGTCTAAATTGTGGGCTGCTGGCTGGAATTAAGGCAACTATACAATAAAAGCATAAGAGCTCCCTGACATGTTGTTCTGGTGTTCTCACTCAGCATTACGAGTGTGAACATCATGTCCCCTACAAATGGGTCATGACAATCACTATCTTAGTTTAACTAATAGTTTATTTAAAGTCATTCATCTTAAGGTGTGACAAAATTTTGTTTTGAATGGTAATTTCATTAATCTGCTTTACCCTCTAGTTTATAATTTCAGGCAGGTTTATGTCATAACTCTAACAAATATTGCATGTATTATTATTTGATTTAAAGCAAAATAAAATACAATCATTAGCAAAACAAGAATGTAAGGATCAGAGTAGTTGGATATCATGGTGCTGGGATACAGAGAAAATAGTTCCCTTTCCATTACTACAGCGGCCTCCATGCAGGCAAAATATTGGCCCAGTAATTTTGAATCTAGACCACAATAAGAAATGACCAGCTGAATTCCTGCATCACACCTTGGAGTATACAACTTCCTTTGTCTTCTGATTTTAAAAGAACACAGATTCTACAAACAACATCTTCTCTCTTTCGTCTGCCCATCCTCTCTCCTATTTTTCAGTTAATCTTTCACGAAAAGTTGCTCTGGGTAGAAGTTTCTCTAAATGGAGAACACTTTCTTGGTACATCTGTGTGCATACACTCATGTATGAGATAATACCAAAATATTTCAAGAGAATATCCACTTTTTTTAGATTTCTTGCAGCAACAAAATAGTTTTTGTTGTTATATCATACTCCAAATGCTGATCTTGACAGAACTGATATTAAATCCAGAGGAGAGATGCGCCTTGTTTTGCTGGATGTCACCTGAGATCAGGGTTTGAATTCTTTACAGAAGTATAAATAGGTTTATTGCACCTTAATGTCAGATATAAAGATAATTAAACTAGTTTATCCAGATATATTATTTTTTTTTCTTCCTAAGTAAAAGGGCAAGTTGCACAAAGGGGATTTTTTAGTCAAAATATTAATTTGGATGGGTTTTTTACAATATTTCTTTTTAATTTTTTTTCCTTCTTCTTTCTTTACTGGCTCATGTTTTCAAAAAACCCTTTTATTCATTTCCTGTTAAAAAATTGACATATTATGACACATTTAATGTGTTAGCTTTTACTTTCTTTCCTGCACTGCTGCTTCCTAAACCTTAGAGAAGCTCTAACATTGCTTTTCTAAAAAAATTAAATGTTAATTTTTCCAAGATGGTATCTGTTTTCCATGTAAAATTTTGTTCACTTTCTGTCAAATTTTGCTGCAATACAGCAAGCAGAATACATATTTTTGTTCTGTTCTAAATTATAGCCAAGCAACTATTATCTATGAAGGGCAAAAATTACACCTTATTGTGCCAATCAGAATCCAGCCTTCATTTCTTACTTTTAAAATCCTTCTCTCGTGCCTTCAAGGAATGTGCTGTATCCGAGATCATAGAATGAACACCTTTCAAGATAAATATTCTTCTGTCTTTTTCTGTTTGCTTCTACCATGTTCTACATCAGCCTATGAAAGGGTCAACAACTTCACTTCTGAAGTGAAGAAGAAAAATGGCCTTGTTCATTATTATAAAAAATAGTAAAAGGTTCCTCCACCACATGGTCGTGTTATCAGTTTACACACTGAAGCGTGTTGCAGGAAATTATGAATGAAAAGATAATAAAATGGTTTTTGACTGTCTCAGTAAAACATGCATGCTGCCAACATTTTTGTCATCAATAATTCTCTCATAAACATGAGGCTCTTCTTTCATTATGCAGGCTGTCATGCTTTATTGAACCACATAATTTCACTTAATTAAAATAAGCAGTGTGTAGTTTCCTCCCCCTTCTGTTTTTCTTAGCTGGACAACTGCCAGTAATGATGTTTAGAGTATCCTAAGTGGACATCCTATTAAATATTCATTTTTATGCACCTCTTTGCAATCAAAAGTACAGTAACTCCTGCTGATTTCCTTTGTGAATACCAAGATGCACTCTATTTATCTTTTTTTTTTTTTTAATTTAATGTATGGTAAACATTCTAGGACTTGCAGTTAAGGAGGCTGGAAAAGGTTTAAGTATGTTAAAATGGGCAAAAGGATAGGAGACTATGCAAAACAGTTTACTGATATCAAGCCAGCAACATAAACAGTTCAGTCTCTCATAAGTAATTATGCTGGAAATCATCACATAATCACTCATCTGCTATTGCAGTAGGTTTCTGTTTGGGTAACTTATCTCAGAAAAAGTTTGTTTTTTCCTTCCAAAAAAAGAAGATGGCTCCGCAACTTCATGTACACAGAGAATTGAAACTAGAATTATATTCTGTTTGCCATATACCATGCAGAGCAGAAATAAATCTGATCCAGCCATGATGGCAGTCACCAGTCTATGTTTGGCAGTATAGGCAGCAGTGGGTGCTTGCTACAACACATGCTTTTCATTTTAAGACATGACATTTTTTTGTTCATTTTATTGCATTAAAATGTCTTTAGGCATAAATACGGGACAGAGATGGTTTCATGAAAAGAAAATCAGAATTGGAGCAATGATTAATGAGAGAATGAAAGGATTGTTGAACTAGTGAACAAAAAGAAAAACAAGTATAGTGTAAGTTCTCAAAAGGACTTACAGTCATGACTAACATTTTCATCATAAAGTTGCTTTGCTTTACACACACAACTATGAAAAAAAAATGGCAATAATGTATGCTAATACTTTCTTAGATCCTGCTATGAGTCACCTTTCTGAAGATGTCTTTATAAATAATGTCAAAAATGTGCCATATGACAGTCATAAGTTTTCTTCAGGCTTAGGTGGGATACTATTGTTCAGGAATCAAAGGGAGCTCAGATTTACCATATTGTCACATTTTTCCCCATTTGTTCACATCCATTAACAGCTTTTAACTTGCAACTGAATTTCATTTTCAGAAAGACTAAAACACAGATGGATAATCAGAAAGGGAAAGCTCAGGAATATCAGAAGGATCTCTCTTTAGAATGTCAGTTATGACATGATTATCACAAGTCCTGAAGTGTAAGAATTTAGGAGATTTTGAATCCAAAAGAAGACAGCTCTTATTAAGTTTCATTAAAAAAATTGCTTACATCTTCTGTTTATTCCAGGGACTTCTTTTGAGGTTCAGTCCTGTATGTTTCAGGAGGTAAAATTACTGAAAACATTCACTTGCCTTCCGCAGTAGTGATGGGCTTATACAGATGCTTAGAGTTCAACATCTGCTCAGAGGATTTGAAAGACTTTATTTAAAATGGGACAGCAATACTTCCTTTATAGGGCTCCTATTTTCATACTGAACACCTTAAGATGATTAAAACCTTTCTGCTCAAGAAAATTCTCTGATGGATACTAGTGCTTTCACTGACATTTTACTGTACAGATGAAAAGCAGAACTATATTGCTCAAAACAACATAAGAACTCTCCAAAAGGTACTTAGTCCTCTGCTTACACCATTATGTTACACATTTACAAGAAGTTTGGGTGAATTATGTTTGAGTTCTTTACCTACATATGATACATTAAATAGGAACATTATATGTGGTTTGTTCTGATAGTACCTACGAACCCTATTCAACCAAAACAGAACTAATAATAGTTATTTTGTTTTTAATAACTGATTGAATATGTATTTAAGCTTTAGCTCTTCCTACATCTAAAAAATGCAGAAAGATTATGATAATTTGTCAGTGAGAAAATCTGAAAATTAATGACTACCTACTGAAACATGGATGCCATATTTTGTAGCTTTCATTATGGAATGACACCATATTAATTTTTCCTGTATCAAAGAAGGAATAAGGTACAAATTGATTTCGAACCATGTTCCAGTATTACCTATTGATGGATTTGTCCTGTTTGAAATGAAAGCTTTCTCGCAAGCTAAAGATTATAGAAGAGATAAATAAATTGCTGTCCGTATGTTTACGCATATTGTCACTAGGTAAATAACAGCATATTATGTAGCTATGATTTCATTAAAAATACTCATTCCATGTTTTCATAACCCAGTCAAAATATTATACAATTGTTACCTTATTTTTCTAACTTGTTTCAATAACAATATTTAGTAACTTCTTTATAGATTTTAGACTTAGATATGTAACAGAAAAGTGACTGCAAAACTATTTTAAACACTGTAAGTTATGCTACAATTTTCAAGCAGTACCAATTTTATTTAATGAATAAGAAATTTAAGTTTAATCTCTCCATAGCACAATGCGGAGGGATTCCTTTCTACAATGAAGTAATTTGAACACCTCATATTGTTTTAAAAGCTGTGTAAGGATATCATGAAGCATGTGAATCAAAGCCCAGAAATGAAAAGAACCTTCAGATCATGCCTTGCATTAAGAAAGTTCCTTTACCAGAGCTCACAGAGTAAAAGGTGTTGGGTTTTTACAGCTTGTTGTTTATTTATTTAATAGCTTACTTATAAGCACGTTATTAACTAAATTAATTTTTAATTAATTATTTATTATTTTTCTTTTAAATTATCATTATCATAAAGAATTCATGTAAATTATGAAAATACTTCCAGAAAAATATGTCTATTTGTGTAATTTTCATTACTCCCTATAAATACATATGTAAAATATGTAGTTAACACCTTAAAGTGTAAAGCTCTTGGGAAAAAAAAAAAGACATAATAAAAACCAATAGGGCTTTCTATATTAAAGGAAATATTCAGAAATGAATGCAAAATAAAGAATAGTAATGCCAACAGTGAAAATTCAATATTATTCTTTCTTTTGACCAAGAATGATACCATCACAAAAGCTGTGAGAGAAAATAGACACAGAAAAATTGAGTCCTTAACCAACTTCTCTCTGCTTTTGAACTCAACAAATTAATCCTGGTCAAGCAATACCTATGATTCAATTACTATTTTCTTGATCCTCTGCACCCTACTGAAAGGGGGGTTTTATGTCATTCAGCTTCCTCTTAATCCTCCTCCATTTTCTATCTGCACNCTGGAAATCATCACATAATCACTCATCTGCTATTGCAGTAGGTTTCTGTTTGGGTAACTTATCTCAGAAAAAGTTTGTTTTTTCCTTCCAAAAAAAGAAGATGGCTCCGCAACTTCATGTACACAGAGAATTGAAACTAGAATTATATTCTGTTTGCCATATACCATGCAGAGCAGAAATAAATCTGATCCAGCCATGATGGCAGTCACCAGTCTATGTTTGGCAGTATAGGCAGCAGTGGGTGCTTGCTACAACACATGCTTTTCATTTTAAGACATGACATTTTTTTGTTCATTTTATCGCATTAAAATGTCTTTAGGCAAAAATACGGGACAGAGATGGTTTCATGAAAAGAAAATCAGAGTTGGAGCAATGATTAATGAGAGAATGAAAGGATTGTTGAACTAGTGAACAAAAAGAAAAACAAGTATAGTGTAAGTTCTCAAAAGGACTTACAGTCATGACTAACATTTTCATCATAAAGTTGCTTTGCTTTACACACACAACTATGAAAAAAAAATGGCAATAATGTATGCTAATACTTTCTTAGATCCTGCTATGAGTCACCTTTCTGAAGATGTCTTTATAAATAATGTCAAAAATGTGCCATATGACAGTCATAAGTTTTCTTCAGGCTTAGGTGGAATACTATTGTTCAGGAATCAAAGGGAGCTCAGATTTACCATATTGTCACATTTTTCCCCATTTGTTCACATCCATTAACAGCTTTTAATTTGCAACTGAATTTCATTTTCAGAAAGACTAAAACACAGATGGATAATCAGAAAGGGAAAGCTCAGGAATATCAGAAGGATCTCTCTTTAGAATGTCAGTTATGACATGATTATCACAAGTCCTGAAGTGTAAGAATTTAGGAGATTTTGAATCCAAAAGAAGACAGCTCTTATTAAGTTTCATTAAAAAAATTGCTTACATCTTCTGTTTATTCCAGGAACTTCTTTTGAGGTTCAGTCCTGTATGTTTCAGGAGGTAAAATTACTGAAAACATTCACTTGCCTTCCGCAGTAGTGATGGGCTTATACAGATGCTTAGAGTTCAACATCTGCTCAGAGGATTTGAAAGACTTTATTTAAAATGGGACAGCAATACTTCCTTTATAGGGCTCCTATTTTCATACTGAACACCTTAAGATGATTAAAACCTTTCTGCTCAAGAAAATTCTCTGATGGATGCTAGTGCTTTCACTGACATTTTACTGTACAGATGAAAAGCAGAACTATATTGCTCAAAACAACATAAGAACTCTCCAAAAGGTACTTAGTCCTCTGCTTACACCATTATGTTACACATTTACAAGAAGTTTGGGTGAATTATGTTTGAGTTCTTTACCTACATATGATACATTAAATAGGAACATTATATGTGGTTTGTTCTGATAGTACCTACGAACCCTATTCAACCAAAACAGAACTAATAATAGTTATTTTGTTTTTAATAACTGATTGAATATGTATTTAAGCTTTAGCTCTTCCTACATCTAAAAAATGCAGAAAGATTATGATAATTTGTCAGTGAGAAAATCTGAAAATTAATGACTACCTACTGAAACATGGATGCCATATTTTGTAGCTTTCATTATGGAATGACACCATATTAATTTTTCCTGTATCAAAGAAGGAATAAGGTACAAATTGATTTCGAACCATGTTCCAGTATTACCTATTGATGGATTTGTCCTGTTTGAAATGAAAGCTTTCTAGCAAGCTAAAGATTATAGAAGAGATAAATAAATTGCTGTCCGTATGTTTACACATATTGTCACTAGGTAAAAAACAGCATATTATGTAGCTATGATTTCATTAAAAATACTCATTCCATGTTTTCATAACCCAGTCAAAATATTATACAATTGTTATCTTATTTTTCTAACTTGTTTCAATAACAATATTTAGTAACTTCTTTATAGATTTTAGACTTAGATATGTAACAGAAAAGTGACGGCAAAACTATTTTAAACACTGTAAGTTATGCTACAATTTTCAAGCAGTACCAATTTTATTTAATGAATAAGAAATTTAAGTTTAATCTCTCCATAGCACAATGCGGAGGGATTCCTTTCTACAATGAAGTAATTTGAACACCTCATATTGTTTTAAAAGCTGTGTAAGGATATCATGAAGCATGTGAATCAAAGCCCAGAAATGAAAAGAACCTTCAGATCATGCCTTGCATTAAGAAAGTTCCTTTACCAGAGCTCACAGAGTAAAAGGTGTTGGGTTTTTACAGCTTGTTGTTTATTTATTTAATAACTTGCTTATAAGCACGTTATTAACTAAATTAATTTTTAATTAATTATTTATTATTTTTCTTTTAAATTATCATTATCATAAAGAATTCATGTAAATTATGAAAATACTTCCAGAAAAATATGTCTATTTGTGTAATTTTCATTACTCCCTATAAATACATATGTAAAATATGTAGTTAACACCTTAAAGTGTAAAGCTCTTGGGAAAAAAAAAAAGACATAATAAAAACCAATAGGGCTTTCTATATTAAAGGAAATATTCAGAAATGAATGCAAAATAAAGAATAGTAATGCCAACAGTGAAAATTCAATATTATTCTTTCTTTTGACCAAGAATGATACCATCACAAAAGCTGTGAGAGAAAATAGACACAGAAAAATTGAGTCCTTAACCAACTTCTCTCTGCTTTTGAACTCAACAAATTAATCCTGGTCAAGCAATACCTATGATTCAATTACTATTTTCTTGATCCTCTACACCCTACTGAAAGGGGGGTTTTATGTCATTCAGCTTCCTCTTAATCCTCCTCCATTTTCTATCTGCACTTTATTTAACAATCATTCTTCAAAAACATTTTTGCAAAGCCCTCTCTAGGGGTTTTAACCTTGCCTCTTGGGTGAAATGTTGGAATAAGAGTAATGATGTCTTATTAAAGCTAGTCCTAATAAGAACAGCTCATCCTTGCCCTGTGGTGCCCTTCAGAAGCACAATGAGAATGTAAGAGAGAGGCTCTTTCTAGCATGTGATGCTAACTTGAGTGTTCCCAGACAATCTCCTGTTTATTTTCCCAGTAAGAAATGTTCACTTATCTTTATATTGTTGGGGTTTTTTTAATTTATTCTTCTTAAACATTGGCTTATCTATTTCTTTTTCCTTGGGGAGGACAGTGGTGACGCAGATGTTGTCACAGATGCAAAATAAGGATGATGATATGTTGTACAAGGATGCATTTGGATTATAAAATATATCATCAAATGTGTAAGGAAGGAATTTCCTTTCTTGTATTGTGTGGCAAAATGATAATGTGAATGTTTCCTCACACTGTACTGCATGCAATTTTTTGTTATTCAAAGTGGTAAAAATGACAGTGCAAGGCATTTTGGATACTCTTTTTGGTGCTGCATAACCATATCTGGAAACAAGAAGCTTATGTAACTACAAGATGTGTTGGTAACATTGATTAACACTCATAAATGCAGTTCTTTTATTGCAGAAGGCTTTGAGGTTGGCCAGGTGCAATTGCCCCTTTAAAAAACCATGATTATCACCCCTAGTCGCTTCCGTGTTCTTAAGAATTTGGGAAATGTTACCAGGATGATTTATCCCATCACTTTTACAGGGATTGAGGGGATAGTGACTGGTAGAACTGAGGATAAAACCACTGGAGCTTCCGTAAATTTGACCCTCATCCTCAGGACCATGTTGTCACATGTAATTGATCCCTGGTCTCCTGTACATGCATTGTTGATGCCCTTACAAAAGAGCAGCAGAGGGTAGTAAAATCATGGAATGCTTTGAGTTGGAAGAGAATTTCAAAGACCATCTTGTTCCAGCTTCCACTGATGGGTCATGAATTCTGTGGGCAACCCATTCCAGCGTCTCACCAGGCTCATCATAAAATTTTCTTCCTAATCTCCAGTCTAAGTCTAATCTCTTTCAATTTAAAACTATGTCCCCTCATCCATTCACTATGGAACAGAAAAGTCTCTATCATTCTTATAACCCACCTTACACACTGAAAGGCTGCAATAAGGTCTCTGTTGCTTTCCCTTATCCAGGATGAACAAACCAAACTCTCTAAGCCTTTCTCCACAGAAGCGGTTCTTTATCCATCTGTTTATTTTTTGTGGCCTTCTCTGCAACTGCTCTAACAGATCCATTTATTTCTTCTACTGAGAACCCCAGAGCTGGGTAGAAGAATTATGTCAGACTCCGTCTCTCCACCCTCCACAACAGATGTATCCACTGCAGTCCCTTTTGTTTTTTCCCTGAAGCTGCTGTGTGGTTAAGACTCAGATTGCTCTGGTTCTTTATTTGCATCTCTGGATGCAGCTCCCATCCCATTATCTGCTACCAGGGTACTGACCAGACATTTCTAATCAAGTGTCAGGTTGGAAAAAATCTCAAAGCACTTTTTGATCAAGAGAAGTTGTCAGTTCTTTAACAGCAATTAGTTTTTAACAGAAGTCTCAGCCTTCTCTGACTATATCCTTTACTGAGATTCCTCCAGGAGTCTGATAAGCTCAAAAGATATTCTCAAAAAATCCTTAAGATGTGCCCAGAAACTACTGTGTAAACTTGCACCTGCTGATTGCTCTTGATAGCTGCCATCTCTGATATGGGAGTGAAATGATACATGACATGGAGTTCATTAGAATTAGTGGATACTGAGAAAGTCTGAAGGAAACATGGCTTAAAAAATCAGATCCCTGCTTGCTGCACTGATTTCCTTCTCTGTTTATGGAGTAGTAAGTTCCATTAAAATTTCATGAGTTCTGATTTAGCTAGAATATTGACACTGGTGCTTTAAGTCCGCAAATTTATTAAATATTGGGTACATGGCAGTGATATATACTTGATTTTGAGCAATAGATTTAATATAACATCCCATACATCAGAAATATATTATTGTGGTACCTGTAATAGGTAGTTGGACACTGAGATTTGGTATAAAGAGGGTTCAGATAGTCAAAGATAGAAGTTGTATTTTATTTCTGTGCTGAATCCTGCTAACAGCTTCCCTGCAGAAGAGTTGAAGTGTGGGTCCATCATCTTGCCAGACTTTTGAATCTGGATAAGTTCCTGTAGCCACCCCTGTTCAAGACACTTGTCTTTGTTGTAGTTTGACTTAGAGGTACAAACAAAAGCTGCAAAATCTCAGTTCGTAAGTCAGTTGTTTGGGGTTTTTCTTAATATACCAAAAAATGTGTGAGAAAGGAAATTTAAAAAAAAATATGATCACACTAAAAAGACAGGAGGAAAAAGCAGTAGCATGGTCAAAGTCATCATTGCAACTAAGGATGCAGCATATGATTCCTTTAGGTATGGCCAAATGTGTACACATAAGCAAACTGACCAATTTTTCTTTTGTCAAGTCAAAGACACATAGAGAAATTGTAAGGTGAAAAAATATGATTGCTTGCTTTTAGGTAAGTTAAACAGCTCCCTAGCCTCTATTAAATGTTTATACCTCCACCACCTTCGAGTGGAGCTCAGGTAACTAGCTCATGCCTAGTCTGTTCTACTTTAAATGTCTGTATATCAGACCTCAAAATCCTATCTGGGTTGTTGTTCATGTCTTGGCTAAAGCTGTTGGTGATAAAAGTATCATCCACCTTCTATTATCTATTCTATTTTTAAAAAATATCTTTGTTTTTTGACTACATTAAATCTAAGGTTTGGGTTCATTCCTCATTTTTTTTCTTACTCTATATTTTTATTTCCTTTTAAAAGCACTTTATATAATGGGTAGACAGTCTGAGCTAAATTATTTGTTACATCAAACATTTTATAATATACACTTTTACTCTGTAAAATTTCCTCTTTTCTCCCTTCCTCCAGTTTTCAAAAAGATTAATCCACAGGAGTTTCAAAAAAGTTGAAAATTTCATATCTTGATATGTAGATTGAAAATTCATTCCAGTATATGGTCCCAGTGTGTAACAAACTCATCTTTTGTAAGCTCCCTAGGTGACCTGAATGTGTTTCCTTGTTTTTCATTTGCCACGTTAGATTTAATATTCTATAGAATGCTAGCAAACAGAGTTAACACATGCTTTGACGCTTCTTTTACTGGGCATTTATGAACTATTTATACCTAAAATAGTGTCAAAATATGTTAATTAAACAGAAGTTACCTGTTACTCCAGGCATTTCTCAGTATATTTGAAATAAATATTGTATACTGTGTGTTGAAGCCATGAGCACATACTGAATCTTATATGTTTTTGGAGAGCAGTCTAGCACATTGGAAGCACAGAGATTAGAAAAACACTTCATTTTTTAGTTCCATGTCTCAGGAACAAAAAAAGCCAAACAATCAGATTGTTGGGTGACAGTTTCATTTGTGTTCATCATGGTAGTTTTTAGAAGGGTACAGAGGTTGGAGGGGAATAGAGGATTCAGGACTTTTATTTGTAAAAATGTCCAGTACTTCTCAGTGTGACTAATTTGACTCACTTAGTCATTGTCACTTAGCACTCTCCAGAGAGAAACTTGCTGAAAGAATTGCAGTGTAAAGAGCCATAAAACTTTGTCAAATGGTCTCATGAAAAGGAAGAATAATTTCTTAATTTCATCCAGTTAACAAGTTCCAAATGGATAGATAGCACATGCATCTTGGATTGACTGGCTTGCCTTTGAAATAAATGCAAGAAATCTGATCCTCTTTGTTTACCACCCTTGAATAAAACGGGCTTCAGCTGGGGTGCCACAATCACTGTGATGTTTGACAAAATACAGCTAGGTGTCTAGATACCCAAATTCCAAAAACTTTTTCCTAAACTTAGAGAGATTCTCAAACTGTTTTGGAATTTCTTTCCAGGTACATAGTGCATTCTGAAATTCTAGAGTTATATAGGTTGGATTTGGATCCAGTATCCATCAAAGTTAATGAACTAAGCTATAAATTTAAATGACTCTGCATTGGTGTGACCTCGAGGGCTGTGTGCAGTTTTGGTCAACACAACATAAGGTATAAAGCTGTGCGAGTGTCCAGAGGAGGGCAACAAAGATGGTGAAGGGCCTTGAAGGGAAGCTGTGTGAGGAGCTGAAGTCACTTGTCTGTTCATCCTGGAGGAGACTGAGGGGAGACTTCATTGTAGTCCACAACGTCCTTGAGAAGAGGAGGGGCAGACACTGATTTTTACAGTGACAGTGACAGAATTCATGGAAATAGCCTGAAGTTGTGTCATGGGAGGTTTAGGTTGGATATCAGGAAAACATTCTTCACCCAGAGGGTAGTTGGGCACTGGAACAGCTCCCTAGGGAAGCGCTCACAGCACCAGCCTGACAGAGCTCAAGAAGTGTTTGGACAATGTGTTGAGGCACGTGGTTAGACTCTTGGGGATAGTGCTGTTCAGGGCCAGGAGTTGGACTCAATAATCTTTGTGGGTGCCTTCCAACTCAGCTTTTTCTGTGGTTCTGTGGTTCTGTGATTCTGTGACTTCTTGAAAAAAGTAATTGTTGTTCACTTCTTTATTCAAATCACATTCTTCATTAAAAAAAACCCAAACAAACAATGCTTAATTTTCAAAAGTAATTTCTTTAAAGGAGTAGTACTTCTTTTGTTTGATTTTTTATCCATATTGTTTTAAATATTGAAAACATAAATAGTATATAACTAGAGCTTTATTCCTGCAGGTGACCAGTATTTGAGCTATGCATTCAAAGATAGGTGAACAATTGCTCCTAGTAACAGAGTTTTAACAATAGTTATTATACTCAGCTCTATAACCATGACTGCTTTAGTGTATGCTATCATTGGTTCGATCACATAAGTTTCTTCTGAATGACAGAAAAGACTTATGAGTGGCAGTGAAGAGATGTGATCACATTTTGACGTCACCATTTCAGGTCATTCAGCTTGATCTCTTGGTTGAATCGACTCAAATAAAACTAGAGCTAGTTAAAATTATCTGTAATCACACTTTTCCTTGCACTTCTTGCACAGCTGCCCTCCTGTAGCTCCCTGAGAATGAGGAGTCAGGTCTGACTAGTTATGAGCAGCTGGCCTTTGCTCTCAAATACCTTGTGTAAAGTGCTCTCCCTTCCTTATTATCAAGCTGGAGAAAAAGGGTCAAGTCCTGGAAAGCTTGACTGCTCTGGCGAAATAATATTTTGTAGTCTTTTTATACAAAAAGCTTTTTTTCTCAGATGAAGCAAAATTTCTTTGTTGGTAATAACAAAATTACTTCGTTGCTGATTTTCCAAAAGATATTTTCTTTGCAAATTATAAACATGTGCAAAAATATAAAATAAAAATTCAAAGAAGAAATAATCAATGCTTATATGGATTATATAGAAAAAAATCTACAAACTAGTTAACCAGCAATTAATTTTTGGTACTGCTGCAGAAGCCAGTCTGGCAAAATAAAGTTATGTTCAGATCGAGAAGATCACAGGAGTCTAAAACACAGCTGAAAAAGAATTTTGGCAACCAAGTTTAAAGCCTAAAAAAAAAAAAAAAAGAAATAGTCAACTTTATTCAGATTATGCTGTTTAACTGTGTAACCTCATTTGTGGTCCAAAATTTTGAAGGTATGTAGAATTTTTCTTCTTTAAGAGTTATAGCTGCTTAATTCCTGCTCACATCCCTAAGGGTATGAAGATGAAACTGACTGGCCTGGGGGTGCTCTCTTGCCCTGAGACTGCAGATGTAGGTCTGACCAGTTCTGAAGGACACTGCCAGCACTAACCATCCCCAAAAGGGTTTATTTCTATTCTAGAAGATGAGCAAAAGGATATGGACCTGGATATGGTGCTCTCCCTAGACTGAGGAAATTCTAGATTCCTTTTTTACTAATCTAGAAAGAAGACCTCAATCAACAGATAACCATTTATGTAGGATTCAGCACAAAAGTGGAAAATTTCACTACCTTTCTAAGAGTATGGCTTTGTCTTATTTTTTTACTCTGTGCTGTAATTCAGAGTTCAATCCTGCTTACATAGGGATGGAAGGGAACTGAACAGGTGTTGTGCATTCTTGTGCAAGGTTATTAGGACTCTCATTGTAGTCCCTGCTTCGAACTTCATTTCTATTTTCAGTGTTCAATTTCATTCCTACTGAGAAGAACACTAAAACACTGACTTAATCACTAAAAACTGTGTTGCTAGTCTGCTACACATTTTTGTGAACCTTAAATTAAAACTGAATTGTGAGGCACATAGATACCAAGCTCCATAAAAGAAGGGAGAGCAGTGGGTTTATACACGTTTAAAGTCCTGATCGCCCGAAGCTTCTGTGCTTACTTAAGTGAGGCAGAGCGTCATGCTTCCCTTGAAAAGCCATTTTGTATCACTGAAAGTCATGGTCTTATAGGCCTTAAGTCTTTATTTTTTCTTCAGCATGTTCCAGCTTTCTGCAGGCAATTTCACCAGTCATTCTCTATAATGTGATGTCCTGGTTTTGGACACATGAGATGTCTGCATTTTAATAAGCTCAGCCCCATTTGATGAAACAGTTGAAGTGTATTTTTTTCCAGTCACTGTAACTAGCAGCATTTTTAAATGCCCCAGGTGTTGGAATGTTCAAAAAATGGTTGATCTTCGCAGACCAATAAATCATATAAATGTAATATCTCCCATACCAAAGGCTACTGATCATCTGAAAAGTCTTTGACTTGTACTAAGCAACTCTGATATGTCTGAGTAAAAGTAATTTATCTGTCTGAGACTGTCCTGCATTTCAGCATTTAAAGTTGTCAGTCATAACAAATATAAGGTAAAGATATGTGTCCAATGAAAAAGACACTCTTATGCCAAGTGAAAGATGATAGTCTGGATGCCATCAGATTAAGAACTATGTTGAACCCTGTCCAATATTGTCCTGCAAAAGTTTTTTTAAGTAGTATTAAAAAAAAAAAAAAAAAGGGGTATAATGTCTTTTTCTTTAGTAGCTGCTGAGTCAACCTTTTGAAGGGACATTCCGAATACTCAGTGAAGAAAATGCGTTTCAACTCCATAAGTACTGCTGAGATTTGGAGAGGGACAGCATTTCTGGTATAACTCTGTGGCAAACACCTGTAAAGGTTAAAAATACTATGGATGATATTGCATATATCTTGTTGAAACACCTATGGATAGGATTGTTTCCAGCCTTTATATAAGGTCTACAGACATCCAAGGAGCTTTTGATCACGCTGAAGGATATTTAAATTCCATTATGACTTTTACGTAAATAAAATATACATTTTGTCATATATGACTATCTGGACCTGAATCTTCTAAATTCTACAGAAGCTAAATCTAGTTTGTATTAGTAAGAAAGCATGTTTTTCTGAAAATACAATTCATGGTATGAGTTTATTTGCTTTATAATACCAAGTGATTCTTTGGGTTCAGTTTCTCTAGTATTTAAAAAGTTAAAGGGAATGTTAAAAATATGAACCCATTTAAGAAAATCCACTCCAGAATTTCAGCTCTAGACCTGAAGAGCAAATTGCTGATCCTGCACTGATTCGATGTTTCTTTTTGTGTCAAATACTTTCTCCTAGTGCTGTGTTTTCCTGGCTGTCCATCAGTAGTGTCATAAAAAAAGAACTGTAGAAATTGAATGGAAAACTCTGAACAAAGACCACAATGCTCAAGGGACCTCCTGTTTCCAGGCTGCAGTTGCTCTCTTCATGCAGTGAATTGCAATGACCTTTTACATTGAAAAATCTCTCAGTCCTTTCCAGTTTTGATGGAAAAACTCTATTCTTAAGTTTACTGAATGTAAATTTGGAAACTGTATTGAATATGATATGCTTATATAATTAACATTAATCCCTGTCTGCAAAGAGAAGAATGTTCTTTATTACCCATTTCCAGAATTTTTATTTTTTTTAAAAAAATGAAGCTTTTGTTTGAAGAAAAATATCATCAGTTATTTTTTACATCAGGATGAATATTGCCTTGAAACACATCAGCATTCTTATGAAAATCTGGGAGAGTTTTCTGTCTGATGGAAAGATATATTCATGGTACTTTAGAGTACTTTTTCATGTTGCTTTACATATGTATATTCATTATAAATAAAAATCTGTGGTAATGTTATGGATTTCGTGATTTTACAAGCAACCTGATGTGACCTTCATGATTCTGTTCAAAGTCCACAGGTCAGGTCATATTTCCTGATTCATTTGACCTTACTAAGTGTTTTATCGAAAGTGGCTGCTTAGCCATTTGTTGAAAAGAAATCAATAAAAATAAAGTGAATGTTTGTGTTAGAAAAGCTTTTGCAGTAATATTTTTTCACCAGGGGAATTGAAAAAAATAAGTTAAAATAAAAGAACTTCATTACAGGGAGAGTGTTATTTCTAAAAGAGCTTTTCAGTAGCTATTAAAGCTCATTGTTCACCGACAGAAATTCAACATGACGCCAGTATGATACTGCCAGGCTAAGTAGTAATAAATAGACCTACTAATAGACTCAAACTCCAAGCTTACAGTTCAGTAGAGAATGGAAGGGTCCTAGGGGTCAGAAATTCATTATGTGTCTAGGAAACATCAAATAAAAAAAAAAGTTAGGACTGTATTACTGGTGAGAGTACTAATCCAGCCAAATCCCTGAATGTGCTATAAAAGTATCATTGTGTATTGAGCCATTTAATGTTAAAAACTGAGTATGCACCTCAGTAATTTTCTTGATCATGGAGAAAAATGAAAAACAAAGTCCATGTTTTCAAGGATAAAACATAAGAAAAATTAAGGCTTGGACTACTGTTGATTAGGGGAAACACTGTCTTTCATTTCTTTGATTCAGGTGTTAAGTGAGATCTTTCTACATATTAAGACCCATCTAAGCATTAAGACCCATGTAATCTTTTTGAAATTGTCACAGATGGAATATTAATATCTTAATATTTTCTTTTCACATTAATTCTATCTGCATCTATTTCATATCATTCAACTCCCACTGCTGAAGTGAGACAAACACAGACTCGTAAATATAAGTGCACCAACATTGCACTAGATAAAAAACAGGTATTACAACTGTTGCCCTTCTTTCTATGGGTCAGGAAATGCACTTCGCATTCTTGAGTTTGCATGCCATAAGGCATGTTAAAAATTTGAATTTAAACTGTGACAGGTAAAAAAAAAACAAAACAAACCAAACAAAAAAAAGTTTAATAATTAGTCCTCATGGAAGATTTTGGGTGGGAAGAGTTTTTGTGTTTCAAATACAGGTATTGGTTTTGATTGAAGAAGGTAGCAAAAGAGAAAAAATGCTCACAGCTGCAGGAATATTCCAGGCAAATACAAGTCTTGCACTCTTCTTTGATTATTCACTAATGATCATGGTCAGATAAATGAGTTTTAGATAAATCTTTGGTCAAAATTGCCACAGTCATTCCTACATTATATTCTTTACCTATGTTAGTCACTTACTGTATACAGCTAAATTTATCAGAACACATAGAATTGATAAAACAATTTAAGGTAAATTTAATTGTAGCATTACCTAATTTTGAATAATTGACTGTAAAAGCTTAATAATCTGTATTTATAGTATTTTTCTTTTAGAGTTTTTTAACATTTCTGAGAATAATTTTTTTAAAAAGTGATTGTAGTAGTCTTGTCACATTTTCCAAGCTAATGATTTGTGTAAGAGTATTCCTGCAAAATGCAAAGCCAAGGTCACGTAAACTTTTCAAATTATGTACAGATGTGGGAATAACAAGTACTGTCACCATTACCAGGAGTGTTCAATGTTAGTGTGCTGAATTATGCAATGCCATCAATCAGAAAAGTGTATTTATATATGTTCTAATTTATTGTCCTTATTTTATCAATCTAGATTATGTAGGAAAAAGTATATTTACAACATTAAAACTACATCTTTGCAAAATCAACTGTTGTATTTTCTTTTATTTCTTGGCAGAAACATAGTCACATTTAAAAGGTACTTTATCCTTTTAAAGGATGCCTTGCATGACAGTTATACTTGTCAATCACCATAATGACAAATCTAAAAAAAATTAATTCCATCGTGTAGTTTAAAATGTAAGGTCTCATTTTACATGTTTAACTCTCAGTAATGAGGAAGCTACCTGAGACTCGTCCATAGCCTAAGAATTGAGATGTAAATTGGTTTTGTAAAGCAGTAATATTATAATCAATAGGGATTTTTCAGTCCTTAATTTCAGCTGATACTTGCTGGCACTGAAGCAGCAGAGTTCTTCTAATAAAGTAGCAATCATCATTCAGATTTTAAAAAGTGTTGAGACAGTGAGATTACAAGCCAATAAAGGTTCATTCATTCTGTTCCTGCATTTTATTGCTAGTAACATCAATGCCATCATGCTGTCCCCTAAGACATGACATTCTATTTGTAACCAAAGCATGTAAACTGGAAGCTATATATGCAGTATATCTTATTAATGTGTATGCTATGTCTGTTCTTGCAAGAGAACATTTGCAAATTGTATAACTGGGCATATCTGACTAATCCTCCACACTCATAATTGTCTGATAATAAAAAAGGATGAACTTTTACAAACTTTTTTATTATCGCCTTTTATAGTCACACATCATTTTATGATGCTTTTTACTTCTTCATACATTTTCAAGAGGGCTACTTGGTACAAATCCTGCTTATAAGTGCATGAAGAGCTGTTCATATAAGGCTGTGTATTTCTTGTTGTCTAGAGGAACTAACACAGCATGTGATGGTATGTGAACTTAAAAGGACTTCAAAAGTATATGATAGCTATAATCAGCTATCTAAAGATTATCAAGCAGAACATGTGAGAAATTCCTGTTGTGAACTGTTTCAGGGCAGTGGTGATTGCACCACCATGCAACAAGTCCTGGAGTATGAGGGACACACCTGACACAATGGTTCTGCAAACAAAGATACGAGAGGTTTTACTTTCATAGATGTTTGGAAAAAAGTGTAAAGCCTTTCAAGAATTTGCAACTAATTTGACATCTTGGAATGGCTGTCTAGAACAGAGGCTAGAAAGAGTTAAAGAATAAAGTAGCAATTTATTAAAGGCATTCAATAGATACAGCTTGAGCAGCGCAAAAGCCTCACAGAGACTACATACACGCAAGATGGACAATTGTCATGAGTTACTCAGACAGATATAAGTTTGATCTATTTGCATATCAGAGATTAATTGTGCAATTATAATTTCAGGCCATGAAGTCATATTGCCACAGTTTGCTTTCCCTTCCCCAAATCAGTTTTGTTTATAGTTTTTAGGGCCTGAGGCAGTAGGTGTCCTTGGGTCTCAGGCCTGAGATTGCTTTGTCAGACAAAAATGTGAAGAGAGCTTTATAATTCTATATGGAGCTCAGTTATACACTAATGTAGTACAGGATCTGAAAAACATAAAAGCTAAAAACTTAAGGCATCAAATTAAGTTCCTTATTTTATGCATTTCACTGAATATATGAAAGATTAAAGTAACTGTCCCCTATTCAAAAGGAAGCACACAATGAACTGGTTTGCACTGTACCATATGAAACAAAAAGAATATTTTTACTTCTGACTCAATTTCCTTCCCAAAATCCTTTACATCTTCTCTCCATTTTGGTAATTTTCCACACTTCAGAATTCTTGAAGTTCACAAGATATAAATCAAACACAACTAATGGAAGAATGCAACTAGGACACCTTAGATAAATGTTGCTTTGTTCCTTTTATTCTAAAACCAAAAAGACTTATTTACATTTGAAAGAGTTCCATGTAGTAACATATAGTTCTAACATACCGTTCTAATTCTGTATAAGCTGAAAGTTTTCAAGAGTGGAGTAGAGGCAGAAAGTATGTAACATTTTTATTGAGTAAGGTATGAGAATACACTAAACAAACAGCAAAAAAACGTAATGAGCTATCAAACTCCAAATCTACATTTAGAGAAAGTCAATAAATCTAAACATTGCCAAGGGGTAATAGTTCTGTTGGAATTTAGTGTTCTTTGTGTAATCTTCAGTACTTGTATTCTGTTAGTTAAGAATAGCATTTGATTTCAACAGCAACACTGAGCTTGTCTTGTAACATCACAATACCTGATCCTGCAATATGATCTTCATGGGAAAAGAAGAAAGAACCAAAAAAAGAAAAGGTGATTTTGCTTCCTCAGTGAAACTGACTGAAGACAATAGATCAACAGGGGTGCAAAGGCAGATCTATACAGACAAGAAATATATTGCTGTATGTCACTAGGAGATGAAAAGCCAGCTAATACAAAAAAACCCAAACAAACAAACAAACAAAAACAAACAAAAAATAGTATATGAGGAAGGCTATTATCATACAGTTACCCTCAACTGTTTCAGTAAAAAAATAAAAATAATGAAGATCTTTCTGATCTTCCTATGTGCAACGAACAGGAGTGAAAAAGTTGGCCTTTTCCTCCCTATAAATCTAGCATTTTTGTACCACTAGTTAGGCAGAATATGGTTCGTGCAAAATGTATTATATGACATCAAAGATTTTTTTGTTGTGTTTCATATTTAAACATATTTATGCCCAACAAGTAACCTGTTAAAAATTCTTTGTTCTCTCTCCATATGGACAGATATCTATCATCTTATATATTTGTTTCTGGTTATGCAAAAAATGTCATTGTATTTCTTATTGATTATTTTAGATAGCTTATTGTCTCTCTGATGGCAGTGAAAAGTTTTCTAGGGCCAATTTGGAAGCAGGCAAATAAGTTTCAAGAAACCTGTGTAGAATGTACAGTATAGAAAACACTTTAGACTTGTGAAATCAGAGAAGTGGTAGACACTTACTATGTGGATTCATGCTTAATGCCCTGCTATTTTATTCTTTGTCATTCTCTCTGTTTGTATCACATCTCAATTTAGCATCATCTGTGAGTTTCATTAATATGATATCTAAACTTCTTTTAAATTATTAATGAAGATGTCAGATAAAGGAGGCTGAAATATTCTACACTATTATGCCCCTAGACATCTCTCCTTATCAGATAAGTTGTCGTTCATCATTAACTACTGTTTATGGCTATTGAGCTACTTTTCATGCTGTATCATACAGTTTATATCCAAGGAAATTCGATTTTTCAGAGTAATATTTCACAAGACTCTCAACCAAATGCTTTGCTAAGATGCAGATAGATGCATCATGTTTGCAGAACTGCATTTCCTTCAGTAACGCATTGTGTTATCTCACTCTCCAAAGAGTTCAAGTTTTTCCTGTAAAACAATTCAATGTTTATTAGAAAAAACTTACTATTTTTCATTCTTTGCTAAAAGTCCTCATTCCTATAATTCACTTTTAAATGTAATGATAATTATTTATAATATAATTTTCTTTTAGTCTAAGCAAAGAGATTCAGCTACTTAAAAATAAAATAGTAGTTTTAGGTTAATGTACAGAACATTAGATATCCCTCTAATACTCAATGCCAGATGATATTTGCATGTATAAGACTATTTATTTGTATATAAGCTGTGTATGTAACTTTATAACATTGTCAAATATCTTTATGTAATGACACAGGAATTAAATAGATGATCATCTGGACTGTCATCTAACATCCTGCTTTTTCTTTTATGCTCCTCTTGAATGACCTTCTGAAAAAATAATTCCTTTTATTTTATTACTCAAAAATCAGTATGAATTAATTTTGTAGAAACTAAAACACGGTTCAAGGTCATAGTACTGTTTAAACAGAATTTACATTAAAGACTGAGTACAGTGGAAACTTCAAGTTTTCTCTCCTTGTGTTGTTTTTTTAAGCAACAGTGAATGTTTTTGTTTCACATTAATCCAACACAGTGGATATCTTTGTGAAATCCACAAAAGGAAATAGTATTTATTATAAAAATAAATTATAAAAAAAGGAAGGAAAAGTGAGAAGAACATAATTTTATTATCTTATTGCGACAGTGATCCTTCTACTTGCCAGTTCAAACAGGCTATAATACAAGCATGGAGATCAAATTTTTCCTACTCAGCTGTATATTAATACCTAAATTAGGAACCTAGTCACCTTGACTTCCAACAGTAGTCAATAGAAATAGGTAGAGAGAAGCTACTTTTATCTTACATATGATCTGAACTGCTTCTTCAATGTGCTTATCCCTCTCCGCTGACCTGAAAGGGAGTCTACACTGACTGGCTGGACAGCTGCTTTTTGTGGTCAGATGGGAGTGTTTTCTGATCTTTCATGTCTTTTACTCTGATGCACCATCAGGCTTTTAAGAAAAGTGCCTGAGGCCCACGCACAGCATCCAGTGAAGGTAGTGCAGTGATTTCAGGTGCTAGCCTTCCCCACTACTTCTGACCTTGGGCTGCTTGGAGTTTCAGCTCAGAGCACACCTCCTGACTTGAGGCAGGGCCCTTCTAGTTCTGGCCATACTCATTCTCTCATTCATGAGTTCTACTCATTCCTCATATCTGAAAATGAAAAGACCTTTGATCAGGATAAAAATTAGCCCTTTTATTCTATCTGGGAAACTGCCCACTGGAGACTGGAGCAGCAGTTTTCCTGGACGAACTCACTTTTGTGATTGTTTTTCCTTGCAAAAACAATCCCTTGTTTCTCCAGGGTCAAGGAAGACTTTCCATCCCCCTACCTCATGTCCTCAGGACATGATGGCCTGTGGTACATATTCTCTCTCTTGCTCAGAGGATCACTTACTGAGCTACTGCTCCATACATGTGGAGAGTAGAATTTTTTCCACTTCAACTTGCTGGACCATTTTTTCCACATTCAAGACAAAGGAGGAAGACAGATTTTATCTGCATTGCCACAGTTGGACAGCAAATTCATCCACTGTTTGTCTCTGTCTTTCCAGGTCATTACTGCCAATGAGCTGGCATAGGATAATGGTGAACTCAGTACAAACTTCTGACACATGGAACAAGAAGAAACTCTTGACAACATATGTAATGTTCAATTAGCCAGAGCCCTTCACACTTTTGCAACAATACTTCATAATTTCATTTGTCCTTTCTTTAATTTTATTTTTGGTTTCTGCATTTCTGCACCATCTTTCCTTTGGCATATTATGTAGTGGCGGAAAACTTAATACCTGAGAGGGAAATGTTGCATTCAAAAGTGCTTTTGAAATGAGTGCACAGTAGCTGAACCTCACAGCTTAATGGTTTTGGATAACTTATTTAGGGGGCTACTGCGGATAAGAAAAGCAGTGCAGAGAGCAGGAAAGTGACAATAACAGCAGTTTCTCTTCTAATTTCCAGTTGTGGGCAGGCACTTTTGATAATTACCAACAAAGTGGAAAACCCAGCTGGAATTCTGAGGATTTTCTTTTTTCTGTACTTTATTAAATTGTTATGTTTCCTCCAGGTTTTTTCTGGCATTAGGCATAACAGTAGAGAGCAAAAGGACAGAAGTGAAAATTGTCACAGCAGGATGCCTGAAGTTGCGTTCCTTAATCTTTATCTGGACACCCAACTGAAAGCAGAATGATGTTGAAAGGTGTTAAGAATTTTTAAGCTCTCTTGTCTGCTATAACTTTAATAAATCAGAAGCAGCCCTGACTGTTGAGTTTCCTTGTTTTTAAAGTGTGGTACAGTATTGGGGTTTCTAATACATAGATTTATATATACATCTGTGATCAGCTTCTTTTGATTCCTAAATCTTACTTAATTTTCTTCTTTTCCTAATGTTAAGCTTCTATTATAACAATAAAAATCTTGAGCAGGATATAAATAATAGTTACTTAGTGAACATAATTAGTTTATTGTAAGTACCACTGAGGCAAAGCTAAAAATATATTAGCTCATGTAAAAGCTTAGACAGTTGTCAGAACAAAGGTCGACAACACAGTGTACATAATGAGTGTTTTTATAAGAGTTTCATCTAGATTGCCAAAAAGTGTACTTTTTACTATAAGAACTAGTCTTTCCAAGTGTGATCAGTATTCACTTAATGATGGACTCCTCATTTTTTGTGTTTATACTATTCACTTGCCTAAACACATTTGTAATGAGTCTGTATTAGTCATAATCACTTACTAGTGAAAAGCTATACTTGTCCCATAACAATTCTCTAAGGTTAATTGCATGGTTACAGAGTTTTTCAAAAGTCTTGATATGCCCTTGGCACCAAAACTGAGAGAATAATGATTCATAAAATATCTTGGGAAATCTTGCACTTAATGAGAAATCTGTCCAGTTATGCTACAGAATCAGATATTTAGAATATGTAGATATTAAGACGATATTACAACAGAGATTCATCTATAACTCCGAAACTATATCATACTTTCATTATTGGAATGAAAATATTTTCAGTGACTTATGGTCCTGTATGGTTGCATTTTTATTCAATCAAGAAGGTACAAAAAAGCAGGAGGATGGAATGCTATGTGTAGATCAATCAGTAGGTCTCTTAGTCCCACTTCGATTTGCAGCAACTGCTGACGAAGAGAGTCTAGAAACCATCCACCAGGCTGGCTGGTAGATTGAAGCTTCAAAAGAGAATGACATTCAACAACCTTTTCCTCCACTAAGTTAGTTATTCTGCCAAGTTAGAAACCTTATGGGTGTCTTTGTTAAGATACTAGGCTTAGAATGAGCTCTATAATCTCCAGACTGTACTGCAATGGAGCTGAGTAGGAGGGAAGAGCCTTTACTTGTTGGTAATATTTATTAGGTTTACGAGAGTTGGCTAGAAGGACCAGGGCATTGCTTAACTTTTGGGACATTTGTTGCTTCCTCTCTCATTATAAAAATCGTTTGACTAGTAAGGGTATTCAGAGACACCAAGTAATTAAAAAAAATTATGTAATAATTTTTTTATTCAAAAGAGGATCAGACATCAGATGACATGAGGATACATTTGACATCATGAATCTGGGCCCAGCACCAGCTGGACAGATTCGGGAATTTAATATTTATTACTAGGTAAAAGTGATTAATATATTTGTAAAGAAGGTTGGACTTTCACTGCATTTTTTACTTCTGACAATTGCCTGCCTCCTAGTGCACTTTCCACTAAGCAGTGTTAAGCATTTTTTTTTTTTAATCTCAGAATAAAGATTAAAAAAAGGCAAACCTGCGAAGCAAGCAAAAAAATCCCTCAACATTTAAAAGCAAAAAGCAACCCAAAATCTCAGCAATGTTAAAATAAATTCCCTGATTATTAACTGCAATAAAATCAAACCATATTGAGAGTCTTGTGGGTACTAACCATAGTGCAGAGCATGACAGCTTGAACTCATCTTATGTTCAGTGAAGTCTGCACAAATGTCACTATATTCCAGAAGCATTCTGAAAGCATTACTTTTGCCCAAGACTCACATTTTCACATTTATTGTAATTCTAAACAATGAAGGAAAGAGGGAATCAGTATCTGAAGGAATTAAAAATAAAGCCACTCATGGAATGAGGATAGGTGAAATTTTTAAGATAAACTTAGAATCCATTTGAAAATTGTGTTTCAATTCTATAGCAACTCTCACCCTGTGAGAAACATGTTTTTCACTGCTAAAATCGGTTGTCTGCAGTTGCATAATTTTTTCCTCTCTTCCCAAAAGCAAGGAAAAATATTTTTGTTCTTTCTATAGCTGACATTAAAATAATTGCTTCTTTTTTCTCCTTACTTTTGCATAATCTAAATTCATAAAAGAACTGATATTGAAAACAAAATACCAGTGTATTCTCCTACACCATGTTAAGTAATTTTTCTGGTAAGACTCAGGTTACTGCAGCAGACTTTTAGTGCTTAACAGCCAGGTTTGACAAAGAACCTGATGAGTAAGATGACTTTACATATCTTTTTAGGGAAAGAAGATGAAACCATTTGCCTTTGAATGGACTAACATAAAACAGTAAAATACTGTTTTTTTCTTGTTTTGTGAAATTCTAAATAATTATTGGAATAGTGATCTCTCTCAAGATGGGAAAATACATGCACACCTGTGAAAAGTGCTTTTAATTTTCAGTATTTCTCCTTATACGATATGGGACCTGTTCTGAAAGAGTTCCCTAGATAGTAGACGATAAATATTTTTATATTATATTTAATATCTCAATACATTAAGGCAGGGGTTATCTCTTGCTCTAAGTTCTACAAAGAACTATTAATTAAAAATATGAAAAAATAAAAATATCTGTAGATGCCTTTCCAAAGGTCTTATTGTTTCATCTTTCATGTAGATAAATTTAATAGATGTTTTCCCATGAGGACTTCATTTTTTTTCTATAATTGTAACAGAAAACACACTTTTTGGCATGTACACTTTATGGCATGTTATGTCATGACATAGCAGTTTTGAATCAAAAATAATGGTGTTTGTAGTATGGCCCAATAGTGTTTATAGTATGGTCCAATATTGTGAAACTCTTTACTGAGCAGAAAAAAAAAAAGTTCAGTTTATTGTTTATTTTTTTTTTCTCAGCATATTTCTACAGAAAAATATAAAGGAGGTACAACAAGACATGAGGATTTTCAATTTTCCAGGCTATTTCAATAGGACAATAACTTACAGAACCATTGCGCAGACTTTTAATGATATCTCAAGCACATCATTACTCTGTTTCTGAGTCATGCCAGGACAGAATAAACCAGCAGCTATGTTTTGTGGCTCAGGAATGTAGGAACTCCCAAGGTGAAATTTTCTAGATGGGACACATTTATGTATATATTTTAGGAATTTTATTCTTTCTATGAAAATTCAACTTAAGCATTCAGGGAAAAAGGCTGTATCACATAATCATGATGAAAAAAAAAATTGGCATGATATGTTACTACTCTTCAGAATATGCCTCATGTTGTACAATAAAATAAAAAATTTTGGTCTGGGTGAGTTCCTTAGAATTTTGAGCCATGTCTTCAGTGTGCTCAAAATTCCACAAACAGGACTAAGTATGTAAAAAAAAAATCACTGGACAAAGAGGAATCTTTATTTTTTAATATAAATGCTGGGAAGAACCCAGAATTCATATCCTAAACAGTTTAAGCAATAAACTCATATGCCAGTGTTAGAAGACTTGTCAGCCTTGCATGACCTGAAAGGGAAAGATCAGCCTTTTAAGATTATCTTTAGTGGACAAAACAGCTCTGAAAGTTGTGCTTCTCCTCACTGAATGCACATGTAGCCTGAAATGATGACACTGCTGTCACAAGCACTTTACTTACATGACTGAATTTTTGAGGAGATAAACCTAATCCTCATTTTTGTAAAAGTTCACCAGTAATATTGAATCATCCCCTTTCTTTTTTTTTTTCTGATGCCCTGATTGTGCACATTGCTTATAGATTCCTACTTTTGTAAAACACAAATTTCTTGCTAGGAGCCAGACCTCAGTCCATGATAGGGCCACGACCTTAAAATTTCTAGGTAAACTAGTCCAAGTACTTGAGTATCATGCTTACTGCTTATGATATCACAAAAACCTAGGCACCTCCAATGAGATAAAAATTTCACCCATTGACGTAAAAAAACACCAGGTGGCCAAAACTACTCTCCAGCGAGTGAGATAAGCATAATCTTTCAAACAGGTAAAAGGAAATACTTTATGATTGAAAGTGAGCTCTGAAACAAGATTTTATCTGGAGAAGATACATGAAATAAAGCCATTTAAACGTTTTAGAAGCACGAGTGTGTAACTTAGGTGCTTAACTCTGGGATGAGGTTTGAGAAGAAAGAAAAAAATCTGAAAGAATAACAACAGTGCTTGATTCACATGACTTGGAGTGACTTAGTTCATCCTGCCAGAAATCTTGTGACTCCTCAGCTGGGTCTCTGTGACTGCCAACAGGAGCTACTTGTTATGTTTAAACACCTAGATCGGGACGACTTCTGCCTCAGCTCCCCTAGTAAGAAAGAAGTAAACAAGAGGATCCTTGGAAGACTCTTTGATTCCAGATTGTAGGTGGACTGAGTCTCCTTCCTTATTTGTAAGTATCTTAATTCTATGTGTTGCTGTTGCTTTTCTACAATCAGGATTTTGAATGTTTTGCTTACTTATTCAAATGATCAAAGTGAACAGAAGTCTGTACAGGTTCAAAGGTGTTATTTGCTTCAGAATGCAGAGGTAATCTGCTGCAAACCCTTTATGTATAGTTGAATGAATACATGCATTGTCTGCATTGATCTGATTTTGCTTGCAGACCCCACTTTTCCTTTTTAAAGGCTCAAAACTCTTGAGTCCATAATTCAGAAGTGTCAAACTACACATGAAGGATGGTGGTTTATTAAATTTTCAAAATGCATTCCATATGCAACAGACCTACTAGAAACAGTGAGAGCAATTATTTGAAGTAAGGATCTTGTTTGTCCTGTTGAATCATGACTGTAATAGCTGCAAGCAATTGCTTTGTCTATTGGCCAGTCTGAATTATTGACTGGATTAATAGGCTGGGAGCAAATTAAGGAACACTCTTCTTTCAATATTTTTGTAAAATAGCAAGATCAGTTCTCCACTCTAACTGTGGTCAATCCACTAAAATATAAGGTTAAATAAAATTAAGACTGTTCATTTGCTGCACAGAAAAGACCAGTGAAATTCATGGCTGGGTTAGATGCTTCATTTAGCCCATGCTACAAATGGAGAAAAATGAACTAATGTTAGAGTTAAAACACTATGTCAGATTTAAGTCTCACACACTTTGTCAACTTGGAATTAGTAGACTTTCATATTGCTTTAATGGATATTTTTCATTTGGCAGTAAACAGAATGGTGCTGTTTCAGGCTTTTTTTTTTTTTNAAAACCCATATTTCTCTGTCCTGGAAGACATAAAGGCAGGAACATGTGTATTATTTAGCTGTTTCCTTAGCTTGCTTTCTGCTACCATTTTTGACACCGGAATCAACTTAACCCACTAGAGTTTTTGGTTCGCTTTGGTTCGCTTTGGTTTCCAGTAAAGGAAGATATTTAAAACAGATATAAAGTCACTACAATTTATTATTTCAGTATTAAAATACCTAATAAAAAACCAAAACAGCTCAGAGGTGACCTGACAGGTTCTGTTTGCCAAGTAAATACTCATCCACAGATCTCACTGCATTTGCCACAAAAAAGAAAAAACAGGGAAAAAAAAGGATTTGAGGTGCAGCTCCATTTATTCTCATCACAAAAAATGATCATATTCAACACAGTTTTTAACATGGTAGCTGAGTTACTGCAGTTATTTAACCATTAATTATGAGAATGTAGGCATGTGCAATTGCACATTGCATTGTAGCTACTGATTCATATTAATTATTTAATGCTGATTGCCATGTCAAAATTAGTTGCTCAAGAATTTTTGCAGCTAAAATGAAGATTAGGAGCATTCTGAAAATCAGCTATAAATGCCATTGAAAGAGCTTCTGAAGCTTAGTTTGTGACTGCTTTGTGTCACTGGAGCCACGCTAAGTAACCAAAGTGCAACAGCAAATCTGACCTTTGATTACATAATCAGTATTAAACGTTTATATTGTTTCCTGTCCTGTGTGTCTGAGCAATTTCCATGTAGTGTGAATGGTAACATCTACTTTCAGATATTTAAATGGAAAGTACTTACAACTCATTTTTATATCCATGCTTTTCTCATTTCCCTTTGCACTTCACTTCTGAGGATTCTGTCATCATATATTATTCTAAAGCTTGATTAGAAAATACTAAGAAAGCACATTTCAGGTGTTTGTCATATATGATCAGAAAAATATTTTAATACATTAAAAGGGCTATTGATGCAAGACATCATTTGATATGTAGTTCATTATCAATAGGCCTAATAAACTACTGAAATATAAAGGGAAGTTAGATTAAACTCAAGAAGACCATGGGAGAAAAGAAATATATCCTTTATAATGTATATTATACTTCGAAAACATCATGAGTAAGTGGAATCATACTCACTAGGACCATAAACAGTAGCTATGGAGCAGACCAGTGGAACCAAAGAGGTCTGGACAAGCTCTGCAACAGCCCGGAAAAGAATTTTCCAAAAAGCTAAGCTTTTCATTACAGGTAACAGCTCTGAATATAATTCTGACAATTCTTAAAAATTATTAATATTACGTGATTAGAAACACATTTCATAAAGACATATTTATTGAACAGAAACTAGTACCCACACATTGCTGGAAAAATCCCACCTCTAAAATCATTTAGCTTCCAGCAACATCCATGAATGCAAGCTTTAAAAAAAGTTTCAGCTGCAACTGATAAATCTGCTTAATGTCTCACTTTTATAATCTTTCTTGTTTTACCAAAAAATATTTAAGTATTCCACAAACTGAAATTATTTAGCATCCTAGACTATCTCAAGTCAGACTGTATCATCAGAAAGGATCAAGTCCAATTCCCTGCTTCTCATAGAACTACCTAAAACTAGACTATGTGATCAAGAACATCATTCAGATGCTCCCTGAACTCTGACAGGCTTAATGTCATATCTACTTCTCTGAAGAAACTGTTCTAGTGCCCAACTCCCTCTCAGTAAAGAGCTTTTCCTCATGTCCAGTCTGAACTTTCCCCAACACAGTTTTATTCCATTTGCTCAAAGCCTGTCGCTGGTGACCAGAGAGAGGAGATCAGAACCTTCCCTTCCACATCTGCTTGTGACAAACCTGTAGACTCCTATGAGCTCTCCCCTCAGCCCTCTCCTCTCTAAGTTGATCTAGCCATGGGACTACACCTTGTAAGTCTTACTCTCAAGGTCTTTCACTGTCTTGATCGCCCTGCTCTGGACACATCCTAATAACTTTATATCCTTCTTGTATTGTGATGCCAAAAACTGCACACACTACTCAAAGTGAGGCCACACCAGCACTGAGTAGAGCAGGACAGTTGCCTTCCTTGACCAACTGGTGATAATTTTCTTGACATCTTCCAGGGCATGGTTAGCCCTTTGGGCTGCCAGGGCCCATGGATGGCTCGTATTCAACTTGCCATCAACGTACATCTCCAGATTTCTTTCTGTAGGAGCTGTTTCAGCCAGAATAACCTATAGTTATGGATGTTATGAAAACTGTATTAATTTAGAGCAACAAACAGAACTCAACACATCCATGCTGTATTTGAGTATTTACTTGTCTCATGATGTGCCAGTTAAGATGCTTAGGGTGAGCGCTTCGGAGAGCACTTTTTGCTCCTTGACTCTCTTCAGGTTGGAGTCCAGTAAGAAGCCTTGAGCTGAGACTGCTGCAGAAGCAGGTGTCAACAGGAGAAATAGGCAGAGGGATAGTTAACTGGAGGTCTTGGAATGGGTTTGCCCTTGAGCTAGCACATACTTGTAAGCCTGTAAAAATGTCATCACTTCAGGCCCTTATTCACGTAAAGGGTTGTACTGACAAACAGACGTGCTTTTTTGATAGGTTTAGAGTCTTAAAATACAGTCAAATGACTAAATGTGCCAATCTTAAGAATGTGCTTTATTCTATGAATCCTTCCACAGAAGAAATGTAAGGTGTTTTGTTTTTTTTTTTTTAATTTATTCTGCTTCTCCCTTTATGATGCTATATATGTTCCTGTGGCTAAGCATATTCATAACATTCCTTGTAAGAGACAGAAATAAGCATACTCAATTTAGAACCACTTGTGGAGAGATTCTGAAGTCCTCCAGTTTCCAATTTTACTGCTAAATACTAGTTACAGTTTGCCAGGCAAAATTATAGCAAACTTACAGTGATCACATTTTATTATGTATTGCAATGTTGGCTAATATTCTTTGCCTTGTGGAAAAGTGGATAACATGATACTTTAAGCACTACAATATAAAAGACATCAAAGAATTGAAATTATGTCAAAATAATGTAAAATATTATGTTCACTCTAAATTTTGATTTCCAGGATCAGCAACAATCCCTTCAAAGGGATTTCGCAGTTTCCTTTCTTTACACCAGTCCCTTCTTTTAATTTTTATCTTGATATTAAAACAGTTCCTCAGCTGGATCCTCAGATCTTTCTGTTTAGTGGCCTACCATGCATTCCCTTGAGACAATCTAGTTGCATGCAAAAGAGCACATTGTTATAAACTACTCCTGAGTTTCAGATAATTTGCACATTACAAGAGTGGGTGTAGCAGGGCAGTTCCCTATATTCAGGTTCCCTGGTTCCAGATCTGCTGCAGTTGGACCTAATGTGAATGTTTTCCATTATTATATATATACTTCTCATTTGAATAAGAATGTGAGATGAAAGGTAGTTTGTTATGGTCAGTGGGGAGAGTAGCTTGAGCTGACTGATGGTGAGTCAGCGCCTATTCAGGGCTCAAAGTCAGTGCATGCTCACTGTTTCTAATTTCATTTTCTGTCAGGAAACAATTAAAGACAGAGCCTACAGCTCTTTTCCCCACAGACAACACACTGTTATACTTCCCCATCACAAGTCTGGCAGTTACTAGGTCAGCCTGTATTTTCCATTTTTAATCCTTGGTGTTATTTCTCCTGTTCTGATTTAACATACATGAAAATCAACAGAAGCAAAACCAACAAAACCTCCCAGAAAACATCCGTGAAAACAAAGAAACCAAAATATGATTCAAGTAGTTGTAGATATGAAGAAATCATTGGTTTCCTTAGCAACAGAATGCAGTTCTATAATAAGAACAAGCAAGTAATTAACCCTCTAATGTGAGATAATGCTGGAAACACACACTTAAGTCTGCATGATTTTTTGGCTATTTCCCTAGCATATTAACATTTTAAATTATAAAGGCTAATCTCTGGTTAGTCATCCCATTAAAACAATAGGGAAATTCTCTGGAATAGAGGTACATGCATTGAATGGAAAATATCCAGATTGTAAGCTTTAATCTTTGGTCCTGATGGAAGCAGCTGTGTGGCCCTGTAATTTGATTATACTGTAAGATGCTTTCTCTCCTGTTGTGCATGCAGCTATGATATGTCTTAATAGCTGCTTGAAGAGATATGTTGTCATAGATCTACTCTTTTGGTCTCTGCTAATAGTTTTTCCTCATCCTTTGCTATGAAGTTGGGAGAATCTTGCCTTCAAATATGTATTTGGGTGTGAGTATGCTCCTGTGAAATTAAAATCTTTACAGTCAACATTCAGAAATACATGCTTTGACAAATGTACCGTGATTCAGTCGAATATGTAAACATCCCCCAGACTTTAAGGACCAGAACACTTTTAGTGATTTCTCTGTTACTACCTCTCAGGTATTAATGAATATCTAACCACATGGCTTGACCATGTAAGTACAGAGTTTTTCAGACTTAGAGGTGGGTATGGTGTAATCATCTGATTTCAGAATTCCTATTTATCTAGGTTGTTAAATATGCTGCAAAACTTATTACACTGCAAACATACAAATTAAGGCTTAGTGATTGCTAAATATTATGAAATAATACTGAAATGAAACAGGTTGCTTTTAGTTAATTTTAGTGATAGAATGGTCATCAATTATCCAAAAAACCCTTGCTAAATATTATTTAGGAATGCATGTGTATCATGTTCATGAACTTTTTGATTTCTCATTCTTTATTTTTCTAATACTTTTGGCAAAACAAGGCAAACTCATCTCCCTCAGCAATAACTGCATAACCTAGTTAACTTCAGTGGGATTTTTTTAGCATTAACAAAAGGCAGGGTTTTACCTTCAAGCGAAATATCTTCATGGTATCCTTTTTGGTTTTGTAGGAGTCTTATACCAACAACTTAGCTGGCCCCTGCTTCTTTCATGGTGCTGTATCAAGGCCTATTAGAAAGGAAGTCAGACTTGCTTCTGAAGCAGTGATAGGAGATACAGCATTTGAATGTACTCTTCACTGAGAAAACCTTCTCAAAAAATTTGATCAGTCTGGTTCAAAGGAACTACGTACCCCTAGTTCTAAACTGTATCTAACTGTCAAGATGTCTGAGATTGCGTATTAGATATGGTCAGACTTTGCCCCATCTGGTTGATCAGAGCTGGTCAAGGTGAGGCTATTCAATTTCTTTTTTTTTTTTTAAACTTCTTTTTATTGTAAGAGAAAAATGTAAGGGTACAGGCTATACACAATGTTTTGTAAATATAAAACCAAAATTTCTTAGATTTCTCTTACGTAGTCAGAGGAGACAGAATCAGCTCTCAAAGTTTGATCCCTTTCCTCATATAACAAAAAAACTATAAAAAGTTTTGCTGTAGTATTCTGTCATGATATACCTATCATTTATAGCTTTTGCATGTACTGTGATGTGTATGAATATGTACATGAGAATGTGCATGCATATGTGGAGAGTTTTTTGTCTTCTTCTGAAAAATAATCTTGCTAATGAAAAGCAATCCACTTTGGAACCTGTAATATTTAAACCCTTTTAATTCAGACTGAAAATACATAAAAGTCTCTTCAATTTCCATGAAAAGTTTTCTAGTTATACTTCGTGAGAGTGGTGTACAGATATAGCTATCTGTAGGAAAGAAGGAATAGATAGAAGGAGATAAAGAGGAAATATGAGTGAGAAAGAAAGAAATACTTAAAAAGGACTTACGAGAAAGGTGAAGAAAGACTTTTTTCCAAGTCCTGTAGTGACAAGACAAGAAGCAATGGTTTTAAACTGAAAAACTCTATATTTATATTGAGCATAAGGAGGAAATTCTTTATGATGAGGGTGGTAAGACTTAGGAACAGATTGCCCAGAGAAATTGTAAATTCTCTATGACGGGACCTATTCAAGAGCAGATTGAACATGGCTTTAGGCATCCTGATTTAAGGGAAGATCTCCCCATCCATGGCAAGAGTATTGGACTTGATTATCTTGGATGCTTCCTTTTAATCCAAACAACTCTATAATTCTGTGATGAAGTGGCGACCACAGACACAGATAACTGCTCTGAAAATATAAACTGCTATCATTTGGTTTCATAGCCAATAGACTTCCACGTCTAATATTTAAATTTTTTCACTTACTGGATGACTAAACAACATTTTTCGCAGATGTGTTTTCAGGACATGTTGATCATCCCCAGGACCCTTGCTGTCTCCTTGTACATGGCATAATTTTAGCTGCTTACTTGTCTGGACACTGCTGTTACAAAATCTACACAGTGGTTACCACCATTCTTGTATCTCATTTTTCTCAGCTCCTGGAACCACCACACTTCACTCTGTGGTGAAGGTTCCTCTAGTAGAAGCAATTAATTGAGTCTCACTTGTGCCCTCTGAACTTTCTAGAGTTGAAGGGACAGTGGAAGCAGGGACCACTGTGTAATGTTTGAAAGAGGGACATGTACCATAAGGCTGCTTTCTCTGATGCTGAATTCAGACCCTCAGATACACTCCTGATTGTAAGGATATAGATTGCTCTAGTCACAGTCAAGAAGGAGGTAAAAAAAGTATTTATCTATTTGTTTCCATGAAAACCAAGTATGAATCAATATATGATCCAATCATATTAAATTCTCAAGGAAGCAAATAATTTACAATATCTATATATAAAAAAATCATGTAATGTTATCTAAAAATACTTTATTTATTTTCATGTGTGTGTCTATATGTGTGCTTTTGTGTGTGTAGTGAGTAGGAGGTCATTAATTCCCAAATAAATCCTGATAGATGGGGAAAAGATGGATCCTTCAGCTGCAGTGAAACATCAGTATCTTTCACTGAAACATCACCTGCAGTCAGATGTTAGATTTCAGGACAAGAGAGAAGTCAGTGCAACTGCTAAGAATGGCTTTGATGCTGTAGAGACAAAATAGGCTGAAAACCTACCTGAGCTCAGATGTTAGGCAGACAGTAAGGAAGATTATATGATTTTACTGACAAATAAAGATGGTACAGTTTCAGTATCTTGGACTGACACAGTGGATTCACTTCAGTAATTTCCATCTACCACTTGACATTTACAGTGGAGGGATCTATAGATTTTTAAATGTCTTCATAATGTATCAGGACTTATCAGAAGTTTCCTGAATGGATGACAGTCAAGTAAGATGAGTATTTTAAACGCATGATAAATATTATTTCCTGTCATCTTTTTTGATATGGGTTCATTACCAAATCTGAACGTCTGGATTATTTAGGAGTTACATGTATATTCAAATTCTAATTTCGATCCAGCCATGATGTATTTACTGACGACACAAGACTTGGAGGTGCTCTTGACTCTCTTAAAGCACAAAAAGCGATGACATTTAACAAGGTTTACCTAGATATGAAGATATATTTCCTTAACAGGAAGGTGATTTAACAGGCTGATCAATACCCCCACAAAGCACTTAACAAAGTGCTTTATCTTTTGGTCAGTCCTGAAATTGTCACTCAGTTGCACTAGATGTTCATCACTGGTCCCTTACAACTGCAAATATCCTCTCCTCCCCTGCCCTCTCCTGTGCTCTCCTGTGCCCTCCTGCCCTCCCCTGCCCTCCCCTCTCTGACTTAAAAGTAAAAACAGACCTTTTCACCTGATCCACCGAAGCAGCACAATCAGAATAAAGAATCAACACTATTAAAAGATATTTAATTCAAGTGGCACTCACTTCATGACACTTTAGTCAATCTAATGTCAATTCTTAGCAGTGTATCTCTATATCATTTTTTCAGTGCACTTTCTTGCCACATGCATGCTAAAATTCTATTTGAAGTATTACTGGTGAAAAAATTTTAAGTGATAAGTTATAGCAAATAATTCAATAATGAATAATGAAATATTTAAATTCAGTGTCAAGCCTTTCCTTTTTAAAGATGGAAACATTATATTTAGTCTTCCTTTTTGTCTAAATGTGATTTTTTTTACAAAAGGGTGATTTTCTGATATGAATTGAGATTATCCAATAATGTAGGAAATAGAAGAATAACAATAGCAGTTAAAACAAACCTATCATAATAGAATGAATATCACATTACAGACAGTAACATATTATAGTCAGCACAACTGCACTTGTTTGTAAGAAAGTTAAACATTCTTATAAGTAGTTATGAAAATTTCAATTACTGAACATCTTTCCTTCTCAAAATCCATCAAAAAAGAGAAACAAGACAAAACCAAGAAAGATAAAAACATGAAGAAAGAAAACACATTTACCTCATCTGAAACAGATAAACTGTCTACATGTCAACTGAACACTGCAAAAACCAGAACTGGTATTTGACTTCCTGTACATGACCCTTGGGGATCATGAAAAATTTATCCTTTAAGAACCAGCAATAACCTGACAAAAAAAGTTTGAAGCCTTATGTCCAATGCATAGTAAGGGAGCATTTTTTCTGACTTTTGTCTTTTACTCCTTTTGACATAAACATTTCCTTCTTCCTGTTCAAATCTTTTTACAGTATTATTTAAAATAGCAAAAGGAAATGAGTTCTGTCTCAAAGAAAGTAATGCATTCTTTGCATCTTACCAGCCTAAACTCATCATGATATCTTCTTGCCAGCTGTTCAGGGGAGATTAAGTGCTATCATGTCTTTGGACTATCTCATAAAAATTGTCATAAAAGTATGGGTGATAATGAATTATCTGTGTAATTATCTTCTCAAGAGTATATTAAGAATATAGATTAAGTCATCCATTCTTCAGAGGTGTTTTTTTTGTTTTTGTTTTTTTGGTATGAATCTGGGTGGCAGAAGGATCTGACAACTGAGAAACAGTTACAGTTACCAGGGTTCCTGAAAACAGCAGGAAATGCAGAGGAACACTAGAGAGAATTTGTGAAAGTTTAGAAAGATATTGTTAAAAGTGTATTGGAAAAAAAACAAATTCTATTAATAAAGACTTATCTTAGTTCTCCTGTTGCCCATCAGCTTGTTGTCTTTTTTCCAGTGAAATAACTTGTGCAAAATCATTCAAAGAGGAAGATATATAATAAAAAAAAATAATTACAGAATATGGGTTGCATCACTATGGCCATATGCTTAGTTTAGCTAATACCTGTATTTTAGGGGACACAGGAATATCTTCCATTTCATATGTTTCCATTTAATGCAAAGCTCAGCCTTGGTGTAGGAGTCTGACCTGGAAGATTTCTGCCTTCTTCTCACCCTCAAAATTATTCTCATAGAAAGGAAATTCTGGACACTTCACTCTTTATTAGCAATACCAGAGGATACCAGAGGACAGAAATCCCAGGTCCCAGAGACTAAGGGGCAATTATGGAGCAGGGTGGATATACCCTTGGTGGAAAAGGATCAGGTTAGGGACCTTCAGTAATCCTTAAGCACATGCATAGATCCATGGGCCCTAACAGGATGCACCCACAACCTCAGAGGAAGTTTCCAGATGACATTGCAAAGCCACTCTTGATAATATTTGATCAGTCATGGTGATCCGAAGACATGACATAGACTGGAAGAAAGCAAATTACATTTCTCTCTTATATAAGGGCAAGAAGGAGGACCCAGGGACCTGCAAGCAAGTTAGCTGCATGTTGATCCTTCGGAAGGTGACGGAGAAACAAATCCTGGAAACCATTTACATGCACATGAAGGAAAAAAATTCATTAAAAATAGTCACTATGGATTAAACTAAATGACATGCTTGACAAACACAATTAACTTTTCTGATGAAATGACTGGCCTGGTAGATAAAGGAAGAAGAGTGGATGCTATCTGACAAGACTTCAGCAGGGTCCTTTAGATTGTCTTCATAAGGTTCTCCTAAACAATGCATTTAATAATCAATAGATGATGAGTTGACTGAAAACATTACAACAGGGCCCCGAAGATGGTGATTGGCGGTGATTGGTTCAGTTGGAAATCTCAAACAGCAGTGTATTCCAGGAATAGATACTGGATGCAACTGTTTTCAACACAGAGTCATAGAATCATAGAATGGTTTGTGTTGGAAAAGACCTTCCAAGATCATCTGTTTCAACTACCCCACCACTGGGAAGGACCTCTTGCACTATTTCAGGGTGCCCAAAGTCATGTTCATTCAGCCCCTGAGCACTTCCAGTGACAGAGTATGAACATATTCTCTGGGCACCCTGTCTCATCAATTTCCCCTTGCACAGGTCCTGGAAAAAAAGTGCTTTTCCATCTTTCTTATAAGGTCCCTCTAAGTATTGCAAGGCACTAATAAGGCCTTCCCAGCACCTTTTCTTGTCTTGTCTGAGCAACCCCAAGTCTCTCAGATTTTCTTTATATGAGAGGTATTCCAATACTCTATTTCCATGGTTGTCCTTTGGACCCACTCTAACAGACCCATGTCTTTCTTCAGAGTTGGAAGAAAGACCAAAGGTGGGGTGTCACCGTAGCATGTCATGAAAGCAGAGCAGAGAGGAAAAATCACTTTCTTCATACAGCTGGCAACACTTTGTGTTATGCAACATATGTTATGATTCAATTTCTGGACTTCAAATTTTCTGGACATTGCTGACTCATGTCTAATTTTTCATTCATGAGTAGCTCCAAGTTCTTCTGTACAGGACTGCTCTCAATCCACTCATCTCATAGTCTGTATTGTTCTCCCTCAACAGAAGAAGTTTGGTGTCAAGCAATCACTTAGCTTGGTGTTAAATGAAAACTTGCTGGAGTGCACACGGACTCAGTGTTATATCATTGGTTAAGATATTAAATAGTATTGGTCCCAGTACAGACCTCTGAGGGACACCACTGTTTGCTGCTTTCCACTTCAGACATTCAGCCATTGAGCATAACATTTGTTACAATTGTACAGCCAATTCTCTATCCATCAAAATCCTATCTCTTTAACTGAGAAGCGAGAATGTTTTAGGGGATAATTTCAAAGGCCTTACAGAAATCCAGGTACATGACATCCATAACTCTTCCCTTGTCCACTGATATGGCCAGTCCATCATAGAAGGCCACTAGATTAATGAGGCATGGTTTGCCCTTGGTGAAGTTGTGTTGGTTGTCTCTAAACAATTCCCTGCTTTTTTCTTTTGTCTATGCACAACAAAAAGCACTTTTTAAATAAGAACACAACTGATACAGATTTTCTAGGGATGTTGTGCAGTCTCTGTTCTTAGAGATATTATTCAAAAGCCATCTGGAAATGATCTTAGTAAACAGGGTCTAGGTAGCTCTACTTGCACAGAGAGGTTAGACCTGATGACTCCCAGAAATCCCTTCCAGCTTTAGCCATCCTGTGATTCTATGAGGTTAAGACCTTACAGTATCAGTTATGATTTGTTGTGAAGACAAGGAGGGTGAAGAGGGTGAGGAGGGTGAGGCTTACCTGAAAGGAAGGTCTAGATACAACCAAAAAAAGTATTAAAAGGGTTGATGCATTAAAAAGAATGAGTGTTTTTCTTTCATATCAAAATTCTTTCTCCAAAGATTGTTTTTATAACCTTATCTATAAAGTTGAAAATACCTGTAAATTTCACAGTAAAAACATCAATTTCCCTAAATATTAGATTTTAAATAAATTTTCTATATCTTGCTTAAAGGACTGGCAAGGGCAGATCAGGTGACTTGCTTTGTGTTATCCCTTGTTTTATACTAGGTGTTGGGGTTTTTTCATTTTTTTTCTTCATTGCCAGACTGCTTTGTCCTAGGAATTTAAAGGCTTTTATTAAGTGACTAAATAGTTCAGTTTTTTCCTGCACATTAGCCTTCTCACCACTCTGATAGAAATCATACAACAGCAGGTGAAGATGCTGTAAAAAGGAGCACAGTGTGAACAGACCTCACACTGCTCCAGCTTCACATCTCTCACTGCTCTTTGTAACAACTTAAAGGACAGACTTTGGGATGTCAAACACAGATTTATTTGGTCTGATAACAGTGATAGTGTGTTGACTAGCATGTGATCTTTGTTAAACAGAAAGATATGAAAAGCACCTTAGAAAATTGCTGCAGGTGGGTGAAAACAGATGTACTTTCAGAATTACCTGAACTGAACTCATAGATCATGTAGTCCGGTGGCTGTGTGCATATTTGCTGAAGTAGTCATACAACAAGTCTGTTGCTTCACCTCAAGGGCTTTTTATTAAGCTTGGTACTGTGTTGTGATTGTTATGAGGTATGTTATGATGAAGTATGTGTGTGTTGGAATGTCCACATCAGAGTGGAAAACGTACTGAAAACTTAACCTTTTCCATCGTAACTGAAGGCTCTTAGAATTTGCATGGAACTGAAAAGAGTCCAGCGAGGAGAACAATTTGATAATAATTTTGTAAGAATATAAGACTCTTTAATAGCAGGATTTTCATTCATAAAATTGTAGTTTGAATGAGCATGTTTTGACACTGTGTAAAATATGCCTTTTTTTATCTTTCAAATTGCATGCTCATGGAAAACCAAAATCTGAGGTGTCCCATCATGGTTGACAGAGTATAGTCTCATTTAAGTAATAGGAAGGTGGACCTTAGCACATGTCACTTCTACATCTCTTCACATCTAAAGCCGATATTTTATATTGCCAAGTTTTTCATGTCCTATGTCAATTAATCAGATCATACATCATTGTGTGCTTCTTTGTCATTGTCTTATCTGCTGCATTTTCTAGTAGTGATCACAGTTATGATTTTGGACAGGCTTGGGCCTCACAAGTCTGCCTGTGTTAGTGTATGACTAATATTATCTTTGGGTGATGATTACCTGGTGTCAATAGTTAGTTGTGTGGTATGCCCTGAGGTAATCAATCATTGGTGTGCTCAAGGTTATTCCTTTCACATACCAGAACTCCAGGCAAGGAATCCTAGAGCAAATGGGATACACATCCCTCTAACCAGTAGTGTTCTACACATGTACAAGCCTTTATTAACAATGGCAAGTAGATGTCAGACAGTTGGGAAAACACAGTCTATTTCTTAACACCTCATGTCAGGAAGAGTCAGAACAGGGCTTCTCCACAAAGGGTAAGAAGCTGAAGGTTGAAATGATCTGTTCCTCACTTTAGCCGGACAGCAGCCTCACCCTCACTGTGCGCTTTTTCACAGAACCTGAATAGAGAAGCAGTGTCAAGATGGTGACAGTGATACTAACAGGCCCCACCAATGGCCCACAACAAGCAGGCAAAGGCAAGGGGAAGGATCAGGTCCCAGGTCATGCAGGGTTATCAAACAAGTCAGGTGAAGCAGGGGATGATGCTGGATGCTGATCTTCCTATGGTGTGGTCCAGACCTTGACTGGGTGTCCCAGGCTGAGTTGCAAGAGTGCTCCTGAGCCCAGGCAGGGCTGGGCAGGTTCACTGGGGCTCATGGGTACATTTAGGGTCCCATACCAGGTATTCATAATTGGCATTAAGCTCATTCCTGATAAATACTTGATGTGGCTTAGAGCCATGACAAATCATACCCTAGTCCCCCTCTCTTTGTGCCACCCAAGTCATTAAATACACACATCCAAATACTGAAGTAGGAACTATTGTAGGACAAGTCTTATTTTCTACAGGCCATACAAGGACCTAAAACTCCTGGGAAAGAGCTAGAACTTGTTATGAACCTATGAAAAATTTGAACTAATAACTTTTAGAAAAACTCATGCTCAAGCACTATTCCCTTAAGCCACTAAATATTTTTTGTAGTCTTACATGGATTCCTGAAGTATTATGTTAGATTAAGAGCAAAGTAAACAAAAGTTTTAAATTAGCTTATTTAAAAAAAGAAAAATGGTCCATTTTTATTACCTCTGTCATCATGTAGAAAATTATAGCTATAAAAGAAGTATATAATGAAAATAGTTCACCTTTGTTTTGAATTTAGTTGTTTTCCTTTGTTTTGTACAGCCAACTAGTGAGACATTAGTGACAATATTGACAGTTGATGACACTCTAATTTGAATGTTACTACATGAGTAACAGCAGTAGCCTCTTATGTATATAAATATTGCAGTATCTACCTCCAGTTCTGTTTTAATTAGTCAGTTATACATGAAAAGCTCTAATTCAGACACTGTTTCAGCTAATATAACAAGCCCTGCTTTCACTGTCCAACTTTTCTTGAACAATTTCCTTTGACAATAAATGACACTCCCTATTTCTTCATTACATATGACCTTGACCAAGGAAATTATTATAAAGGAGTCCAGAGACCTAAGGTTGTGGGAAGAGGGTAGAACTTGTCATAAGAACACACAGACAAAGCAGCAAATTCTGACTAATTTTGATCGTGGGTCTTCCACAGTCTGCATAAAAAACCAAAAGCATTCTGAAGCAAATGGAATCATAGATTCAGCAGCAGTGCAAGTTTGTTATTTATCTTTTAACCTTTAGGTAAATGGCATTATCATGATGGCTTATGATGGTTTTGGTGAGATCATTTACATCTTATCTTCTTGTTAGTTTTCTGTCATCTGAAGTATAGGTAGTAGTATGCATAATAACACTGTCTAGGTGTCTCAAACACAGAACAGACAAAGCCATCAAAGTAGTCTATAGTAGTCTATATAGATTATCTTTCATGGTTCATAATCTGCATAAAGGTGTTTGCTGTGAGTATTTACAGAACAACTATCCCTCCAACAGTTGCAGAGGACTATTCATTTAGGATGACCTTCAAAGAGGATAGATGTGGTATCTTGTATATCAGTGGAGGTATCTGATATCAATGAAAGCACTTAGTCAGTAAAAACCTCCATCACTTTATGCTTTATTGTTGTCAGATATATAAACTTTTGTTTGTTATTGCATGCAGACAAATTATATTATGTCACCTAGAATGGCACAAATTCTGCAGCCAACTCACACTTAGAGAAGTCCAGGGAGACTGGAGAAGAAGAGAGAGAAAGTGAACAGTTTTCATTGAAGGCCAAAGCCTTCTTCAAAATCATATGCTTCTTAAATGGTCATAGAGTATGCATAATGAAACCATGGTACCCGAGGAAGGACAGGGATTTCTCAACAAGATTAGCTGAGATCGGGGGCAGTCTTGCATTCCAGCACTGGGGGAGAAGTCACTCTTGCTTTCTGAAGCCATCTGGAACTTCTCAAATACTATTCAGATTAAATGAAAACAGAGGTCTGCTGCGGGTTGTCATTTTGGGACAGATTCCTTAGAGGAAGACAGGCAATGTAGCAATAAATCATATTGTGCATTACCACATAAAATCACCTGAGAATTCAAAAGTATTTCAACAGGTGTGTTTAGACTAACGTAAGCAAAAAAAAAAAAAAAAGGGCCACTCTCACCTCTCCCAGTTTGAAATCGAAAGTAAAACATATATGGAAGATGACATTCCACAGCTACAATATACTTCTCCCCAGAATCAGAATTGTCTCACTACGCTTAAGTCTTTACAGATTTGAAGAGTGAATGCTTGTGGGCGTAACTGACCTCATTACTCTGGAACTGTTGAGTACTTGCTGGAAAACAGTCCACTCAAAGCTCTGCAAGTGATCAACATCCATCCATGTACCAGTTTCTAAGTACTCCAGGGATGGATCTGTCCTGTAGTGCATTTGCTGAAGGATTTGAGGGAAGAAACAAAGACACAAAACCAATTTGATTTTGTCGCTTGCTTGCTTGCTTGTTATATCACAGATAGAATTGTCACCAGTAGTTGAATAATAATCCTGCATACACTGAAACCTGCATATTCATATTGGATTGAGCCCATAAAGTCCTAACGCTCACAGATAAAGTGCTTGAGAGACAAGGGCACATACTGTCAAAGGTCAGAACAGTACATTTACATAGTTCAATTTCCTAGCTGCATCCAGCTCTGAGATCCTCAGCACAGGAAGGACATGGACCAGTTGAAGCAGGTCCAGAGGGGGTCACCAAGATAGTTACAGGGATGGAGCACCTCTCCTACGAGGAAAGGCGGAGAGAATTGGGTTTGTTCAGCCTGGAGAAGAGACCGCTTTGGGTAGCCCTAATCGCGACCTTCAAGTAACTGAAGGGAGCCTACATAAAAAATGGAAAGAAACTATTTACAAGATCATGGAGTAACAGAACACGGGGAAATGGCTTCAAACAGAGAGGGTATTTTTAGACTAGTTATCAGGAAGAAATTCTTTATTTTGAGGCTAATTAGGCACTGGAACAGGTTGCTCAGAGAAGCTGTGGATGCTCCATCAAGGGAAGTGTTCAAGGCAAGTGTAGATGTGGCTCTGGGCAGTGTGGTCTAGTGAAAGGTGTCCCTGCCCATGGCAGGGGGGTTTGAACTAGATGATCTTTATAGTCCTTTCCAACCCAAGCCACTCTGTTATTCTGCTAAAGCTAACAGATTTAAATCAACAAGAAACATGATATCTCTGTTGTGTTATGTATTTAGTGATAGAATCATAGATCTGAATTACCTATTCACTTGGAGTAGTAGGTTTGCTTTATAACATATTTGTTCAGAAACAACCTCCAAAAGAAATAAAGATATAATCTATTTTAAAAAGTGATTTTTCAATAGTGGAGGCCTGCAGAAATGAACACTTTCAGAGAAAAATTTAGCATAATTTACGAATATTTTCAGCAAATGCATCTTGCCTTTACAGATTTGGCATACCTGAAAAGCAAGACTGTGACAGTTTAATGCAAAAGCAATTATACCCTATGCCAGAATACTAAATGTTTTTTCCAGTGGAGGAGGAAATAGTAAAAAAAAAAAAATCCCAGCATTTTAATAAATGTACTACATTTTTTTCCTTAGATCTTCAATATCACCTGTCAAAAAGCCCAAGAACCAAGCATATAATTTTGGTTTTTGTAAAATGTACAGCTTTAGCTTGTAAATCCCTGATTTCTTACAACAAAGCAGACTCCAGAGGTAATTTGAATCCAAATAGATTTGATTTTAGTTATGTGTGTCTTGTTGAACACTTAAAGAACCCAACAGTCTCTGAAGACAGCCAGTAAAATAGCAGGCTTTCTGTGCTCACAGGCCAGTTCTCATGCCTCCTGATTTCCTCTATTTTTCTCGCTCATCTTTCTACAAAATTTACCAAAGTCTCTTTGGTACCAAAGCATACACTCTCTGATTTCCAAATCTCAGCTATTACCATGCTAATTCTCTTTAGTCTAATGCTTAAAGATAAAAATGTGCATGAGTGACCTTAAAAGTTCAAGTTCTACTTCATTTTTATATAGACACAATTGGTTAAACTTTTAGTAACAAAAATTGACAGAGAAAATTTAAAGCACCATTAAGCACATAAACATCAGCATTTTTACCTGAATGCAAAATGCATTCTTGTTATTTTTCCCCATTCTTCATCTCACCCACTCAAAGTAATCAGATAAAGTCTTTTCACTTCTGAAGTTTCAGTGGCACTATGTTTTTTAGCACATGTATAAAAACACTTTTTTTTTTTAATTCATTGGTTGTTTTTATTCTTCTTTCTTTGCCAGTTAAATCTCTGTTTTCTCATGGCTAGAGTATATCAAGTTGAGTCAAGATCAAGTAGAGTTGTAATAGTCCCCATTACACGAACAGCAGTCTGAAGCAGAAATTATTTTTGCAGAATATCTGGGTTACTTTCACATTTCTCTACTTTCACCGTGGCTTTAGGTAACATAAAGCTTCTAGATAAGTGAATTGCACTGATTACCACACTTTGGAGTACTGGAATGCTATTTTCAAGCACCATCCCAGTCTAGTGTAAAATGATCACCAGTAAAAACATATGGAAACAATATTTAGATTGTATAACAGAGTCATTTAGATTGTAGCTCTTTGTTTTTCCTTCTTGATCATCAGATTTATTTACAGATATTAAAAAATAAATAATTTGTGTGTGTATATGTGTGTTGGGTGTTCTGTTCTCTTCTAACACAGTCCAACAAGATTCCTGATGTTATTGCTTATCCTATGATACACAAAAAATCAGAGTAGATTTTGCCTTAATATCTACATAGCCCCCAATTCCATGTGAGTTTCAAATGTGATTTATAATATAAATTCTAATATTTTAAATTGAAATCAAACTGTTCCATTAGGATAATGCACAAGTATTTCAAAACAAGGCAAATAACCAGCAAATATTTTCTTGTATACAATTGTGCTTTTTATTTTTTCATGAACTTTGAAATGTATTTTTTCATAACAATCTTCATTTATCTGATTTTGCCTTTACATATTATCAGTAGTATTACTGTAACAGTCATGCTTGTAATATTAATTTCTATTGTTGCCATAAGAAATACAATCTTCTACAAGGAGGAGGTGTACCAGAAATTTCTTACTAATAAAGGTTATAAGTAGGTACATGTAAATATTACAAAGCAACTTTTGTCTCGCACTGCAGTTCAGACCATCTCAGTTAATTGTATAAGGCTGGAAAAGAGCTTTTGTTGTCTTCCTTTTTAGACACTTCTTTCCACACAGAATTTCTTCTCTAAAATGTCTCCATGATAAAATCTATTTTGTTCATGTACTTTAATATAGAGTAATGACCAAAGTTCGTTTTCAGTATAACTCTAAGTAGAATGTATTGTTGCACCTTCTATATCTTCTATATAAGATATCTTTCTTATATCTTACTACCATTTCATTTCCAGCCGGAAAAAGCTGTGGTTTTTTTAAACCATCTCTATGGATGCTTATGAGAGAGTATCTTGATATTATGTTATGAGAATGATCTGGTAATTATTCATATGAATTGAAATATTCGTCTGTGCTATCTGAATTTTGTAGTGTGTAAGTTTTAATCTTGAACTTTTTTCTACAAGAGTATATGTAATTTCTATAAAAAGAAAATAATTACTCAGAGAAAAACATAAGCTTCATAGGCAAATCCTCCACAGGACTTGTTATTTGGAAATGAAAAATCTGAAAGTTAAGTATCATGTGTCTCATGTTCATCAACTTGAATGTAAGAAGGCAAAACTTCTTCTAGTGTCAAAGATCAAATACTCTGATACAAAAGAAGATTTAAGTCTTTGAAAGTAAATTAATACTGTTCAGGGAAAGAACAATTCCTTGAGAAGAATTATTGCAGCTTGTACATTTACAACTGTAAATAGTAAGACTTTTTAACAATTTAAGTTTCCCTGAATATCTTTGAATGTGGAGTGCTAGGTAGACTTCATACCAGCAACACCTTTCCAGATTTATGACCTAGTCAGTTTAAATCTTTACACTATGAGTGGTTGTCTTGGCTATGAGCAGTACTCCATTCTCAGCATTCCTGAAAGAAACCATTATGGGACATGTAGTAACATAGATAACTTTAATATTTTTAATGTGACTAAGAATTAGTAATTCCTTCAGTTTACATTACCATCTAAAGATAAATTGAAAAGGTTTCCACTGCTCAAAAATACCTGAAACTGCACATAAAATAATGGAAGCATTAAAACCACTGGATACTGAAAAGTGCAGGCTATAGTAGACAATCTGGAGTCTCAGGAATATCTTAGGCTCATAATATTTATTTATTCCACATAACATGTTAAACGACCAAAGCTCAAAGTGTCTCCCTTAATCTTTTTCTATATCACAGAATGAAAACAAAACAAATAAAGAAAACGTTCAGTCAGATAGTGCGGCTGTAGTACACATTATTGGCATTCCTTACCAAGCTCCTGTTATTCTTTCTCTAAGTGCCTTTTTACTATACTTGTGAGTCATTTGACCCTGTGGGCTTGTGACATTTGGGTCCCATGCTAACTACTGTTCCCCCATGAGGTTTTCATTGAAGACAGAGACTAGAAAAAAACACTTCTAAAAGGCACCACTGAGCCACAGAGAAATTCAAACTGCTCTGCATGCTGGACCTAACAGAGCTGCTACAATCAAAGGATAAAATTCAATGATAATCTCAATGTAGTTTCTTTCAGAATGGGATTTATTCTCCTTTGTTTAAGTAGTGATTTGTTGTCTGTTATTTTTCCTAAACCAGATTGCTATAAACGGGATTTGAGAATCTCAGGGTTTTGTTATAAAGAGAAAGTAACAACTTCAATAAAATAAAATTGGAAAGAACACTTTCCAGATATGTTGCTTTCCATCTTGAGGTCTCAAAGGGAATCACTAGGATATATGTTGAACTGATTCTTACAGCAATCTTGACCAGCAGACACCATCTGATTTTATATACAAGAGCATTAAAAACGAATTCCTATATAAACCATCCTAAGTTATGCTTTCTACAGTCATATTCTCCTCCAGCTCTACCTGGCAACACCTCCAACTATACCTGACACATTGGCTTGTGCCTCAACCAGATGCATGGATGCATGTCAGACACTCAAGCAGCTGGTTCACAGAAACAGAGAGACAGAAAGTAAATCTCATTTTTTTAGACTCAGTTTACAGGACAGATTTTTTCATCTAGTTTGGATTCACAGACCTTCTCCTATGTCTGGGTTAGAGGAATTGCATGAATTACCAAAATCCAAGCTACAATTCTGTTTTCGACCTCAGAGATGTTGCCATGCCTGTACATTTCCAGGGTTTGAAACAATGCTGGCCTGCAAAACAGTGCTTCCACCCAGTTTTCAGCCTCTTTTTTTAAAAAAAATTTTTCTCTAAAACTAGCATTTTTAAGCCTCTTAGTGGGTGGGATTAAACCCAATTGAAAACTACCTATAAGTACTGGCATGTGTGATCTTGACTTCACATCAAGGAAAAGAGAGGGAGGAGAAAATGAGGCTCCTCAGTCTTTTTCTGTGTCATTTTTGAGGAGGTGGATGTTTCGGGTTGGGTTTTTGGGGTTTTGTATGGGGTTTTGTTTTCTTGGTGTTTTGTTTTGTTTTGTTTTGGGGGTTTTGTTGGGTTTTTGTTTTATTGTGGGTTTTTGTTTATTTCTAAGGTTTTGTTTCAGGGGCCTAAGATTTCTGGTGGTTTTTTGTTGTTGATTTTGTTATTGTTGTTGGGTTTTTTGGGGGGAGGGTTGTGGGGTTTTGTGGGTTTTTGTTTGTTTGTTTGTTTACCTTTAAATTGGCTTAAAACAGCTCAGTCCCAGGACTCTCAGTTTTGAATTGAGACTAAGGGTACAATGGACAATTAAATGTAGTCTTTAAGTGTTAAAGAATCACATTTATCTGTCATGACAAGTATGCATCTTATCTACCTGCACATTAAGTTTTTCTGTGACTTTCATGCCTAATTTTAGATACCAATTTGGACTGGGGCTGAATAGCAGTAAAATTTCTTTCCTATGACAACAGGCTATTACCTCCTGCCAGGAACACTCTGTCAACCCTGGAGCTCTTCCATCTTAACAGTCCAGTATTCTCCACTTCAGCAAAAGTTAAATAAAGGAAACACTTGCTAGTTTTAGAATGAATATAAAGCATTCATTAGAAAACAACCTAGTAATAAATTTTCTCCTTTTTTTCAGGAAAGAAGATGAAACCCTGTACTACTGAAATTTAGGATGACCACTGATTTTAACGAAGGATGTACTTTCTGCAGCATAACCGAGCTAGGGAAAAAGCAGAGGATAAATATAAAGGCAAGTATTCCCTAAGAACACTAATATTTAGCAGATACTAAGAAGGTTCATCATGCATCTGAAAAAATATTTACAATACTAATAAAGCAACTCAAAGGGTAAGGCATCAGTCTCTTTTGAAATATTTAAACTCACTGAACCCCTTTCTTTTAGTTTCTTCAATGTTCTCAATTTTAAATACAAATTATATTGTATTAGCTTCCTCTTTTTCTTTTAGTAACCACTTCAACCCCTTTTAATGCACACACATATGCAGACATGTGGTGATAATTTTGAATTGTGGCAGAAGTTCTGTCAAACTGAGGCTGCTTGTTTAGTGAAGTAAATATTTTCATGGTTCAGTTTTCTATTAACTCCAATTAAGGGAGAGTATAATCACTGAGGAAATGGCTCTGTTAAAAAAAATTTGAAGGTTTGGTCTCCAAACCATTTCAGTGAACATCTTCAGACCATGACAAAGAAACATACAAGAAATGTGTAATAGCTAAAATTTCAACCGTATTCATATAGTTTTCTCAAGTTTTTCTAAACGAGCAATCTTGGAAAGATACAAAAGCAACAAAACAAAGTTTTCTTTACCTGTTGATTTTAGAGCACTGATCTCTAATATGTGGCTCACTGACAACATACTGTTGCAAGAACTCTGATATAGCTTTCAGGAAGCTTGCAGAGCTTCTGTGCTCCAGGCTGACAGGAAATTTTGCCTGCAGTGTATTTCTTGTGTCCCACTGTTGTCCACACTGCCACAGAGAACTGAAAGCCACAGTTTGTCCTGGTTACAGGGAAAGGGGTTGGAATTCTTGGCACTGTTCATTCCATACCACCAACTTCATTGCTGGGGATGTGATTTTGGCAGGAAAAGCTGGGCACTGGCCCTGGAAGGTGGCCACCTTGCCTGGCTCACCAGAGTGTAGTGGACGGTCCCCTTAAAACCCCAGAGAACTTGGTCCCTTCTGCTTCCCACTGGCTCCCCTCCATCCCATTTTTCTCCAAAGCATGAAAATGGCCTTGTGGTAGTGAAACAGACATCTCCAAGGCCCAGCAGAGCCGGCAAGGGCAGTCAGAGTGGGGTCATCACCCAGCAGAGAGTTTTTTTACACACACACAGAGGACAGCGGAGACTTGGAGGCAGCAGCACAGGCAACTGCAGAGAACTGCAGAGCTCAGCCATCAGCTGCATAATCCCTGCTTGGATGAACCAGCTTCCATGGGTTGTTTGTCCCTGCTTTCCACTGGAGGCTGGAGGGAGGCGTAACTTTGATCTGTGGGAGCTTTCCTTGGCAAACAGGCTTTGTTTCCTGAATACCAAATGGCATGGGCACAGCAACACCCCCAGTGGTGAATACCCTTTTGTGGGTAAAACACCTTCTCTTTTGTATACTTTTGCTATTGGTTTGCTATTATACTGCTGTTGTTATTGGGCTTTAAGTAAATCTTTATTTCAACTCATAATACCTCATTTAGTGTCTCTGCCTTACCAAAAGGGGTGAAGGAGGGGGAGTAGAGGAGTCGCTTATTTGGAATCTAACTGTCCTGATGATTCTGGACTCCACATTCAAGATTTTGCTTGCTCCTCAATTATAGGAAAGCCTTGGTTCAGAAACTAATAATTTTTGCTCAGGCTAATTAAGATTGATATTCAGTGCATGTGCAAATCATGGTAGAGTCTGTTACAAAAAATAGCAGAACATGGTTTGAGAAATTCAGAATACTAAATAAGCCAAGAGGATCCTAAATTCAAATCAAGTTAATAAAAGATCCCCAGATACTTCTACTTGTTAAAGAACATTTTGACAAGAAGGGTTTTAGAATTAAAAACAAAACAAAACAAACAAGCAAACAAAAAACAAAACCATTATTTCTACACATGAAAACAATATCACAGTTAAAGGCTTATTAAAAGGGAGAAAAAAAAGATTACTCCTCTCAAATTGGTATTCTTCAAAAAACAATCATTTTTCCTTTCACATCTTTGTTGGAAATCTAGCCTGCTATAAGGCTTTTATATGACAATGATGCTATTATGCTCTTTGCATTGTAATGATTCTATGTTGTAATGAATTTTGATGTCATTACAGCAAAGGAACAGATGCTGCAATTAAGACCACTAAATGGAATTCAATCCTTAAAGATTCATGTATCCTGTGTGAAATTTTAATACTCTGTGTAATATTTATGACAACATTGGTTAGAAGAGGATCAATTAAAAAATTTGGACTACTGTAGTGGTATAAAGTGCATAATGTCAGAGAAATTGGGACATCCTTTTCTTTTCTCAGACTATAAAGCAAAATGGACCTGATTTGCCTTTGCCATGAAGTTTGTATGATAAAGAATGAAATTGCAGACTCCTTGAATTTTTCACCCACAATTTTCAGGTGTCAGTGACAAGATGGGAAAAGAAGAGAAACATATGTATTAATTTAAATTATATCCTTGAAACTTTACAGATACTACAGAAAATATTTCTTCTAAAGGAAAGGAATATTCTTGACATAACCATTCAAATGGTGTTGATGTAAACCACTTAATTTTTTTCTGTTTGCTTTTTCAGAAATTGATTAGTACAATGATGTACTTGAAATATCCAACCAAATTATTCAATATATCCAAAAATATCCAAGTTTGGAGTGCTTCCAGTTTTTAAAAAGCAAAAGAGGTAATATTTTGACTGAACACAAGTATTGAAGTGCACTGAGACTTGTTTCACTAGTGTATGGTCTCAAAGGTGGCTTCAGAGTTATTTTTGCTTCAAGCTGTGGTGACCCAACTTTGTATCTCACAAAAGTTTTGTCCATTAACAAACACTTGCAGGGGTAAAGCTGATTCTAGACTCTTTTGTTCTTGTGATTTCAAACTGTGGACTCCTAGACTAATTTCTAAGACAATTCAGAATGTTTTTAGAATGAAACCTTATTTTTTTTCTAAATATTCTGCAGATGACAATTGTAAGGAAATATCATGACTGTTGCTACATCTATAGCATGTTTAAATAGTAGAACATAGGGAAGCCTTCATTAAATAATGACACAGAAATAAAGATGATTAATTTTTTTGTATTAACTTTCATCACTACTAGTAAGATTTCTGCTTAGACAATTGCTGCTGTGAGAGAAAAATGTCGATTTATCTTGAGTGAATTAAGGTTTAATTAACCTTGCTTTCCCTCAAGGCCATTGATCTGGAAACAGCAAGTCAGTAATTGAATGTTGTATCTACCACAACCCCCAGTTTCTTAAAACATGTGATTCATTTTCCTGAACTACTATGAGAGTAAGTCTGTTCTGGCTCTTAATAACCTTTTTACTAGAGCTTTCAATCCATCAAAAGTATCCAAATTCATGATGGCTCTAGTATGAAAACATCTGGTTTGTTTGATGTACTGTCATCTTAAGACAAAGTTATTTTTGTTTTCTATAATGGTATTTATAGTAGTTGTGTAAATTCTATAATTGTATTAGTACAGATGAAGCACAGATTAATTTTTTTGTTACAGGATATTAATGTATTGAAAGAGAGCAAACTACATTTATCTCATTTGCACTACTGCTTTTGATCCTTGTAAGGACAACAATTTATATTAAATCCATGTCTATTCAATCTTCAGCAGCTAGGGATCATCACATATCTGCAGACCCTTGTTCAGAATGCTTAAACTGGATTATGGCCACCAATCCCTTATGGATATATAAGATCAAAAGAGATGTAGTACTATTATGTTTTGATGCAACATGAGACAGTCTTGACTTCTGTAGTGTTGTTCATTCATTTAACTAAATAATGCTACTGATGGAAACATATATTAATTAGATTTGCTGGTCTATTAATTTCATCAGGCCTGCTTTCTGTTTAATTATTTTAGACATTTTATTTTATTTTATTTACCACTGCTACCTATTCAATACAGAGGAATACAGACTTTTCTATAACTGAGGCTGCCAGGTGAAACTGATTTTATGAGCTTCTGCTGAAGGTACTTCACTGCAGATAAAATCACTTCTGTGGTTTTTTTTATCCATTCTTACTAGTTTTTACTAATATTCTCATTTAGATCTTGAAATCATCTCACAGTGTTTGAGGACTTTCCATCTTTATATATATTTCTTTTAAATAGTTCTGCATCCTTTTTGTCATTTTTACTGAAAAAAGACCCCAACTTTAGACTCCAGATAAATAAAACAGATTTTCTTTTACTCTTTCTAGATCTCTGTTTCTACAGAATCATATAATTTGCAAGCAAGCCTCTATAGGCACGTACTTCATTGAAGAACTGACCTCTGAATTTGTGTGTGCTCCATGCTGTTTCACCAATATTTCTTGGTTTCTTCTCTCTAGAAAAAAGATGTTTCTTGAATTAGAATTTATTTTTAATTACTCAATTTAATGTCCTTCCTGTGATTATGTATTTGCCATTTTTTCTGCCCCGATGACCTCTATTCTCCTCTTTTTAGGAGATTTAAGGAATCCCCAGTTTATTAACTGCTCCTATAACTAGGCAGGAAGAGAGATTGTGTTGTTTGTACCATTAAATATACTAGAAATTATCTCTGCCCTCAAGTCCAGCAGGAGCAGGAATTTCTCTGCTGGATTACTCAACCTCCCTTCAAAGCAGACCCTCTAGACAAGAGCTGGAAAGTGGGGTCTGGTCTCTGATGAGCCTTGAGCTAGGACCTGGTATTTCTTGGGATCATGCTAGTTGAGAAGGATTAAAAGTGATCTAGGGTTGTTCTAACTGTGTGACACTAGACAGACCAGTACCTGGAAATTTCCCTGGCACTGTCTGGTTTGCTGCTGTAGATGTCACCTGCACTCAGCTGAAGCTGAATGGGGCATCTTTTGCCTTTGTTAGATTTTCTCCTTCTGTGATCTTGATGGACTCAATATTCTTGCTGGGCTGTGATATCAGCCTTTGTGCTGGGGACAGAGATGCTGTTGATACTTTTAGAGGTTTTCTTTTGGAGTCCAACAGCAACAAAACCCTCTCACACCTTCTTGTTTAGATAACAGCAAAAATGTTCCCTGTTCTTTATAGCCTTGTAGGAGAATAACTGCACAGCAATTTTTGATGAATTTTTCAATCTGACAGATTGGTAAATGAAGAGGTTCTCAAGGTAAGACAGATTTTTCTAGCCACTAAAATGATTCTGAATATATTGAATAAACTTCTCCCATTTTCATTTAATTTCTTTATGAGATAGGAGTTATCAAGTTCTATTTTAAACCACTAAAAGTGATGGAACAAAAGTGATATTTTAATCTGTATTCTGGTATTTCTTTTTATTGAATAGTTCAGAAAGAGGTGTGTGCAAAGGTAAGTATTTTCAAACCACTATATGGATAAGAAACAGCAATGATCTTTGTATGAAAGATATACTAGTTAAAAGTATGAGTATTACAAGTCAATTGAAAATTGCATGAGAAATCCAAGAAGTCATTTTCAACAGATCAGAGCACAGAAATCATGAATAATTTTCCAGCAGCACTGAAGCTCCAGGAAAGAACCTGGTATTATTACCAGAACCTAGTATTAGGGGAATACAAAAATTTACTGTAATAGAACATCAAAACAAAGGTATCCAAAGTCCAGAAGTAGGACAGTAAGGTGTCAATCTGACTTCTCAAATTGTGTGATTGAAAAACATTTCTGCCCCCGAACACAGAGGTTTTCACTTCTGTTTTTTAATTCAAAATAGTTTTAACATACATACTAATGTTAGAGTTCTGTGGTAGACATTAGATTGAATTTAATCTTCAAACCTAACTATTTTACTTACATAGAAACACGGTGCCAATTTCAACAGTTAGTTTTTCTCCAAAAGTTAAAACTTACATTATTTGGGTCAATTTTTTTTATCCCTAAGTATTTTCCCAATGTGCTTCACAAGGAACCTGCACAAGCTGTATTTGCATTTTAATCTGAAAACAGACCTGGCTCCAGTTCACATGTTTCTATACATTATTTTTACTACCCACAGTGTGAATGTGGCATTTCAGGATTAAGGGATTTCAGTGGCATATGAATCAGTCCACTTTATTCCAACCATTATAGGTGGAATAGTGAAGTGTGATGTACGAAACTCACTTTCTTTCATGCATACATAAACTCATAAAACTGAAGTATTTTCAGTAGTTTGGATTTATAAGTTTCTGACATCTCTGAATTGGCTGGCTGCTGGGAAGTAATTAATTCCAAAATGTAAGCTGTTTTTCAAACTTAATGTAACTTTTACCCTAGTATTCATTCCATATTAACAAACTCTGATGCCCTGTTGGACATCTCACAGCTCTTCAGCAATGAATGTTTAGCATTTGATCCACAAAAGATTATAGATTACATTCCTCTTTGTTGGAAAGTATCTGCATGAAAATGCATCCTAGTCAGTTTTAGGTTCAGTTTGTTCTTAATGAAGGTAATTGCTTTAGCCATTGGCCTTCTATTTCTGCCAGGGCCAGCTGATGATCTGGCAGAACACTGTGATCCATGGTGCTGAAGAGTCCTCATAAATCCAATAACATTGGCTTGAAAGTCTGTACACAGGCATTCGGTACACAGGCAAAAGATAATGAATAGTAATAAATGTTCATCAAGGAACACTTGCATAAGGAATTACTTCAATTTGTGTATATGTCAAAATAACAACTTTTCTGTATAGCAAATTCCATCTTCTTCGATGCCAGTTTCTGATCTCAAACTTTGCGTGCATATTCTCAGCACTGTGTCACTAGTGCAACACTTCTCATCTAGCAGGTGGCTGACTAATGAAAAGACATTTACAGCAGATGCAAACCAGCATTTACAGATGCAGAATGTAATCCTGGAAAAAATATTTAAAAATAGATTTGGCTTCCTACTTTGCAGCACCACATGTGTTACATGTAGGAGGTTTTTTTGCTGTCATAGGTGTGAGTTGTGGGTGGCCTTAGAATTTTGGCATGGGGATGTGTGGACATCATGAGGCTCTTTCAGGAGATCCTTACAGACAGCCTTTGGCTAGACTCAAGCTTCATTTTTCATTTATCTCATTTCATTGGTTGCAATGGGTTTAACTATTACATTTCAAAGAATGGTTGTTTTGCTTGTTATCTTTCTGAGAAAACTGAAGAATATGAGCTCACTAGAAACTACCTTGAAACTTTTATTTCTTCTGTTTTATTTCTCTGTAAGGCAGCTGAGAGCTCCAAACTACTGCTCCTTACAAACCATTCCAGTAAGAGAATTAATCAAAAGCAAAAACCCCAGTGTTTGACAGTATTTTGTCTCTTAAAAATGAAAACAAAATAAAATAAACTAAACCTATTTTAAAACACACTTAAGGTATTTAAACACAGTAAACCTCTTAGATTTACTTGCTGCAAACATGTATGTGTACAACAAGATGTGCCTGGAATATTTCTGTATTAATTGAAAAGTTTGGGTTAAAGCTGTACTATTTTGGAGTTTATATTAAGTTATATGTATATGCTGAAGACTTTTTAAGGGCATTAACAAATATACTCCCTTTGTGTGCATTGCAAAAAATGTGATTCAGCTGCTATTGTACAACAGAAGGTAAAATAAAATGGAGTTTATGCCTTGTTTTGTTGTCGGTCTTTGGGGGTTTTTTTGTTTGTTTTGTTTTGTTTTGTTTTGCTTGGTGATAATTGTATAGAGATGCTGCTTAAGAAATAGACATGCATTTTCTTAATTATGTAGGACTTACTGGTGTTACAGCATGTGTAGTCGCGTGTTCATTTAAACAGAGACTTTCTACTTGATTTCTTAATTCAAAAAGCGCCATAAACACCACCAGAGGACTGACAAGTTATTTAAAGGGAGATTGATTGTTCAAAATTGCACAGATATATCCTGGATCAGGTAGAGTGCTAGAATAACAGAGTGGATAGAGGCCACAAAATGAAGCAGAGAACAGCCTAAAGAATGATGTCTGAGAAAAGTTAAAAGTAAATATAAGGAGAGAAATCCAGACAAGAAAAGCAAATGGAAGCCCTTCCTGAGAGTTCTCACAGCTGAGAATAACATTGGTATATGCACATAAGTTTTCAATAAGTCCATAAATTTAAAATATTGTATTTGAGGATAAATATCTATGCAAAGAACAGGTATTTATACTGATTACTTGTTAAGCTTTAAACTAAGACAGTCAGCACTTTAATGTTCTAAATAATCAGAAAATTTCTTCGGTTCACTGAGAATTTCACACTGAAATGTTCTCTGATGTTAACTGCCTATGTTGACTCTAACACTTGCAGTTGTCACCAAGTGCACCACGTGTAGGTTTGATTAAGTATCAGTCATGGCAAGTCCTCCCATTTACTGCACAGGTTTTGGATCATGGCTCATATGCACAGAATATTTTCTCATTTTCTTTCATTTTCTGTTTAATGGTTTTTTGTTTAATAGATTTGTGGCATGCTCCATCTTTCCTGCTTTCACATGTACCACATTTAGATCTTTTATTTGACTTTAGGATTTTTTTTTAACCATTATCACAGTACAAGTAACTGCAGGGAGATGACATGGACACTCAGATATAAAAACACTTGAAAGATATATGTGCAACATCAGAAATTACACAGATTTTCTGTTCCGCAAGAGAGATGCTGCAGCGTCCATTAGGCAAGATTAGTTATATCCAACCTATGCTGTGTAATGCAATGCCTTCGAACAATAGCCCTGAGCCATCTCTAAATGGACTACTCTGTTTTCATGGCAGAAGGTAGTGTAAAATGAAGGTAACTCAGGTTCCAGTGCAGGACATGAGATCTTCATGATTTCCTCTTCCATTTTGTTATTGCCAGTGGCAAAAGACTTCTCAGTTTGAGAGCCCAGAACCTCCACTGGAAAATTGAACTGCAAGGTTGCAAGACAACACATTTATGTTGGTATGATTGTTATTAAGAGAAAATACTTTATGCTCAAATAATGACTGTTCATGGAAAATCAGTTAATGACATATATATAACCAGGAGAATTGATGTCTTTTGAGGGAATTAAATAAAGAAAACATACAGTCATCTAAAAACCTCTACAAACCTACAATTATGCACCAGACAATGAGAGAAATACAACTGAGGAATCATAAACTGAGTCAGCTTTGCTTTGCATAAGGCTAACTGTTGACATGATTTTTATTTTTTTCACTTACCTACAATAATTTTGAAGTTAGGCTGAAAGTTTGATTGCTATAGTATTTTTCTCAAATAATCATTCAGAAATTCCATAAGCACTTCAGGAAGCAAGTCCATAAAAGTTTTTAAAAGCAGTGCCCAAGTTCCATCACCGGACAGCTCAGAGAACAACTAAGCAGAGGCTGCTATCTAGTTTCTAGACACCTTCTTTCATGCCTTCAGTCCCCCTTCATTTTGTGTTATAGGCAGATTTCTAAACTAAGTCTGTACCACAAACCCATCTCTTTTCTCAGAAATTGAACTAGAAGTTGATGAAGTTTATGGACTGAAATATTGATTGTATACTGTTTTGGAACTACTGGTCTACTTGATCAGTGGACTCGTACAAATGAAGCAGCGTACATTTTGAATATTTCATTATACTTGATTTTGTTTCCATTAGGCAGTCCTATGAGATCCCATAGTTCTGCTGCATTCACTAAATTGCAGTGGTATATGACATAAAATTATTGCTTTGGACAAAAGAGGGATGGTTATAATGTGCCATATCATTGTAAACAATTAACTGGACGATTTTTTCAAAAGACAAATGTCATCAGTGGGATAGTTCTGAATAGGAGTAAGAACTTCATATTTACAAATGCAAAGGAGAATTTCTAAGAAAAATGTATGTCTACATACAAATCACTGGAGTATTTAAGTGTAACCATTTAAGACAGGGAAAACATATGAGCCATATTTTTAAATTATTTTTTTTTTAAATTTCATCTTGAACTCTTTCCTTTAAAAGGATAAGTCTCGGAAATCTCAATCATTTTTCAAAGAAATATTGTAATTTGCAAGATAATGGAACTATTTTTAAACTGGGAAAGTACATTTTCTTTCTTCATCTATAAGCAGATACTGATTCTGTGTCAGTGAGGGCAAGGGAAATGTTCATATAAAACTAAGGTGTATTTTTCCACTTGGAAGTTTGATTACAAACATGGATGACTGATATTCTGTCCAGAGGAGTAGAATCATCCTGTTCTTAACACAAACAGAATTAAGAGGGCACTTTAGCCACAGCAGGCACCTTAATTATGTCACAATGTCCTTCTATTACTTGATGTCGTGCCAGTGTTACAGATACGGAACTCCCCTGATTTGTCGGACACAAAAATTTGCTGTACACCTAGCTGAAAAGAAAACTTCAAGTTGGCACGTGTCCATGTCTTGAACCTCACTTACCACCATTCATTTGACAGAGTTAGCTTGTTAGTTAAACTACACAGAACTTTCCACCAGTGTCAAATGTACTAAGCTGTTACCGTACCTTGTGACTTCAGTCAGCATTTACTGGCAAGGCACAGTAACACTTACTTATTTATCACTGAGCCAATACAACTGTCATTGAAAAGCTTTTTTTTTTTTATTTCATCACCTTTCCTAACCTGCTAGAACAGGTATTTCTTACCTCTTATCAAAGGATATAAAGACAAGAATAAAAATCAATATTGAACTCTAAGATATCGTTCAAGGCATCAGACATTCTGAGGCATTAAAAATCTAAACTTCAGAAGAAATTGCCATCCAGGGACTGGTGAAAAGGAAGAGAAGGTAGGGATCTTGCCTTCAAATAAGTGAAATAACCCAGACAGCCATGACTAATCTTGACATAAAACAGTCATTCAATTAAAAGATTTAAGGAAGGAAAACTCCTTCATATCCTGTACCTGGTCCAAATATTTTCTCTGTCTCTCATGCTCCCCTTGAGATTTCCCTTGTCTAGGAGCCCCTCCAAAGCAGGCTACTCCTTGTGTTAAAACACAAAAACATGTTATTCCCAAAGCAACAGAGAGAATCTTTCTGCATTCCTAGCATGGTTAATAAGCAAAGTGACCCAGCAACCAGACAGCAGTTGCACCAGAGTTCATAACAATAAGGATTCTTCCACCTTCAGGCCTGGAGAATCTCCTAAGTGTAATAGAAAGAAAATAAATAAAATTTTGAATTGTACAGTGGAAGTCAGTAATTTGAACATAAAAGTACCTTCAAGAGTGCTTTATAATTATGCGTGCTCTGTACAGTTTCAAGAAAGCAGACCACCACCATTAAGCTGCTCTTTCAAATAGCAAGTACATTTGTTTTTCTACAACCACGGGGCAAGATTTATCAGTTAATATTTCTACTTGAGCCTAATACTAGAGAAAAAAAAGGGTATATTATTAAATTCGTATTTATTTTTATAAACCATGTTAAATGTCTTAAATGTTAAAGTTGTGTCAGTGTGTGGATGCAAGAAAAGGGGCAAAAAAATGCAATAGTGGAGCTCTTCAAATACAGTAGTGGATAGCTTCAATAACAGAGTTTCAAAAGGGCCAGCCGTCACACTGTAGCTCTCACATTCTTCAACTACTTGTATAAGTCTGTATGTGTCTGGGGAGATAATATAAATAGATGCCAAGCCCTAAAGTCTCTGGCTGACTGACATTTTGGCAGTTACCAGTAGATGGCTGCAATTTCTAGTTGCTGAAATGGCTCACTTAGAGCTACTCTGTTCCAAACAGCTGCTGGAAATGAACCAACCTCTAGCTCTATCTTGAAGACTGTTGCTGCTGGGCTTGGCCTGCCTATGCAACAGAAGAATATCTACCTGAAAAATCCAGAATTTTATATGTTGTTCATTGCTTACAGGATTGAGTAGATATTTACAGTTTCTGGCTCTCAGAGGCTGCTCTTATTTGCTTCTGTTAGTCATAAAGTCTTTTAGGCACACACAGTTAAAACAATCTAAGGGACACACTTAACCAAAACCCTCCCTCCACTTCCAGACAATCTCATATGCCGATCTTTTTTTCCTGAAAAATATGTTCAGAAATTGATATGACAGAGAAAGGTGTTTTACATTATCTTGTTTAATCAGAATTAGCTTTTTTTTTTTTT
>VYXD01002344.1:932190-957254 GCA_013397195.1 Hylia prasina
TTTTAAAAAAAAAGAGCAATCGACTTCATAAGAACAATCATTTTAACTTTGATTACCTTGAAGTCCTGATGAAGCACTGATGAAGTCCTAAATAATCCTAGATGCTTCAGTTAACAGCAACAGACATGAATATTTTTTTTACACTGAACAGGAAATAAAATGTTTATTTTAAGAAGTGAAGCAAGCTCCACCATTAATTTTAATAGGTTTTTTACTTCTTTACATCTGAAAAATAATGGTTCATTCCAGAAGCATTTTGGGCTTCTGTTTTGTTTCCAGATACAACTCAAAATTTACAGTTTGAAATCTGGCTCCATAGGTCCTGAGATTTCCGAAAGATATAATTTCAAGAATCAAAATATCATGCATTATTTTCTGCAGGAAAATGCATAAAATTCATGTTCAGAATATATCAAAAAGATATTTGGATAAGATTTTAAAATGTCAGATCAGCTTTATAACAGGTTGGGGTTTTTTTCATCTGTAATGATACATTTACACAGAATGTTGAATAAATCTTAAAGTTAAGGAATCCTTACAAGGAAAAATTACTATTTTAGATTTCTGTATTCTATTTTTTAACGTAATGCAGAAGTCTTAAGGACAACTATTTTCCTCAGTTGTGATCTATGAATTTGCAAATTTTCACTGCAAATTTGAGGAATAACAGGCCTCTAACTCAAGATACTGGACAACTCCCTGTATATGAGGTTTATCTAAGTTTTGAGACCAACTAACTTTTTAAATTTTCTTTCTAGTAATTGAAGAAAGACCAGGAAGTACAGATGCCCACCTTTACTTTTAACACATCTTTTACTATGTGAAGAAAACTCTGTAAAAATAATATATTAAAAAAATATACAGGAGATATCCATAGCAGATATAAATATCTGACTATTATGCTATTCAGAGTATCAGATTCGCAGGATCTGTAGAGACTCCCTGGGAATTTTTACTGTCCAGACAGTTATGAGTCAAATGGAGAACATTTTCCTCCTGTGCTTCTGGAAAAGGTCTGGTGTCAACCTTTTTTCTAGTGATTTGCTACCTTCTTACTCTGTTTTTTTTCTTGGGCTTTTACACTCCTTCATGTCAGCATTTTTCTTTTAAGTCCTGAAATACCATGAGTCTAAACAGTTTTACTTCTGCCTGTCTTTTTACATCCTTTCTCTTGCAAGGTTTTAGTTTGCATGGTCCATTACAGTTAAACATTTTTTCTCCTTAAAGCTAAGCCAAGGTCACACAGTTGGGCTGCACCAAAATGCACAGACAAAGGGCATACGTAGCTGAACCCCGGCACTGTAGGTCACATAGAAGGCATATCAGGTCCCAGAGACTCAAAGCTCCTCTCAGAGTGTCTCTTTACCTGATTAAAGAGGAAGGCAAGGTCAGGTAATCTCTTACCTCATGGACTTTTTAAGTAGATTATATTGAGGGATTAATTCAGGTCTCCTTTTTTTTTTTTTTAATTTTATTTTTATTTTCTCATCTATCAAACCTTACTCAGAGAAATCCACAGGCCTAGGAAATATAGTCTTAATGCAAAGAAGAATATTACAAGGAGTGATGATATGTGCAACAGAAAATTAGAGGAGAAATGATAGATATAGCTCCTAATTAAATTCTAACCCATGCTGTGAAAATGTTTCCATGTTCCAGGAGAATATAAGGTTGACAAAGGGGCTGCCTTTCCTTGACTTTAGGACGTCATGAGGCATTCTGTCCGGCCTGTACATGAAATAGGAAGTTCACAGAAAGTGTATGTAAAATGAAGGAAAATGAGCTTTAGAACTCTTATCTCAGTACTAACTTTTCTTATCTCATTAATGTAGGACTCAAAAAAAAATCTAATTTCTAATGGTAACGTAATTGATTTTGAAGCAATCTACTATGTCATTTGGGAAAACAGCTAAGACTTTCCAAATCCTTGTTCAAAGCTCGTTGAATAGACAACATGGTTGGGCTTAATTGAAAGGTCAGATAGAATACTAAGAGAAACATACATAATGGAATGTATCAAAAGTATTTTGGTTTGTTTTCGTTCTGACAATCAGCAAATTAAGAACATTTCTTATGAGTTATTTGATTTTTAAGTTTTACTTTTAAGGTAAATAATATTCCTTATTTTGATAACAAATTAGCAAAATACATTTCAGACACAAAATAAAAAACAAACTGTTAGCCAAATTCAACTATTTTTGTGTTTAAATAGCTTCTAGTTTTGCTAAGTCCTTGTTGAATAAATAGTCTTTATGTTCCTCCAGATTTTCATGCAACTTGGAGAACTGGGATATTCCTTTAGATATCCTTGAATACTTTTATTTTATACAGAGGTTTAATGACATTATGCACCAAAAATTAGATGCCTGCATTACATGGACTAGACAATGCATTGTGTTATTTAAAATCTGTTGATTAGTCATGACTTGTCCTTCTCAATAAAATATTTCGATATTGATAATTTCCCAACATTTAGTAGCAGTGACAAGCATTAGTAGTGTGGTAGTTCCTTGCTGTTTCATCCACATGCATTAGATGAAATTATTCCAAGCTTTAATAACTGGGAATTATTGTTTCTATATTAAAAATGGCATATTTGTTACAGTCATGTCATTTAGAAACTCACTCTTAGATGATAGAAGAAATGTCTGAAAAGAGGGAGGATGCATACCTTTTATTACTTTCCATTTTGTTTTTGGAACCCATCTTTTCTAGAATTTTTTAGTAATGGGAGCCTCATATAATTACATAAAAGATACATGACTATATATCAGATAAATATTCTCGCTGATCTCTTTGTTGTCAATGGAAAGTAACTGTAGTATTAGCACCTCTCTGTATTTAACTACTGAATTCCTTGATATGCTAGGTCTGTCCTGATATTCTGAGCTACTGTGGTTTTTACATATATAAATATGCATAAAGGACAGAAAAGACTAATAAAAACCCTAAAAAATTCTTTGACAATTACCATTTCATCTAAGCTTCTATGTGAGTCTTTGTAGTTCTTGTGGAATAAGTTCTGTGAATGAATGTCTTCCTTTGCAAAGCCGTCTCTTTAACACTGAGCTACAGTTATACCCACTGTGTTTTCTTGTGGGAGCAATCTCTCTCACTTCTATGTATACTTTACTTTTACACATGGAAATCTTCATGGAAGATGTATTGTTCAGTTTTACTCTAGAAACAAGACAGATAGCAACAACCATGACTCTCTCCAGACAGCCTTGTGTTTAACATTTAGGCAAAACTGTATTTTCTCAGTCTTAAAGTTTGAATTGGGAGCCATTAAAAAGAGAATTATTTTTAGGCCTTAATTCTGGTAGTATAAGTTAATTTCTGTGACAAATAAGGCAAAGAATTCATACAAGAATGTACTGTATCTTGTTTCTTCATTAAAGATAGGTGTCTGAAATAAGGTATCAGTCTTCCTACACAGTTGAGAGTACAGTAAATGAGTGACAGAACTAAGAATACATAAACTGGAAGTGTTACAAGACATAGCATGGTTATGGTGCAGCACAGTATATGTTTATCTCTGGAGATTCTGAAGTAAAGCTTCAGGCATTAACATAAATCTTTTTAATATTCCTGAATAAAACTTTTGAAGTCCTCTGACTTCCTAACGTCTCACTGGATATATTGTCATTAGGTGTGCCATTATAAATGTGATAGAATAACAGACTTCTCAGATTTTTACTATCTTTTTCATGGCTCTCAAGGAATAAAGAAAAATCCCATAGCTGAAATAGATTTAGAAGACCTTTGAAATCTCCCATCAAAGCATAAATAGACTTTGTAAGCTTTTTTTATGTCTATAATACCTATGAATTGGTTAGCTAGAAATCTTAGAAAAATTACATACAAAATGTTTTGAAGAAAATCTGGCCATTTGATAGACATTTCCAAAAAGTGGGGATAAAAAAGAAAAAAGGAGATAAATCAATAGCTCAAGTTAAAAAGGGAAAATTTAAACCAAACAAACAACCCCCACCCCAGCCAACCAACAAAGGGGAAAAAAAACCCCAAAAAACCAAAAAACCAACAACAACAACAACAACAAAAACAAAACCAAACACAAAAAAAACACCAAAAAACAGCCACCAAAATCACAATGCTTTTCCTAGGTTTATACAACATGATTTGATAACCATCAGTCTTGTGGCCTCAGCCCATGAAGAGTTTTCTGCTGATATCCTCTTCTAAACCATTCATACAACATTTATTCAAATAGAGAAGATGTTCTGCATGGCCAAGTAGGCCCAGAACCCTGAAGAATCTGGATCCTTACATTTGTAAGTTTCCTAGGGTTTGTTCAAAAAATTCAGAGTATTTAATGAATCAATTAGGATACATTATTTTCAGGACTGATATGATTGCTACAGTAATTAATTTCCACTATATTTAATAAATTATGAGCATGTAGGTATATATCAACATTTCAGGTTTATTTTTTAAAAAAATTCCCTTAGTTTTCCAAAATTGCTCATGTAAAGAAAGTTTATTTTGCCTCTGTTCAGGGAAGTCTTCTAGAATTAGGTAATATTTTCCCTGTAAAACAAAGGAGATTTCAAAATCACACAGGAAAGTTCCAATAAATCATGTTAACGAGTGTATGCTATGCTAACATTTTTCTTGTTCTTCCAGGAGGAGCTATCATTCCTCTGAGGGCTTGGTTATGCTTCACAGTATTGCCCTGAGTAGTAAGTGACAAGGTACTAAAACCATTCAAAAGAAGGTACTGAAAACTTTGATGTCAGACCAGTAATGGACCAGCCTTAAGTGGCTTGTGATGTGTCTTATCATGTAGCATGAAAGCACGTCCTGGACCTGCTGACAGTCACATTTTATTTTGCAGGTAATGACATTGGATCAGACAGAAAATACCCCTCTCTTGAAACCACTTCTATCCCTTGTAGCACTTCCTTCAAGCAGTCATGGGGACAGTGGCAAATTCCCCTGAGTGCAGGAGACAGGTCAGATGAAGGAATGCCTGAATGTAAGTTCTGGAGAAGGTGACAATGACAAGATTCTGCAAGACTGTAGCATTTTCTGTTGACATTATTTGGAAGCAACAAGTTCATTATTATTGGTACTGTCGTATTTTGATCTACTTGCCTAATTATGTAAATACATTCTATAATTGTCAGGAAGCACTGTTCCCATTTTAAATATATATTTACATACGCATTGTTAACAACTTAATGTAACTGAAATTCATGATCTCATGTATTCTGACACATCAAGGCCTCAATCTGACTTTATTTTATTTTTAGCACCTCACAATGGTATGTCATGGATTCTCAGCACCATGGGTTTAACAAAGAAGTGGTGTTCAGTAGCTTTGCCTCATGCCTAATCTTAGGAACAGTTTATAAAGTTAACATTCCATCAAAAAGAAAAGAAACCTAGGTCTGGACTAGTTTGTCCTGCATCTTGATTAGCTACCTTATGATTTCAGTTTTATACCTTAGCTACCTTAGTTTATTCAGGATGAGACTGCCCTGGGGATTAGATACTTCCTACTTGGTAAGGTTTTTATTTTACAGACTAGGCACATTACATTTTGGACCAATCATGATACTTCCAGGTATCACATAAAACTAAATGGTTTTCTTTCTTTCTTTTAATTTATTTCTCTCTTTTCCTTTCTTTCTTTCCATTTCTTTTTTTATCTTTCATTCTTTTCTTTCTTTCTTTCTTTCTTTCCATTTCTTTTCCTGATTGCATATTTACGGCCCACTGTGTTTCATCATCTGGATTAGAGGGGTGCTGTTTCCAAACCTAATAACTGTTCTGGTTTGAACTTCAAACGAAGAATAAGCTATTAGCATTATAGTCCAGCCAGCTTAGTGGCTGCTCTGAAACATGGATTTAAGTGTTTTCTTTTCCATATGTATTTTATGCTTTGCAGGTGGTACAGCTAACCTTACAGTACCTTCAGAAATTAACCTTACTTAGCATGACATTCCTAGGCTATCTGAAATCTGTGTATTTCACAGATCATACTGGGCACCTGAACATTATATACTTCAGTGCTCAAGTCCCTTTGCAAATGATCCTAATCCATTATTTCCTATAAAATGATCAGACTATCTAGTCACTTTCCTATTTTGTGTACTAAAAGGTTTTTCATGGGAATACTTGCCTAATTTTTTTTTTTAAATTCAACAAAACAGCAAGTTTTCCAGAAGGTTTCTTGTAGCATGTGTAAATAGTCAAAAATGGGATTTTTCTGTAGCCTTCATCTGTTAAAGTTACTACTCATGACTGCTTTAATAAAAAAATCTATACAATTTACAGACACTTTCACATGTAAGTGCATGGAATATATATCCTACCATTTTAAGTACCCCTGTTTTCACTTACACGAAATATTCCAATACAAGGAGCTACAGAAATAATCTACACCCTAATTAAATCAATAAAATCTCCATAGGGATAGATTAATCAACAAATAATATATTCTAACATGAACATTTCCTTTTAGTAAGCAAGTAACTTTATTCTGACAGGATAAAAAAAATCACTGACATTTTTACTATTTCCCTGCTACTTAGGTCATTAGCAGTATTTCAATTTACAAATGTGTTTTTCGAGAAACCCAAATTCCATTATAACTGAGCACTTGAGATTAAGATGCAGAAAATAAGAAGATATTTTGTTGTGCCACATTTAATGCTCATTTTATGTCAGCAACATGCTTATGTTCTGAAGTTTCTAATTTAAAAAAAATCCCTAATAAATTTTGGATTTGCTTTAGTTATTCTGAAAATATAAATCTTTGTAATTTCTATTTTTCTTGTTCCTATCAAATAAGGTGCTTTGCTTCTATAAAGTGAGAGCCACCAGCTTCCCATTAAAAAATGCAAAGAAGCCACACAACTATAAGGGAGAAAAGTAGAGGGGAAATTATTTCTATTTCAAGTCTACAGGAAGCTTAACTTCAATATAATTTGTCTGTGCCTTAGGTATATTCCCTTTTTCCATCTGGGTAATGGTGTGGTGTGTTGACCTTGGCTGGTCACCAGGTACCCACCAAGCAGCTCGATCTCTCACCCACTTCAATACGGCAGAGGAGAAAATACGATGAAAATCTCATGGGTTCTGGTAAAGTCAGGAAGAGATCCCTTACTAATTACCATCACAGGTAAAATGGACTCATCTTAGAGAAAATATTTGAATTTATTGACAACCAATAACATATGGGGATAGTGACAAATAAGAAAGAATCTAAAAACGCTTTCCCCCACACACCCATCATCCTGAGCTCAACTGCACTCACAACTGTTCTACCTCCTCTCTCCAAGTGGCACAGGGAAATGGACAATGATGGTTACAGTCACTTCTTAATGCTTTTTATCTGCTCCTACCTCCTCCTCTCTTTCTCTGCTGCAGCATGGGAACCCTCCCATCAGATACAGTCTTTCATGACTTTCTCTAACATGGGTCCTTCCCACAGGTCTGCAGTCCCTCAGGAACCAGCTGCTCCAGTGTGGGACCCCCATGGGGTCACAAGTCCTGGCAACAAACCTGCTCCAGAGTGGCCCCCTCTCTCCATGGGCCCACAGGTCCTGCCAGGAGCCTGTTCCAGTGTGGGCTTCCCATGGGGTCACAGCCGCCTTTAGGCATCTTCCTGTTGTGCCATGGGGTCCCCCACGGGCTGCAGGTGGATCTCTGCTCCACCCCACCCCTCCACAGGCTCCAGTGACACAGGTGCCTCATCATGGTCTGCACCAGGGGCTGCAGGGGAGTTCAACTCCAGCACCTGGAGCACCTCCTCCCCTGGCTTCACTTGGTGTTTTCAGGGCTGCTTGTTTTCTATTTGTTCACTTCTCTCTCCTGGTTGGTTGCTCTGTGGCAATTTTTACTTTTTACCCTTTCTGAAATATGATATTTCAGAGTTGCTACCAGTGGGGCTGACTGGCCCAGCTTTGGTCAGAGACAGGTCCATCCTGCAGCGGATGGAAACAGGTTCCTTCTGACAGTGGGCAGATTTTTAGTGCCCTCTAACAGAAACCACTCTTGCAATGTCCCTGCTAGCAAAACCTTCCTGTGGAAACCAAATACACAGAGCCAGGATGCATTTGTGGCAGAAGGTGTTTTCTCTTGTTTCCTGTGTGAGGCACAACCAAACCCAAGCTTTTCTCATGCTTGTACTCCTGATGAGGTATCTCTGGGAAGGAGAGATAGCTATAAAGCTAAAAGATTTTTTAGAAGTCCCCACTTAAGTAACTAGATTAGGGAAGAAGTGGCTACTTGTTTGGTGTTGGTTTGTTGTCTTGGGGTTTAGGGGTTTTGTTCAGTTTGTTTTGTTGGGGTTTTTGGGGGCAGGGATGTGTTGGGTTTTTTGTGGAGAAGGATAATTTTTCAATATTGTTTCCTCATTAAACACTCATCCTGTGGCAGATCTGCGCTGAGTATGTGGTCATGCTATGAGCCTGATACCTCCCAGGCGAGAACCATTGCAGGATGTGTCCTGATGTGGACAAAACAGCACAAGTTCTATGAGTTCCCCAGGTCAAAGATCACAGCTCAAGTTCTGGATGAACATTCAGTACAGAGCATTCTTCAGTTTTTTGGTTGAATGAGTCAGAGAAAGGCAGGAATTAAAAAATAAAGAATTAGTGAAATAATAAAGCCACAGAGAGAGAGCTGTCACAGGGGGCTGGCAATAGAAATCAGTTGTCAAAGGACAACATTGCCAAGAGTCAATAAATAAATAAAATTATATTTACAGTTATAGTTCAAGCTAAACCATTACATTTACCCCACTTTTAAAATTGTGTCCTATTCAGCTCTTCTTCAGATTCTAACTGCAATGAATCCTTTGCACATGTAATTAGAGGGAGTCTTTCTAAAACATAATAGGAAATAAGTATTTAAAAATTTTTAAAAAAGGTAATAGTGCTTTGAAAGTCATTAGAATAACTGAAATTAAAACTATACACAAGTTTTATGCTACAAAACTGCATCTTTTTTTGTCAAAAGGAAAAAAAAACATTTAGCCTTTATTATAAGAGCAAAATAAATTAAACCATGTGCTGAGTTCTGGAAAATTTTTAAGGCAAAAAACTATATTTGCTGAGTTTTATTTGTTTCATGTACCTGTTCTAAGAGCTGTGTTTCACTAGCTTTCATATATTTGTAGAAGAACTTGCTGTAAATCAGTGTTTATTTTTAAATGCAACAATTCTGATGGATTTTGCACAAATCTTAGGTTGAAAGAGATAAGTAACTATATGATGTTTTTAAATTCAGGCCAGCCTTCACACTTGTAATAAATGGCAACAACAGCAGCAGCAACAAGGAGAAAGAGAAGGAGGAGGAGAAGGAGAAGGAGAAGGAGGGAGAGGAGGAGGAGAAAAAATGAGCAGCCTAAAACAGCACGATGAATAACAAATTCTGTGCTTTAAGTGTAAAAGAAAGGTCCCAGAGAAACAGCTGTGGCTATATTTATAGCTTGTTCAGTGAGCAGACCTGAGCAGATTTCCAGGCTCATGACACTGGTAGTCATTCCTTTCTACATTCTACATTTCTACACTTTTTATCCTCAAAGGGAAAGGCGAGCCAGCTGACAAGGTACCCAGTACAAACAGCAAGGAGACAGATGGAGCTCAAGGCTGACTTAGTTCCTTCATTTGTATTTTTAGCTTCACGCTCCCTGCTGAGATGTGATTCTTCTGCCTGAGTAGGTCTGGGTATGTCCCTCAAATTACAGGGGAACTGAGTGGCTGAAGAGCAGGACTGTGGGACCTGGCTTTTCATTGCAGGGTCCAGGAAATTCAATGAGGATTGGTACCACAGATTTTTTAGTGCTACAGTGTCTGAGGAATTGTCCTGCAGCCTTCTTGGGCATCTGGAGCCAAAGTCACTGAAAAGATACTTAGGAGTTTTAAATCAACCTTTTAATAGAAATGTTCCATACTTATCTTACTAATGAAAATACTGCATGGTGCTTCTGATACTACCTGTTAGACCTCTATTAGACTCTCTGCACTTTTTTTGCGTGATTTAATGAGTGGAAGAACTACTTCACTATTTCTTGAGTAAAAAACACTATTTAAAGGAAGGAAATTAGAAGGAAAGTATGTCTATAAATTCTGTTTTATGGAATAATTTTTTAATAAATCCTAAATTAATTTTTTAAAAGACAAAAGATAAAATAAACTATTTCTGGTATCTTGAGTCATCTCAGCAAGCAGTTTCAAAATGAGGATGAGATCTACACTTAGGCTACCAAAAATATTGTTGTGAAAAACATATTCCTCATCAAATTGCACCAATTGTATATGTTTTCAAAGCCTGGTGCTGATGGTTTTTCCAACCAAAAATTTACAATGGCGTATTTGAAAATATTTTGGTGTTCAGCTTTGAAAATCTAGTTTTAGTTGCCAGTAGTATACTTATTCCTATAAAAGTGTAATTAAGGATGAAAAAACTTGAAGTTTGAATGAGTGAAACCACATTACAAATTAAGTGTATTATTAAAATTAAGTACTTTGTAATTAGAACAGATAGCCCAACTTTTAGGATTTGTTTTAAAGAAAGTAAATACAACCTTTCTTTTGAAGTCTGGATAGTTTTATATATATATATATGTGTGTGTGTGTGTGTATGTATGTATATAATTAATACATAAAACATTGGTACAAAGAAATCAATTTAAATGAAAATAAATGCAGAAATTTACATTTTCACAAAAGATTTTGACTTAGCAAGCTTTTGACCAAGAGGTAATTTTGATCACTGTGAATGAATATGAGAATTATAATCTTTTGGAAAAAACAAAATGTTTTCACTAACACTTTGAGATTGTGAGTTCTCAGAATAAATAAAATGGGTAGAATATTTCAGGTCCCTCTTGATCAGTTTCAGAATTTGTATCATTGTTTGTATTCGACCTGTTGCTACTTCATAGCGAAGACAAAAAAGGCCCTTGCCAGGTAACCACTGACTGATACAACCTGTGCACCTTGCAATAATTCTATATTCTCCAGAATCTTAAAGGTCACACTAAACAAACAGATGAAACTATATAAGTGACTTTCAGAGGTAAAATTAACTCAAGAGGTTCAGATGACTCAGATGTGCAGTCTTTTGAGAATGAAGGGGCATTCTCATATAGTTCTATCTTGCGAAAGATTTCACTGAAAATCATAGTATCTCTTATAAAATAAACCTTTAAATCAACTTTTTGTCTTTAACACCCAATGTATCAAATTCCTCCTAGGTTTTTTTGATTTTATTCTGAGAAGAGTCAGCTGAAATTCACAGCCAAGGTACATAAGTTCTTCTTTTACATACTTTGAATTATAGAGTGTTCTTTAGGAAATGCTTGCCAACATTAAAGTTTCCAAGAGCACCCATAAATCTTTTCAGCTATAAAGCAAGGAACTTTTCTTCATGATGAGTACAACTTACTATTTTAATATTATCACTTCATATCTGACCTAATTAAATTCCATCATATAATACTTAAGTTATAGTCGTATAACCCCTCATGTAAAATGCTAACATAAAATCTATCATATGAAGTTGATGTTCACTATTACTGCTGGCTGGAAACTTAGACAAAATGCATTTCAAAGAATAATGCTTCAATGGAATAGAAACCTTTAGTGTTGATTCTGATAACTATTGCAAGACAATGGTTTCTTACTTCTGAGAAATAACAGAATAAATCTCTGACAGACTTAATCAGAGACATTAGAAGAAGAGAATAAGAAAAACAGATAGGGTAAGTAAGATTGTAAGGATTTTTTTCCTGTTATAAGTGAGGAAAAAAATGATCTTCCAGCAATCTTTTGGGTTTGGTTTCTTTTCCCCCCATGAATTTCTGTAAAAGGTTTTGTCTATATTCAAAACAAACAAACAAACAAACAAAAAAACCCCAACAAAAATAATGGGCAAAACACAGAAGCTGTTGACTTTCTATTAGTTCCATTCACAGCTCCGGTGCAGCAAAGATAGTAAGGTAAGGTCCAAAATTAACAGCTTTCTGTTAAGATGGTAGCTGGTTAAAACCAGAGGGTGTTTGAGAGGCATTATAGTGTTGCTTATATCTTTCAGCAGAAACTTTGTAAATCTGTAGATTTTTCTGCTGGCCTGACCACTCTGAAACTGGTGACACCTTCAGATACCACTGAACTCAGACCTTCTGGCCGTTTCACTGGAAACCTTGATACTTTGAAAGTCTTTGATAAGTCCAGTGTTCTAAAGATTATGAAGCTGCTGCTCCACCAGAAGCCAGTCTGTCCTAGAAGTCTTAATCTGAATGTGAAAATGTTTAGATTTCCATAATACTTATCATCATAAAAGAGGAAAGCTTGTTTCTGAATAACCCTGACTTCTGCAGCTAAACAATTTGCAAGTAAATTAAAGGCTAGTAATGTACCACAATATCGAGTCTTGCATCAAATTTACACAAAATCCATTTGAACATATTTTTGTTTGGAATGAAGACGAAATTCAAAAGTAAGGTACAAAGACTATTTTTAACTTGCCTCGTTATAACTTATGTATGCAAGAGAAGGTCTTGCTGTTATGAGGTGAAATATATGTATATTTCTAGCATTAATATTTGGGTTTTTTATTTCTGCACTGATATTTAAGTTCACAATGTATCATTTTAATATTTATTTTTATTTGCGTGTTTAAATAAATAGTGCCTGAAATAGAAATACAAAACTAACATATGCTATTTCTCTGGGTAGTCAATAATAATGTTTAAGCTCCTAAATGCCCTGTAGACTATTATCAGTATGTAAGAAAGCATGAAAGTATCATTTTCTGACACAAACATTTAATGTTGTAGATTTGAGGAAAATGTTTGTTTGCTTTTCTGTAAATACAGATGAAACAAAGTAAATACCCTGAAAATCACTTCAGTGCAACATGAAATACAGGCAAAACTACTCCATATGGAAATAAAAATCGAAAATTCTGTTTCAAGTAGTAGGAACATTGTTGGACACTGTATAGCTCTGCACAAAACATATTATTCACTTCCCTATCTTCTTTCTTTCACACACACACACATTTACTTCTAGTTTCTTATGGTTTTCTAGGACAGAGTATATAAAATGAGTAGTTATGTAGTAACATCATAAATGCTTTCCCAGCCTCTCACAAATTGCGAATTAGGAATCTCCTGTTTTGACCCTGTGATTGGCTCAGTTGGCCAGAGCTTGGTGCTTGTAACACCAAGGTTGTGTTCAATCCCTAGATGGGCCATTTATCTAAGACCTGGACTTGATGGGCCCCTTCCAACTCAGAATATCCTCTGAACCTGTGAAAATGCTGTATTCTTTTATGCAAGAGGCCTCAGTGGATTATTTTTAGTAACTTTCCTGTTACTTTTCATTTCATATACATTTTAACCATAAAGTTTTCTCTAGCAGTAACTTCCACAACTATGAGGGCTTTTTTTACTCATTTTGAAACTGCCTTGGTGTTATAGAATTTATTTTTTCCTTGCGTTTGAATGGATAACATGTGTCATCTTACCTCAAACAAACACCAATGACAGCAAAGTATCCTATTATTTTTTCCCTCAGTTGTGTCATTTCCTGTTCCAATTTAAAGCCTTTTCATTTATCTTTTTCTGCAATGATGATCAGAGGCAAGTGTAACTATGAACCAAGACAGAGTAAAGATCCTGACATGATTAGCCCACTCAAACTTAGTCTGAAAGAAGTACAATCAATCTCTACAACTGTAGTAGAGATTTTAGTGCCAGAACAGAGATAAATTTGCTACATAAAAAATGAATATGAACGATGAACATGAATAGCTGGAAATAATTAAAAAGTTTTCATACCACACCAGCTCTTTGAAATTATCTTCCAGCAAGTGCAGACACAAATAACAAACAAACAAACAAAACTAACACCTTTTAAAAAAATCAGCATGATTGTGAAAGGTAAAAGTTGATGTAGTTCCTAAAGTAGTGGAGGAGTAAAAATATTCTAGCTCTACATCACAGTCTTGTAAATGTTTAAAGCTGGGAACTATTTTGCTATGTTAATTTCATATAATCTGCATTATTATTATTGTCATTATTGTTATTAATGCTGCTACAAATAATCCACTATTAGTTTGCTTTTTTATCACTAAAAATTCATGATCCCAGAGGCCACTAGAAGATAAAAATACATTTGTAGAGATGTTCAAATTAGGATTGCCTGTAAAAAGAATTTCTTTGCAAGAAAATGAAAGATTTCGCCTTTCAGGTATGTTAATTTGGCATTTCTCAAAGGAGCATTAAACTCAACTAAAAACAAAAACAAAACCAGTAAATAAAACAAAGTGATAAAAGATGTTCTTGAGTTTTATGTAAGACATAAAAATATCAAAAAAGTACTTAATGCTTATATTTTGTTTGCTCCAATATCCTCAGATTTAGTCCAAACATACTCTTTAATGGTTTTTGTGGGAGGAAAATCAGCTCTGGTTTATAGCCTTTGCTGCCAACTTTGAGCCTGAAGGAAATTTTTACAGCTGAGTTATAAACTCCTAAATATCAGCATTTATAATGGCAAGGTTGACAGACCTTTAATTTCAACACTAGCCAGTGACAGTATAATAATTTGAAAAAGATAATAATTTCACTGAGGTCAAAATCAAGTTTAAAAAATGTGCCTGGATCTTGCTAGCCCACAAGTGCACATATATATCCTTAATTGCAACCTCACCTAATTTAGGGCTGCCTAAAAAAATATAATACTTTGATTTTTTAACTATATCATTATACCCAAATATTTCCATGTCCTGACATTTTCTGGCCAGACTATAGTCAAAATCCTGAATGTGTTTTTTATGTAATCTTGACTGCTTGGTTTTGGATCTCCTGCTATTTATTCTTCTGCTTCCTTTCTGTATAAATAAAGCATATGGTAATTTATTGAGTAATTAAGAGTTATAAAACATGTAAGTCACACACACATTTAGTCATAAAAACACCCTCTTCTTTACTACATCATGTGGCATAATCTTATTCATGTTACTGCCATTTTTCCTTCCACAGCTCCCACACAACTTTCTAGTTTCCCCCTCATTTCATCACCTCCAGGGTAGTGAGCTTAAAAGCATCTTAGGTGAGGCAATGCCCTGTCTGGCTTTTGGAGAGTTGTAATGATGCTCTGAATGCTGGCAGAAATACCAAACATAGATCCTACTAATAAACACTAGTCCCCTCAGTCAGAGACACGTTCCCCCATTAAAGGGTCAAAGAAGCTTTCCTAGCTGTCCCCATCCATATGAAACATCCTTCTCTGCTAACAAAATAAAATCTGATACCTCCTTGAGTGTCTCTGTGCATTTTTCCAGGGAATAGATTTTTTTTTTTTGAGGGATCCCAGTTTACTCCTTAGGAGTGACATCTCTGATTATGGATTGCCTTGATGTTACTTGTTTCAGCTATCAAAAGATAAAATGCAGAAAAATATTTTTATTAGAAATAACCCAAACATACAAAGAATATATTTTAAAATGCATATATTTATAAAAGGCATATGTGGTTTAATGAAGCAATGCTTCTCCTTGTCTACTTACACAAAGATCTTATCTAAAACATACAGTTCTATGTGTGTATTCAGTTGCCTTGTTGTACACAGATTCCTTGGTAGGTCAAGGACTCTTCCTCTAGCAAGCCTGAGATGGACAGGTAATAATCCAAGGAACTTGAACAATTGAAATTCTTGTCATTCCTGTTAACATTTTTTTCCCTTTTCCCTTCTTTTGGGTTTTGATTTTTTTTATCCTAGTTTAGGAATAATTTGTTGCTGTTGTTTTGGGAGTATCATGGAGATTATAAAGTATCAATTATAAAGTTATCAACTGAAAAATTGTGTTCTCAAACAAAAGCCTCTTCTGAATAAATTGGTTAAGGAAATCAGATACATATGCCTTTGCCTTAGATTCAGGGACAGATAAAAATACACAGTCAAGTTATTTCGACTTTCACCACTTTTATATTTATAACAGGACTATTTTAAGCACTTAAGAAAAAAGAAAAAAAAAACACACCCACAAAAAGAAAAAAAAAACCAACCAACCAAAAAAAAAAAAAAACCACCAAAAAAAAAACAAAAAAAAAAACCAAAAAAAAAAAAAAAACCCACCAAAAAAAACCCCCCCCCCCCCCCAAACTTCCCTTAAAAGATTTTTGGAAGCTTCTATAACATTACAAACTTGTGCAAGGTATATGCACGTTTCACAAAACAGATATGCCTGCTCAGACAAAGCATATTTTTAAGATAAAAGAATCATCAGTAGATAGGAGAATGTAGTTAATGAAATAGTTTTTCTTATTCATAAACAGTAAAGCAAATTTGCTTTTCTTTTACGTTTTTGGATATTATGTTCTCATGTAGAAAATGTCTGTTCTGCAATTTTTTCCTGTCTTTCCTTCCGTCTCTTGTCCATATTTCATTGCATTTGAAAAAAATACCCCCAGCCAATCAACGAAACAAAACTTTCAGATAATCAGATCAAAAATATCTATGTGTTCTTATTTGAAGTATTTTTGAAATTAGTTTAATATAATTTCTAGCCCAGAATTTATCTGTCAAGAAAAGAACATGCAGGCTGAATTCTTCCTTATCAAAGTCAACTTTTTTCATTACAAACCCATAAAGGAAGAAAAATGAAAATTAAATAAACACACATCTTGTAATTGCTTACTTTATACCTTTAACTGATGCCAGTGGGGTTATTCCATCTCACAAAGATCTTGCTTGAAAATACATGTACTGAAGATAGTATTGGCAAGTGTAAACATGAGGAAACAGAGGTCATTTTGCTCATTCATGAGCATCATTTCAGTGTCCCTAGTAGACACTGGGCAATTTCTACTGCTGTCAATCCATCACCTTTCAAGTGTATTAAACACACATTTAGGAAAGGAAAAAATAATCATAAAATTTCTACTGAAAATGGTAACTGCATTTAACAAAATCTTCATGACCTTTTTTTTTAACATTTTCCAAAGTACAAGTTTTCTTCTCAATAAGAGAAATAAATATTGACTTTAATCTAAATATGTTTCAAAGGTCTGAACTGCTGGCTTGCACTGTCTCTGTGCAAGCTGTTCATACCTAAACAACGTTTTAAACCACCCATAGCATCTCAACTTTGAGCATATAGTCCTCAATTTCAATCTAAAATTTTAGTATTTTCATGTTATTTAATACAGTTCTTTTGTGGCACAAAATGCTACATTGGATTCCATAAATATAACTTAAAGCGTAATGGAGTATTGGTGAATTAATATTCTATTAATAAATAGAAGATGACAGTGTTGTTTAGAAAGATAAAGATGTCTCTAACATAATGAAGTTCAGACAATCTTCATGTACTTAAAGGTAAGTTTCTAGAGTCACTCTTGTGTCAAAGATAACAGTTTTGGGCTCCACTTACTTTGACTACACAGTGTAAAAAGTGAAACTGTCTTTGACAGCTTACTTGGTTAGAATGACCATTTATGTTTCCAAAGTTGGTCCTGATTTGTAACTAGATTCCTCATGTTCTCTGGCAGTGCTTAGGGTTGTATACTGTTACACATTAAATAGAAATGTGAAGATATAAATGAAAATCCAGAGTGAGATACCTGGTTATTATGAGGTATATTATTCACTATTGTTTGTAAATTTTGTATTTATATTTGCATTTATTATGTAAACTAATAAAGATAAATTCAGTCCATTTACTCAATTCCTCTTTGGACTCTTAATTTGAAATAAAGATTTTCAGCATCTTTGCTGAGCTTCTTAGATGCACAGAAATTAACAGGCAACGGTCTCCAAAATAATTCCTGGCCCAGTCTCTTTCCCAGTCTGTACACTGACGCTGTCTGACAAATTGCTAGCTGGCCTAGGACAAAACTGCCAACAAGCATGGTGGACAATTTTAATTCTTGTTTCTTCTTTGTTTATGGTGTAGACAAAGCTTAAGGAAGTTGTTGTAGTGTTTTTTCTATGTAAGGTGACTTCAGACACTTAGGAAAACAGACCTTTCATGTTATATATTCTTACTATCTTCTAACAAAACAAGTCTGTGACATTTCAAGAAAACACTTCAGTCATATTTATTTGGTACATTAAATACATAAGAGCTTCTGATTTATTGTTGTTATATTTTAATTTTTTTGTGCTGCTTTCATGTAAGAGGCAGTAAGCAAAAACACCTCAAACCAGCTAGAAAAGAGAGTATACTGAGAACTTCTCTTCCTCTTTTTAATTCTTGGATAACAGACTGAGGGCTGAGCTGTGTAGAAACCACTAATCATAAAGAGTGTGCTGGGAATACTTCCAGAAGGCTTCCTGGCTGTGGCCTGCCTCCTATTGAGACCACAGGAAAATCTGCCGAGGGCAGCCTGAGCTGCCGCTGTCACGCGCTCAAGAGGGACTTCAAGTCTCACTACCCAAGTAGGAGCATGGGAGTGTTCATCACTCCTCTGCAGCCCAAACATATATGAAAAGTCACATTCTAAGAAAAGCAAACTGAACATTTGTTGCATTTGTTTTTTTCTCTTTTCTGGACAAAAGTTGAGAAAGACATTTCTGTGGCAAAATAAGATACACTGCAACTGGAAGTGTAAGCAGAGGAGTATATTTAAATTTCTTGTGAAATACACTTATCTTTTTTGGACCATGTTTAAAAATAAATAAATAATGAGAAAGAATTCACTATTGATCTGTATCACTACAGATTCTTCTCTAAATATCACTGTTAAACTTTCACTTATGTGAAAAGCTAAAAATTTCTACAGAAGTCACTATTGAATTATTTGGGCTGTCAGCTACAAGTGCATGTTCACTTGTATTCACATGAATGCTGCAGAGATTTAGTAACTGGTGATAGCAGAACATGTCCAGTGCCAAAAAAGGAAAGACCTTTCTTTGCCAAAATAAATCAGAAAGGGTCGTGTCTTCCACTTGTGTAAGTTGATGTAACTCAGTTAAAGTCAATGGATCTTCAGCATATTTTACAAGTATGGGATTTCATCCAATTTGCTTCTTCATTTCCTTGCAAAAAGGAATCCTTCAAAGTCAGGAAAGAGAAATTTGCAAATAATTGATTAAAAAACCTAATAAAAGCAACAAAAATAACTTAGTATTTCCTTCAGTACAAGGCACTTTTACAGCATGTTCGATAGCTAACTGAACATAAAATTTGAGTATTAAATTTGCTTTAAAACAGGCGTATATCTTCCCTACTGAATTGTAATCAAAGGAGTGAAGTACGTAGTCCAACCTAATATATGATTACTCTTTTCTAATAACTAAAACACATTTTATACATTATGATTTAGAGACCTAGGAGGTATTTTGTTGACCTTTTGTTCCAAATAACAGACATGCTTTTTTTCCTTCCTTTTTTAAAAAAAAATTTGTGTAATATCATATCTGAAAGCAATTAGTCAATGAAATGTTTGCCATGAAAGTGAAGTAAATATTGAGCTAAAAGGAATGCCTTCAAAGTAGGCATTCAGAATCAGATCTTATTTAAGCCCAGTGTGGTATCAAGATCCCTGTTACACTTAGTTACAATTATTTATATTTATGTGTTACTTGTTCATTTACATTTGTAGCAGATCAAAAATTCATCATTACACACCAAATGACAGCCAAACACAGGCATTATTGGGTCAATATATAATTAATTGAGAATGAACATTAAAATAAAACAGACTCTTTCATCCATGTCTGGGACATAGATGGGTTCATATTTGGATTATTATAAGAGATCATAAGCCCTCATGGGATTTGAGAAGCCCAATATATGCACTTTCCTCACACCTCTACCTTGTACACTATGTTTTATTTCACATAATTAATATAATATTTATACCATGGTAAATTTAGTGCCATATCTTTGTAAAAATCAGATTTTAAGCTGATTTTATCAAGATTATGATAAAGCAGTATAAAAAGAGGAAAAATATTAACTCGTCTAAGATGTAGTGGAAATTTATGCAGCCACAAGCTGTCTGTAATAAATGTTAATTGATTACAATTTATATTTTTGGTCGTCTTCCCAGAGACTCCAAGCTATTAATCTGACTTAAATACAGCCAGAATACTGTAACAATTTTTTGTCACTAAAAGCCTTAAGGGAAATTCAAATCTGTTGGAATAAATGTAATAGCTTTATCCACCTTGAAGCAGGAAGTAAGGCAGAGAGGGAAAGGAAACAAAACAAAAGAAAACATTTAAAAATATTGTTTATACTTAATAAATTTTAATAAAAGCCTGATGAGAATGTATGTTGTGTACTGTGTTGCTAATGTAGAGCTGGATGCAACATTTCAGTAAAGGGGTGTATATCAAACAAATGGCTACCTGTGGTAATTACTATAAGCAGTACACATATACAGTATTGCATATTATTTTAAACCCTATTGAGTCAGTATCAGGTAGCCAAATGTTCTCCTTGGTTTGCAGTCCATGGTATCTCTAGTAGGCTGAAGATAGCAGAAATAACAATGTGCTTCATTCTGATCTCATACATTTTCTTTTCCTACACAGTTGTATAAGACCATCAGTAGTCATGGAATCGCCTCAGAGACATACATATAGCTCAGAGTTCTTCCTTCTCAGTGATAATTGTCTCTCTGCTTTAATGGCTTTTAACTGAAGTTATACATGCTACAGTATCTTTGTCTAAACTAACTTCTTATGTCTCAAGGTTCTTAAAGTTTAAAAATGCAGACAAATATTAGCACTAATATATATAAGTAATCTGAATACATCAAAAGGCTTGGGTTGGATTTTTGTAGTTGATTTTTTGTTCGTTGGTTGGTTGGTTTACTTTTTTTTAATTAATATTTTTGTAAAGGTTTCCACTCTGAAACAACATGATCAATCCCATGTGAACATGATCAATCTGCTGCATAGTGAAACTAAATATTTCCTTTACTTTTTTCCATTTTGTAAAATGTGGATTTATTGGAAGTGGCTGTCATTTTATGTAGCTCACACAATATTTTTTAAATGCAAATGAAAAGCACAGTACCTCACTGCACATTTAGCAGCCTGGTCTATTATCCTTTGCTCATAGACTTTCAAACAGTAAGTTCAGACCTGCATTTGAAACCAACACTCAGCAAAAATCTACTTTTACTATCTGTACAAAGAAGAAGGATGGGTTATTCTTTCCCATAAACCTGTGTAAATTTTCAAATCTAACAAAGTATTCAGGGAGGAGGTGCAGTTTCCCAGAGGAAATGGTGATGTGCTGGACCAGTTCCTGGGTGCTTGCTCTGAGATGCTGAGAGACACTGGCTCCAGCCACAGCAGTTGGGCAACTAAATACTTCCTGTCAAGCATGAGGTGAGCAAGACATCCCCAGAGGGGAAAATCAAGAGAAAAAAAGAAGCTTGTTGGTTTTGTTGGCAGGAAAAAACAGTCTTCTGTTCCTCAGTCTGACCACTTCAGTTGGAAAGTAGCAGGAGGTCAATTTCCTTCTTATTCTGAAAATTTTCTCATTCATCTCTTTTACGTCATGAATGAAAGAGTTAATTTGATCCGTATGTGCTCTTTGGGGTGTAGTGGTCAGGGTGAAAGGCAAATTAAGGGACTGTTGGTGTTGTTCTACTAAGTAGAGAGAATAGAGAGAATAACTGGAAGAAGATAGAGAGAGAAAGAACATGTAAGCATGAGCTTAACAAACCAAGAAAATGAGAGCATTTTCTTTAGGGATGCAGCAGTTTGTGTTCCCTATGATTCAAGGTCTGACCATCACATCTGTTCCCAGAATAGCAGAGGTGACCAACAGCAGCATATACAGTCAGTAACTGCCTGAGCTCTCCTCAAAGTTTCAGTGGACCCAGGAAAGGCATCCAGGTCTTCTGCAGTCTACCATAAGAGTGTAATGAGTAATTTCCTATTAAAAAGTTTAAATGAAGTTAATTGAGATGAAATCTCAATACAGGCTTCAAGAAGTACATTGTTCTCTTTAAACAGATAAATTCAAAGGGTAGGTGCTGATAGAGAAACTTGGAACTAAAAAGAATGAAAATAAAGTACATTAAACATATGGACATATAAGTGTTTAACTGAGTAGACAAACTTCAAATTTCTATAATGCAGACAGGAATTCTTTTACCTCTTTAACTTGCCAGATAAATTTTAAGTATTGCCTCATACACCGCAGACCTGTTGTTTCTGATCTGTGAATGGACTATCTCTGCTCCTAGCATGTGTTGCCCTATTATTAGAGACCACATATAGCTATGTTTGTCTAAAGAAAATGAAAAATTTTGAGTCTTTATCAACTTCCTTGTGATTCCGGTCTATAGATTAATTATAAAGGCCCATGTTGAACATAGTTACGCATATTCATGACAATGAGAATAGTTTAAAAGAATCTGGAAAAACACGTCACAGTGAGGTTGCCCACAGAATCATTAAACATGAATCATCCTTGGGTGCCTACTCAAATTTAATTAGTGGAATGTAATTAGCATTCTAATTATAATATCCCATATGAAAAATCTTGGCTGCCTTTTGCCATATTCTAGCCAAAATGTGACAGGAAGCACTGTAAGTTGTAAGACGCTCTTCTTTTAGCCAAGGAAAGAATTCAAAAATATGCTTGCTTATTTTCTTGGATTTAACACTTACTGTTTTCATGTTATTATTTGAGGAATCGTTCGGTGGTAGCAAGAATCCAAAGCGGTTAAATAAATACCTACTAGAATAATGCAGTATGTACAACCCTAGCAATGGGAGTGGCATAAAGTCAGGACCACCCTGTAGGTGTCACCGTGGAGACAAACCCCCAGTGGTGCATGACTCCTTGGCTACGGAAAACCCTTTCCATGACCGAAATAACTTAGTGACCTGTGTGAATTATAATAAAAATAAAATCAATCCAGTGAGTGCCAAAGTGTTTAAAATAGGAATACGATTTTTCAATGGATTTGGCTAATTTTATCTTATAAACTGACAGTGCTGTTGATTTCTCCCCTTGCTCAGACAGGGTGAAGGAATATGAAATCACTTAGAAGGTAGATTAAAAGAAACAGGAAAGGTGAGAAAATAAACAGTCATGGTGGATAACAACAGAGAAAAAGAAATTATATTTTAAAAATTACTTGTTTTATTGTTTCCATTAAACTGCAGTCTTAAAGAGCATAGTTTAATAAACACTCCCTGCATGATATATAGGAAAACAGCATCCTACTAAAATGAATCATTATATTCTAAGATAATGAAGAATTGTTTATCAGGTTTGGGTGACAAGGTTTTGGCAGCAGGTGGCTTCTGTGAGAAGCTTCTAGAAACTTCCTTCATGTCCAGCAGAGGCAATGCCAACCACCTCCCAGGTGGATCTGCCATGAGCCAAGGCTAAGCCCAGCAGCAATGGTGATGGTGCCTCTGGGATAGCAGATTAAAAACGGCAAAAACTTATTGTGCAGAAGCAATTATGGTCAGAGAAGAAGAAGAGATGAGTGAGAATGTATGAGAGAAACAGCATTGCAGACATCAAGGTCAGTGTAGGAAAAAGACAGGAAGGAGGTGCTCCCGGTGCTGGAGCTGAGGCTCCCCCGCAGCCCATGGTGAGACAGGAGATCCTCAGGAGAACCCGTAGCCGCTTGCAACCTCCGAAAGAGCCCACGCTGCTGCAAGTGAATTCCTGAAGGAGGCTGTGACTCTGTGGGAAGCCCATGCTGGGGCAAGGTCCTTGAAGGAACAGTGGACCTGTGGAGAGAGAAGCCTACTGCCAGGGAGGTTTGCTGGCAGGACTTGTGGTTGTGTGGGGACCCCGTACCAGAGCAGGGGAAGGGTGTAAGGGGTTCTCTTCCTGAGGAGGAAGGATGGACATTGTGTGCCCCCTCTCTTTTTCTGATGCAGAGAGGATGTTGAGAATCAGGAATTCCTGATCCCTGCTAAGCAAGGAAAAAAAAAGGGTAGGCAAAAGTTGTTTTCAAAACTTGGGTTTACTTCCCACTATCCTACTCTAATTTATACAATAATTTAAACAATTTATTCAATTTGAGTCTGTTTTGTCTGTGACAGTAACTGGTTAATTATCTCTCCCTGTCCTTATCCCAATCCACAAGTCTTTTGTTATATCTTCTCTCCCATGTCAGTGGAGGAGGGGAGTGATACAGTGGCTTTGATGGGCACCTGGTGTCCAGCCATATAAACTATAATCACTATTCCATTCACATGAAAATGAAAATATTTTCCCACAAACCTTATGAATGAATGAAACCTTATGAAACCACAACTGTATGAATGCTTAGTTCCCCATTCCTGGAATCTGGTTTAGGGCTGTGATGTTGATTTCTCACTGCTGATGGATTGAGGAGTTCATCTGCTTGTTTGTGGGGGGTAGCTGATTTCATTTGTTACAAGTAACAATTCTGAATAAATGTGAGACCACAATAACATTTAGGTTTAAATTGAACAGTTACAATGAAGTCAATATCATGCATACTTTATATTTTATATAGTTATAAATTTTAAATGGTGTAATTTGGGATTTTTTTCTTTTCATAAATTTAAGAATCAGCATAAATCCGTAGTTTTCACACCAATAACTTAGGTTACCTGTTTCTGAATGAAAGAGACTTCTTCTTAGGACCAAATCTCATTTAGTCTTTCATCAATTATAATCATAATATAGAAAATATATTTTTATTTGCTTGTAAGTTTTAGAATGTTACTAATTTTGTGAAGCAGCATAAATAGGTGTGTTTTGTATATGTTGTGTATTCCAATGAAAAGAAATGGCACTTGTTAAGAGAGCCGCACCGTCTTCTTTGTTGTATTTTAAATTGATTATATTTAACTACATTTAATTTGCATATTTAAAACACTTTTGCTTATTATGATAATGAAAAGCAAAAGATTGTGTGACATACTTCAATTATATTATGTACATGCAATTGAATCAACATTTATTTGAGTGTTAAAATTCAGATTAAAGCTATTTGTTTTCAGAAGGAATAGTTGTCTGCTGCTAAGCTTTGCAAACCGTGAAAATTTTGGAAAACAGTGTTAGTGTTTCCTTGTTTTCCAAATTTTTTTCAAATTGCTTTTTTTTTTTTT
>VYXD01002344.1:957276-1047404 GCA_013397195.1 Hylia prasina
TTTTTTTTTTTTAGCTGATATATTCCTAAATTACCAAGGGGGCATGAAATAAATACCTCTGTGTACATCTTTAAGATTATTAGTCATGACCAACTGTTCTATATTCTGAAAGCTCACAAAAAAGTAGACATAAGGAACAGGATAAAAGGTATCAGAAAAAGCATGATACTGTTACAGATATAGTATGGCTACTATTAATGATATATAAATATTTTTTATGTAACCATATGGTTGTAAAGGTCTAATTTGAGAAAACTCTCATGTGGAAAATGAAAAAATTATTTTCCTCCATTGATCATACCCTGTTGATTATAAAATATTTATATGTTTTACTTTGTTTACTGGAAGTTATATTCAAATATAGCAACTGCCATGGCCTTTGAGGCCTAACAGGCTATGCAAACCAGTACAGTGGAAGCAGAATTTCAATGTAATTTTAAGATTTATTAGAACTCTAGTGTTCTGTGTTTTACTGAAAATCCAGTGAAAAAAATAACTTTTCTTTTGTTCTCTGTCCATTTCAAATCTGAGTTTGCCAGACTTGAGAGTCTTTTTTGGACATGCCTTAACAGCTTGATGAAAATTGTGATGTAATTCCTTCAGGCATGGCCAAATTAAGTCTGGGTTGGTTCCTCTCCATATGTGTATACAGGATCAAGCCTGATGGTTACAGACACTGAGAGCAGAAAGTTGCTTTGGTCTGAGCCCTAAAGAGCTTTTGCAACCATCCAGCTTCTGTCAGTGTCCTTTGCTGATGCCCAGATATTTCTGAGTCTGCAGTGAAGTGCAATGCTAGTGGTACCAAGGAAATCATACGGTACTTTTCATGTGGGCAGCCGTCCTTGAAAGACTCACAGAGAGAACAAATTAAGAGTCCGTGGCTAAACAGAAAACCTGTCCATGACTAAACAGGGAACCTAGGAGCTTAGAGGCAACCCATCATGTACCTGCTTGCTTTCTATCAGGAATATTTTGATTAGTACTTTTTGAAATAATGTAAATGCTTTTTCTGAAAAAGTGTAGTATTCTCTATGACTACTCTTCTGCATATGTAAGTTTGAAAAGCTCAAAAATGCCTTCCTTTGATTTAGTAGAGAATGTGCTTGTGTAGTTTATTTCTTGTGAATCTGAATTAATCTTGTAGATTTTTTTCAGTTTTTCCTCAGGCTTTGGTGCAAATGATAAATAAATAGCAGCTTTCCAATTACACAGATTAGATATGCTCTGATATAATAGCATTAGCCTGGAAAATAATGTGATTAGCATTACATAATGTCAGTATATTTAAGCAGTACGGCTCCAATCTCCTGTGATTTTTCATTATTAACGTTCTGCTAAAATAATTTTGTCTGCATGAAAATACTTCTCTATTCAGCAAATGTTTGTCTGCATTGTCCAAAATGAACAGCTAATAAATAGAACTTCACATCACCATGAACCAGCTATAACCCGAGTTGCTGTGAGCTGTTTGTTAATGCCACAGGGCCTGAAGGAGAATTAAGAAGCCCTGACATGATTCCTCTCTGAGGACTTAAATACCAATTTTTCTCACAGAATGCCATTGGACCCTGTCAGAGACAGTCATTCAGTTCCTTGACCTCTTTGGAGAGTTAAGTCTGAAGACAAATTTCAACAATGCCACCATCTCTATCTTCCTGCCAGCATGGAAAATCACCTCAGCTCTGAAATCTAGACTAAGGTCAAAAGATAGCAATGTACTAAACTTTGTCTTTGGGCAACTCAGATGTAATTCCCTTCAGCTACAATACCAACCATCCTGCATTTTCTCAGGGTGATACTGTAGATCTGATCTATGGATTTCTGCGATCTGTAAATTTCTGAGGACAATTATACAGATCTACTGTGCTCAGTATTGTCATAGCTATGTCATGAGTCTTGTGATACTCTGTACACGCAAATCACCTATGCAGCAGCCAGCTTGACATGGAACTTTGAAGAAAACCAGGGAACAAGAATTATCTGCTAAACCTGCTCTTGGTCTGTGATTCCCCATCTTAAGGTAACCTTTTGAGATGCATTCATGATCTAGTTCTCTCTTAAAAATCATGCCTCAGGATAGACAGTGTGAAAACAGGCTCCTTCCTGGTCCCGAAGAGCTGAAAGTATTTAGTATACACTCACTCCTAACTGCATTCTTGAATCTGACTTTCTAAAGGATGAGTACGCAGTAATGAAAACATGGCATTTTATCTCTCTTAGAAAATATTGTTCTGGAATAAATATCTTAAATTTTATTTTCATAGTATGAGCGCAAACCTCCAAAATATTCAGAATTTTGCCTGAATTGTTAAGCATATTGAAAGTCTAAAAGAGAGAAGTTATATGAAAATTAGCAGTAATAACAGATTCATATTAAAAAGGTGTACATAGAAAAGAAAAACTATCTTGCAGAGAAAAATAATACTAGTAATTCAAAAGATTAAAAGAGAGATTAAAACCAGAATTAGTGCTGACTGAACAAAAGAATTTCCAAAGGTGACTTCATATTTCTTTGGAAGAGGGTCTGTCATTTCAGACAGCTTGCTATTAATAGTTTGCTATTAAGACTCATTAATACAGTTGCAAAGACCATGTATAAAGATGCACCATAACCTTTGAAATTTATAAGAATACTAAGTAAAAGACAGACACGTGTCTAATATATTTGGACAGAAAGAAATTTCAGTGTGTATTTCAGAAACAGGATAGCAATATGATGGACTCCTAGTGAAATCCTTAACCAGAATCTAAACCACATGGTATTAGCTTGTTCCATTTAAGCAAGTTATAGAAGAAATCTATACCTTAATATACTATTAAACAAAAGCAGGCAGCAAGATAAAAAATCATGTAAAACATGGGCATGAATTTATCCCTTTCTTACTCCAGATTATATGGTAGTTTAAAATTTTCTCTTTTACTGTCCTTATGGTGGGCTGTTACTTTTAAACACCTCGCTTCCAGTTGGTGCAATGTCTTCCTTAAAGTTGTTTCCCACTTAATGACTTTCTAGTCAGATAATATTGACATATATAGCTCATTAGTTCTTTGAAACAAGGACCATTATTTTTCATTTTTATATAATGAACTCCTAATATTCTATATGATATTTGAAGGTCCACATCAGTCTTCAAACCTCAGTATGCTGCATTTGAAAATCAAAAACAATTTGGTGACACAAAAATTGACACTTTGTAAACAGTGTCTGTTTCCAGTCTTACCGTACTGGGGTGATTCTTTATCTTCCATCTAACTGAAGTCTTGCATATATGTCTGAAAGGGGTCTTGGAGGGGTTAATCTCAGAACATCCCAGGTGTACTCAAATATTTGAGACACACTCTTCTAGAAATGTGTAATGGTGCTCTCAGAGTGACTCTGGGGGATCTTATCCCTGAAAGAGGGGATAGCTTTAAGGAAGAATATAGATCTTCCCCACAGCTTCTCTCAATTCTCACATAACTTCAGATTTATAGGGTAATCACCAGGCCATTTTGGTCTTTGAATTTAAATTAACCATGTGTACTTCCAGAAGTACTTAAGTAGTGGAGTGTTTAAAGGGGAGCACTGTTCCTCTGTTTTGGAAATCATTTGACTGATAATCAAGTCCCTCAATCCTCACTTACAGCTCACAGTTCCCACTGCTAAGCAAACTTCATTGTTTCACTCTTGCACCTTTGGATCTGACCACCTGGTAGGGGCAGGGCTGTGGGTTCCACCTTACTGTGTGGGTATAGGGGGTTTGGTGTGGATGGAGTGTATGTGTAAGGTATCAAACCACCTGATCAGCCCTACTTACTGTGTTTCCTTTACACCATCGAGAGGTTTGGGATGTGCACCTAATCTACTCCAGGCACAAATGTTTTCTGGGACTGGCTGAAATAGAAAAACTGAGTACGCTATTGATTTGAGGTCCTCTGTAGTTGTCCTTTTACTCTATAATCCACTCAATTTGTTTAAATTTTCTTCTTTTTTTTTATATGTATTCTCTTTCTTTTTTTCTTCTTTGCCTTAACAATCTAACAATCTGTAACATCTACATTAGTCTATCTTGTGTTTTTTTGGTTTTTTTTCCCCAAAGTTTTCATTATTTATGGCAGAGCAGTGAACCTTCCCTGTGTTTTTCCCTCTCAGACCTTCCCCTGTGTGCCAAACACAGTATTTCTGATTAGCCAAAAGAAGGATCAAGTTCCAAATTCAAATCTGGTACCCCAGGGGACTACCAGGGATCAGCTGATATTTCTGAGAATATTATAGGAAGCAGATGACCTTCCTTTTTTCAGTCTTAAAGTGCATAAAATAGAAAAAAACCCAAACGCAAACTTCAAGGTGATCAAAGTGACTATACTTGGAGTTTAGTAGTTGACCCCTTAGGCTTTTTGAACTTTGTTCAAACTGGTCTCTGTCTTCTCATAAGCCAAATTAAGACACAATTAATTAAATCATTTTGAATTTGCTATTTCATAAGCATGTTGTCATTATTATTGGTCTTTGGGTCTACAATGTATTTTGAAGGAAAAAGCAAATGTCTTTTTGCCAGCATTAATACACTTTTGAAGAAATCTCATGAGAAATAAGTTTTTTAGTCAATCTCAACAGAGAAACATAACGAGAAGGGTGGCATATGAGTATGCTTGTACTCAGAAGAAGAGACAAAACGTTACATAAGTCTAGAGGACATTTTCAGCTGAAATAGTATATTTATTTGCCAGATTGTTTAGTTATACAGCTCTATTTTCTAGTTTTAAAATGGTATTTTAAGGTAGAGCAGAGCTAGTGGAAAATGCCCAGAGAAACCACTGATAACAATAAATGGAAACATTTGGGAGTGCTCATAGAAGTTTAACTATCTCTATGCTCATGCTTTCACTTTTTTCTCTAAGCAAAGCTTAATTTCAATGTATTCAAAATTCCTCTACAAATTAGTAAACACCAAGAACTATAAAGGCTTAATAATTATAAAAAATATAAAGGCTCTTTTTTTAGGTACAGCTCAAAAATTAATATATGTGAATGAAAAATACTTGATTACTCTGGCTGTTGTGGCACAATGTGACGCATGCAACAAGGGAAAACCATTAAATGAAAGCCCAAGTGTGACAATTTGACCAATTAATATGCTTTGTGCTTTTATTTTCCTTGTTTATTTGGGCATATATATCAAATTATGCTTTGGTAAATATATAGTATTCTGGTTTTCCTACTAATTTTTTTAGAAATTATTATTGGGGAGTAATCAGTGGTAAATAAACAAAAGCTTACTAACAGAAATTGGGCACAGTTTGAAACTACTTTTCTCTAAGTGACATAATTCTGTTCCTTTTTCTTCTGCTTTCTTTGTTATATAGTGTTGGAACAATATAAATCTTACTAATGAATTATATTGTTATTAACGTTATTCCAGGTGGTGAACAAAGTCCTGCACACACAAACAATAAAGAACAGCTGACACTGTTAACATTCGCTGCTAAAAGTAACATTTAGAAAATGAATTTTTCTTTTCCTTTTGTTTCCTTGCTCTGTTTTTTGCTATTTCTCTCACATCCCTAGGTCTGACATGAGTGCTCTGTATAAAAAGCAATTATCTTCTAATTATTCCATTGTTTGTTGCTTAAGTAAACATCTTTTAAAATAAAAGTTGCAACAAATTGGTCATGGTTTCACCTAATAATTGGTTTCTACTTAAGTGAAAGACTCCTTCATGGATCAAAGGTTTTGTGAGACTTTCAAATCAATTTTCAGTGTTTGTTTGCTCTAACTACAAAAGTTTTTAATGTCTTGTGTTCTGCCACAGGTAGCTGGGTGAAGGCTTTTGTCTATTTCATTGGTACTACTTCCAGTACAATCTGTACTCCCTGCAATCCCTCTGCCAGGTTTCTCTCAAGGTAGGTGATATTCATCTTCTGCTTGATCCATTTCTACCAAGGATGTGCTTACTTCAATGTAAAAAAATCCCCTTTGACAACAAAAATACTAATCTTGACCCCAACTATATTAGTTACAGAAGGTTATTTTCCTAGTGCAGGGTAAAGCCAGGACTCATGGACTCCTGTGGATGCTGTTGCATTTGCAAAAATCCTCTAAATGTATGCTCTTCTGTAGTTTTCCTGTGAATTGATCACTCAAAAGTTAGTGCTTATATGACAGAGTTCAATAAAATAAAGTGAAAGCTGCTGATACTTGGATTAATGTAAACCTAAAGCTTAGGAAAAAAACCCAACAAAAATCCCCCAACCAAACAAAGAAAACCAATGAACCAACCAATGGAAAATCCGCCCCCCAAAAAACAAAAACCACAAAAAAACAAACCTCCAAAACCAAACACCAAAATAAATTACAAAAAACAAGCCTCCCTCCAAAAAACCCAAAAAAAAAAAAAACAAACCCAAAAAAACCCAAACAAACAAACAAAAAAAACCCCTCATCCCCAAACTTCCAGGGATGAAAACTGTATAAGACAAAAATAAAATAAATAATTTTACCGAAACTTACAAGCCTGTATAAAATCCTAGTGACTATTAAGCAACTCTAATGCTCCTAACAACTTACAAAGGCCTAAAAAGACTCTTTTCTCCTCTTCCTTTATGACAAAAGAATTCACTTCACAGCTGTGGTCTATTACCTTAGAGACCATGCTAACAGTCGGGATACAATAAACCTCTGATGATAACGGGTGTGTTATCACATCTAACTATAACAGCGTGAATGGTCCAACGATAATAGAGCAAATGACCTGACAGCTCCTACCAACTGAGCATTGCCCATCACCACTTCACCAGCAGCAGACCAAAGGACAAGAAAATTCTCATTCTGCATACAGTGCCCCTTGGGAAAAGCACAGTCCTATTAATTTACTGATGGCAGTGAGAGAACAGTTGTCAAAGTGCCTGGAAACAGACCAGCAGACAGTTGACTTAATTATGCCAGACAACAGAGCCAACATTTTAAAGCTGTGAAAGATGGCAATTTTTAACACTTCACCTTCCCTCATTTTTTGTCCTGATAGCCAGACTTAAACAATTCAACTAATTGAAAATATTAAGTACAGAAATTATCCCTGTGTCTCTTCCAAATATAAAACAAAATAAACCCTTATAGGCAGAACTAGGTCAATAAGTAGAAACTTTTATGTTAGGATTCAGTTAGAATACTTAATGCTACTAAACAAACAATGATTTCATAATAAATTTAAAGAAATATTGTGCATGCTCTGCTTTTTAGATCTCACCTTCTGAGTGTTACAGGCATGCAGCCACAGATTGATAGACAGTAAGTAGAAAGTAAAATGCTCACACATTTTGATCTCCTACCTCTGGATTTCTCAGGCTTTTTGGTGAACTTATGCAAATTTTCAATATTAGCTACTAATATATGCTCTTAAATTTACTTATAAGAGCTGAGGTGTTCATCTTTCCTTCTGTAACTGGGTCAAATAAAGATTGCTTCAATTTTTAAGTGTCTGCTTCTCAAACGACTATGTTACCAGAATTTCAGATTTGTCAATAACTGGCCTGAGAGTTTATTTTCCTGCATAATTATATATAATTTATATATAATAATATTAATTTCCAATATTATATTTTTGTGAGTAAATAATTTATCAAGTTCATCAACAGAATTCTAATATACATTTACATCATACTTTCCATCAGCATGTCTCATACTTACTACAAAATATATATCAGGATCTCAGTGCTACAGATGGGAAAATAATATTAGTATCAGTCTTGTGACCTATTCTGGTTTAAAAAAAAATCTATAATAACCAGTATATAAATACATCTGCAAGTAATTTTGATCTGATATTTTGTTGATGAGAGCTAAACATGCTCTAAACTGTAGAAGTTAGTTAAACTGTTTCATAATACATGTACCACTTTTCTTAAGCCTGATTCAAATCAGATTTTTCATATACACAATCAAACTAATGATTTTTACCCATTGACACAAGTAAATCTTTGTTTAAACTTAACTATTTTCAACATCTTTGTTAAAGATGTTGGATTGGGTTCAAAATTCTTCCAACAAAAATTCAACAACTCAATGAAGTGATAACTTGTTCTTCAGAGCTTCATCTAAAATAATTATTTTGATATACTGACATTTAAATTCTTGTTTAATGATTCATTTTCTAAATATGAAAATGGTGAAAGGCTACTGGGTCAAAACAGGAGGTGCAGACCATCATTTGTCTGATTATAGCTTTGTTGGTTCTAGATAAGGCTGGTGGTAGATTTCATTTTAAAGACACATCTCATTCCCTTTAGAAGCAAGAAGGAAATAAATCACCAGTTGATAGCATTTTCACTGTGCTCACTTCTCCTTATAAATAACCTATGCGAAGTAACTCCTAACTCTGTATACTTGTTATTAAAATAATGTTATCTCATGAATTTTAGTTGAGTTAGCACCCAAAATCACACCACAGTCAAAACACAGAAATCTTTATAAAAGTACTGTGAAAAGGGTTTATTCATGTCCAGCTCTTCAGAGTAGAGAGGTCTGAAAATGCCTACAGAGAGAAAGAGAGTGGATTGAGACTTAGAAATTAGTAGAATTTGAATTTACAGTGGGTTGTATATGTTCAGGTCTTGTTCACCTGAATTTGAGGCAACTAGGCTATTCAAGTCTACTGTGAAGTTGAAACTTATGATTCAGTGCTCCTTAGCATTGTTTTCTGAATCTCTGCTTCTCCTCATAGTCTTAAATGTTACTTTAGAAAATACATTGATTCACCATTTTTCCATGAAACCCTATTTTAACCATATTTCATTTTAAAATGGATAAGAAACTTGTTATAAAAATATTTGAAGTACTAGATCCTTCTGGGCTTTTAAAGGATCTATAAGAGATTTTAGTCTGCATAAAACTGGAAAACAAAAAAATACTTCTATTAACTAGTAAAGTTATTAATATTCATTGGGAAAGATGTCTGTTCTTGAATAAATAGCTTTGATTTCTTCCAGACCACTATATTTTGTGTGACCCATCATATGTTTAAAAGATAGTGCCTCTTCCAATAAATGGAATTTATTTCCCTGTTTGATCAAGCACAAGAGGAAAGCTAAATTCAAATATATAGATCTGAAATCTAGTAAAATGCTACATAGTATGTATGGGAAAAAAATTGAGGCAGGAAGAAATCTGAAAGAACTAAGAAATTTTCTTGGAATAGGAAAAAAAATACACAAAAGCAATCTTCCAAAATCTTTTCTGAGAAATGTCAGAAAGTCATCCATTTCCATTGAGAAATCCCATTTTTTGTAAGTTTGAGCCATGAGTGTTGACATTGTCTCCGTCTGGTTTCTCTTTCCTTCATAAATTTCTGAGAAAAATCTGCGATGAACGCCTACCTATTACTCTTCTAAAAAAAGTGAAAATCTATACAAAAGGACAAAGATGAATTTCATAAATAAAATTCAAAAGCACAAGATTTGTCTCACACCTTCACTTCATGAACAGCCACATTACTGCCATGATTAAAATATGAAAGTTTAATAGGAGAGCTTCACCATTGTTTTTGATGTTTTTTCCTAAAACAAGTTACATTGCAATTATATAGTTTCAAAGTAAGTATTTTAACACTTGAAATTTCAAATATATTTGATATTTGATTGCAATTGTAAGGAAGGGGAATTATTAAAAATCTTTCTCTCTTGTGCAGTTTTGCCTGACATTTGTTTTAATCATGTCTTCATGCTAAAATACTTTGGTGTTCACAGTTTATTTGGTTTCTTTTATTGGATGTCTATATTGCCACCTTGCCATGATTTTAAGATGAAAAACAAAAACCTTTCCAGTCAGTCATTTGTTGTTTTGTCAGCTCTAATCCAGATTATAAAGATGTCATTTTGTTACCCTAGTGTAGTATGAGTCTGTAAATAAGCATCAGTCAGTACTTTCCTCTCCATGGTGGAATTCCTTCCCACACAAAGGTCTGGCATGGAGAATAGGCAGCACCTACATTTGTTTAGCTGTATTCTGAAGATTTGGAGAAGATTTATGTTTTATAATGCTGGTAATGTCTGTCTACACAGGAAGGAACTTTGCAAAGAAACCATCTAACATCTGTCCTCCAAAAATTATTTTGTATGATTCAGAATGCTATTTTTGCTCTTTAAAGCATGTCATGTTTAATTTCTGTACATTCTCAAGTCTCTCTTTCCTGTTGCCTGTACTCAGGAAACCTGGGAAAACTTGAGAACCAGGAGGTTGATGCTGGCAGTACCTGATACAGTAGGTAGAGCACGGGAAATAATGATTGGACATGCAATGATTGGTTATGCTTTCTAGAAGTATGAAGCACAGGATTGGGGGGTAAGCAGAAAGGGTTTTGAGCACCACTCTCAACCCGGGGATTCCTTGGAATCTAGATGCACAAGTTAGACACATATACACAGTTTAATCTGTTCTTAAGCTCCTTTTGTATAGGCTGGTCATTGCCCATGAGGCTGAGCATTCATATCTTTAAAATTATCACTGGAATGCCTTAAAAAATCTATGTCCCCATTTTTCTGAGATAAGAGTGATTGGAGCCTAATTTGAGCCAGTCCAGTCTGTTCTAGTTTTTTGAGAACTGCTTTCATTATAGCATTCAAAACACATAATAAGAACTCTCATTAAAAAAAAAAACAGAAATGCCCCCCAAACACCAAACAAAAAAAAAACCCTTTTACTTCTATAGGTTCTGCCACTGTAATACAATTTAATTGCCCAGTTATATAGTATTCATTATTCTTATTTCTTCTTTTTCTCTCCATCAGACATATTGGTAGCATGTCCTGAGGTTTGCTTCCAAAATTTTAAGCACTGGATCATAGTGATATTTGTGATTTTTACAGGACATTCCCCTGAGTAACAGTTAAAGGCCAGGATAGAGCAGGGCAGCTGAGTTAGTTCTAGAAATGTGGGCAATTGGATCAAGCCCTATTTGATATAGAGAGGCTAACACTACAGATACCTAAACCTGTATGAATCAGTCTCTGAATTTGGCTGCATGGTGCTAAAGCTGCAGCCGACATTCACAGTGTGATACTGAATGGACTCTGAAGAAACAGGATCATTTTTCAAGGGCAAAATCTGTGACCAGCTCATACACTGATACTCAAAATAAATACCTACTTCATTGCTTATGGTAAATTATTCTGAAGACTATTGCAATGGGAATAACATATGTCTAAGTGTTTGAAACATTTGTTGAACTTTATAAGATGATATTCATCACATTCCGCTGTACTGTATAAAACAAGCAATGGAAAAGTCATTGTGAAAACAGTGCAATTTGCTTGTGAGGCTAAAGGTTACCAAAGGACTATCTGATTTGCCACAGAAAGAGAAAATCCAGAAAGACCTATAAAATAGAAAAGAAAATGGAATGATGAAAAAATTGAAAGAGACAGATGATGTTTCTTCTGAATTCAGTTAAGTTCTTCTTGATATCTTTGAAGGTAGTAACCAATAACATGAAGAAATGAGGGGCACTTTCTTGCTTTGTGGTAAAAACATTAGATATGTGCAAAAAGTACATAGAAATAAATAGTAGGAAACTATGATAAATTGATCTAGTAGATTACATTAAATTTGCAGCCTGTTGGAGAAGGGTTTAGAACTGTAGGATGCTTGCCAAGACCATGGCAAGATCTTCAGGTGAGTGAATATAAAATGATATATGTTCTGGCAGCTGACAGTAACCAACAGCTGCTCGGCAGTCTGACAAATCGGCAATTTCAAAATGTTTTAGGATCAGAGGTCTTCTACAGAGGTCTTCAAACAGGCTGAACTGTCATCTGGAAAACTCAAAATCAGCATCAGAGTCAACAGGATTTGAGTGGAAAGTGTGGAAAATCATGGAAAATAGAAGGCAAGCCTGCAAGATATTTACTTTAGCTGCTATTCCCAGAAATTAACAAACTGAAGAGAAGTTGTCAACGTGAAGTGTCAAATGGAAAATGGTCAACCGTGACACAGTACAGAACAAAATTATTCTGATTCTTACTGATACAGAAAACAAACTGATTTAAAATCTTCTTAGCTCAAAACAACTTGTTCAAAATAGCACTCATCTTTTTCTGACAGCCAGCCAAGGAAAAATGGACTATTTATATATTCATTTGCAAGGGCTGCTGTTGAGGAGAGATAAAAACTATACTGAAGAACCGAAAGATTCAAAAATAACAAGGCATGAGCTGTACCAATTGGCTCCAGTTATCTTGTCCATGCCAGCTATTCTAGGGAGTGTTGAATTGGCATTTTCAGGTTTTCTCACTCCAAAGCTCAGTATGAAGGAGGCAATCTTGAATTATGTAATGTTAGTGAAACTAACAAATTTTAGAAATTTGTAATATGCTTAGTAAACAATAGTATAAAACTATTGCCATAAACACTCATTTCTAGTCCTACTGCATAAAATGTTCATGAAAGTACTAATATTGATATTCCCGATACCTATATTTTTATTTAATTAATTCTCATGCTTACATGAACATGAGCCATTTTCTGCTGGTTTTTATTGGTTGTTTACACTTATTTCTTTTTTATTCAGCGTGTAATTTCTGATTCTCTTATCTAGTAAATACTATTGTTTTAATATTTAAGATACACTCTAATCCCTTACGTGGCCATGTCCTTATTTGAGCTTCAGTCTCATGACAATAGAGCAGGCTGAAAATATATCACTTGTGATATTTGCTCTCTGTTATCATCAGTTTCTCATATCAAATGATCCAAATTAATGAATCTAATTTTCTCATTGTATGTGCTAGTTACAGAAATGTTTTTGATACAAACTCAGCTGCTACCAATATCACAAATGTATTTCCTTCTGTTGATGTGAAGCACTTAAAAATGGTGGGGATGAACTCAGCTTGGTATCGAATGGTTCTTGATCTAGACCAGGAAGGCTCTAGTTACAGCTGAACCTGAACTTGAATTCATCTGGAAAACAACAAACAAGCAAAAAACCACCAGTCTTTTTTAAACTCCTGTTATAGAAATTCACTGCCTTTTCCCTCTAAATACGTGTGTGTATGTAATAATAATTAAGGAAGTATTGCAATTAAACAGCAATTTCAGTGAATGAATCTGTAAATTACTTATATGTATACAGTGGGAAATTAGCAAATTATGTGGTTTACAGTCAGTTCAATATTTTTCAGGTAAATTCTTTTTTGACTATATCTCTTAGACAGTGATTTCATGGGGCTAAATATGTGTCACTTTGAACAGCCTTGCTCCTAGACTAGTTTTTCAAGGGTAATAAGTGAAAGGTATTACTGTGTTAACAGCCAAGATTGTTTAACAATAACTTCATTTACTTAGAGAAAACTGTATTTCTGGGATTATGTTGCTTCTTTTCATGAGTTTAGATTTATCTCAAGTAATTCATATTACACGTACTATTTCTTTGCAACAATGTAACAATCATGCTACAAAAGTTTGAAATCTGTAGCTCTTACAGTGATCTTAAATTTCAATATTTTTCAAATTTAAAAATATAAACAAATTACACACATTAACATGGAAAGAGTGGCAAAGGAAAACCAAACATAAGTATGCAGAAGCACACAAAACTTAATGGCTAGATCACAGGTAGCATTTTTAGATCTGCAATTTTCCCAGGAAATGCAAAATCCTCATTAACTGTTTTTATCTTAGAATTAATTGCTTTGCAGCTACTGGCCTAAATGAAAGATTCTGTTTTAAGAAATAAAATTATTTGAAAGTAGAATTCACTATGGAACTGGAATTGCTGATCAAATTTCATACAACACCTAAAATATCCCCTAAACGATAAGAGATCCCTTCCCATGTTGATCTGTCAGCATCTACTTTATCATAATTTACAAGGAGAATTGCAAATGTCTTCAATATTTGGATAAATGAGGGTATTTGATGGCTGGCCTTATTCCCTAGATCATGCCACAGAAAGCAGATAGTCCCCCTTCCCCCCTTTTATTGTCACTTGAATGGTCAGACCAAATGTGAGGGAGAATAAAAGTTCAAGTTCGAGCAGAGCAAACTTTTAAGGAGGTAGTTTGCTATTACAAAGTTGAGTGGTAGGCAAAATCCACAGGTATTTTTGTTTTAAAACACCCATTTTTATTTTTAAAAAGGCTGATTTTTATTTTTCTTTTTGAGTTCACTATTTTAAAACATAAATTGATAGATGTGAATGAGCATGTTTCAGGCAACAAACAGGCAAGCAAGAAGTTATGAATAATCTCATTGTATGGTAAGTTGATCGCAAGCTTCTGTGGTGTGCAAAGTAATTATTAGCTAAAAGTGAAGGAAAGATCAGTTACACACTTTATTTTCATGCTGGAGATCTCAGTAACCCTATGGCTTCCCATTTGTTAAAGAAAGCTGATTCTTATTGTCTCTGATACAGGACACTAAAATAATGGAAAAAGAATTGGCATTTCTTCTAAAACATAACAAGCTCATTCACTCCTTTCCTTTCTATAAACACATCTATACACCCACTGTTTCTGGGAAGTATTCCAGCTACACTGAATTCAAAGTGAGGAATATACACAGTTGGGTGGCTTGTAAGGTGGTTGGCTAAAGATTAAGCAGAGAAAGAATGAAAAGGAAACAGAAAAGGAAAGTCAAAAGGAGGCAGAAAAAGCAAGGAAGCCCTCAAAAAGAATGAGGGTCATGTTTTAATGCCAGAGATTAGAGTAAATGCTTGCTGACAGAAGAGACAAGGTGGGTTTGGAGGAAAAACAAAACAAAACAAAACAAACAAAAAACCCCACACACAAAAAAAAAACCCCAACAAACAAACAAACAAACAAAGAAGTATAGAAAACAGGAAAAAATTGGAAATAAACATGGAACATGATGTATATAGGTGAAAACTCTCCCTTTATACCTAATTTTCTCTATGCATGTTTTTGTTTTCTTTTGTTTTTCTCATTGGTATAATTTTATTTTTTTTTCTCTTCTTACTGACTTTTCTAGGATTATTCCTTAGGTTGTTATGGACTTCTAGGTATGACTCAGAACTATGATTATGAGCTGACTCTGAATCATTCTTCCCAGCAGTGTGGGAAATCTTTGCTACTCATCCTTATGGAAAGTATTTGACTCTTCAATATCATGCTTTCCCCCACTCCCCTGAAATTCTGAAACCTGCAAAACTGCAGAGTATTTCCATAAAATAGATATAGATATAGATATATAATTAATATCAACAAATGCTCATAAGAACTTATAAGAGTTTGTAATAAAAAGATTCTTTGTGAAATGGTCAGGCAAAGCAGCTAGAAAAACTAGGCTGGGTTTCTAGGTATTCAAACTTGCAGAAAAATCTTTGTACTTCTAGAGCTCTTGAAGCTTGTTCAAACGGCTTGAATGAACATGAGAACATTTTGCTATCAATAATTAACCATGTGGTCACACTCAATCTTATGAGAACAGTGAAGAACAGGTGTCATGTCTGGCGAATAGTCATTCAAGGATGTCTGTTTTACATAAAGAAGAAACATTTCTGTTAGAAAAAAAAGTCATAGGATCATCCCATCTTAATAATTGTATGAAAAGAAGATAGAAACTTACTAGTTTGCAGATAAAATGAAGAAGAAACATCCATGAAGTTCCATCTAACCAGAGCTGGTTGTTCCAAGAATTTTTTTTTTTTTGTCTTTTTATAGGTATGTATTCATTTGAATATTGTCATGTGCCACACAAGTAGTGCTATCACTATGGAAAAGCTGATGCATCTGTTCTGTCAGGCTTTTACTCCATTTACTGCTTGCATCTAACCCATGTCATCTGTCTAGTAGGTGGGAGCTTTAGAAATCCCTTAGAAAACCCAAAAAACTTTGTATGAGGTTTTTTTCAGTTATTTTTCAGCGCTAGGCATGAAAATGTTAGTTACTGGGATTATCTGAAGCAATCTGGCATCTGATCCATAAAAAAACATACAAATTACCATGTTGTTTTTAATATTTAGGTTGTAAAGGAATGACAGCAGTAGAAAATTTAGCTATGGACTGACTATTTGAGATTATTCAAATTATAAGAGACAGATACTGAAACCTTACATTGCAGTATCCCCCAGTTTTGGGTAGGTGTGCACATATAAGTTATAAATAAGATACTTTCAAAGCCAAAAGTCATACACAAATTTATATGTCTGGAGAAGATGGAATAAATATGTTTGTAAACCCATGCCTAGCCACAGGTAGAAGCTGTTAGTGACTTCCTCGATATTGGATGAAAGTCTCTGAAACATAACAAAAATCTGTTCATGTCAGTTTTCAAGAACATGAAAAAAATTTTGGGGAAACTTATAAATTGTGTTATTGCTGAGAAAACATGTCCATGAAGCTATATATTATGAAAATGTGGAGATTTTTTCATGTAAAGATGATATCAATAAATAGCAATATAGTGCATGTTAAGCAAACCAGGATAGTGCACATTGAAGATCTCCCCTGTCCTCACTCTTAATGTTCATTGTGTCAAGCTACTCTTTCCACTTATCTTCTCACTTTGGATGCTACCTGTAGTGATGCTTAAAAAGGAAATGTTCTGCACTTTTCTGGTCGAGAAAGAAATCAGAAAAATTGACCTCTATCAGAAAAAGAAGGTAAGGACACTGTCCCTAAATGATACAGGCAAGAAGTCCTAGAGAAAAATTGTGTTTTATGTTGTCATCAGGACATGAGCAGTGACAGTGAACTGCACTAAGAACTTAGTCACTTGATAAAGGAGTTTTCTACTTAATCAGGCATGTGGCACATCAGGAGAAATTCCATGTCCAACAATTTTGGAAATCTGAAATGTCTTTTTAATTTTTTTTAAATTCCCATGCGTAGGCAAGGTAACTATGATTTATGGCCAAGACTAAACATAAACAAGTCCTTTAAGCTTACCTGGATGGATTAATCCTGATATTAAGTTGGTTTTCTCTGCTGAGGACAGGTATTGTCATACAGGGAGATCCTGAACCATGTCCAGCTTCACAAAGGTTCCCTTCTGTACTGGCGTTGCATGGCCAGGTTTTGTTAGCAAGACAGCTACAGGGGTGGCTTTGGTGAGAAGATTCCAGAAGCTTCCTCCATATCCAGTAGAACCAATGCCACCTTACTCTAAAATGGGCCTCTGGCCAAGGCTGGGCCAATCAGACATCATGGTAATACCTCTGTGATAACAAATTTAAGAAGAAACGAAAGTTATTGTGCAGACGGAATTGCGGCCACAGACTAGCAGGGTGAGAACACGTGAGAGGAACAACTATGCAGACACCAAGGTCAGTGGACAAGGTGGTGGAGGAGATTCTCCAGGCACCAGAGCAGACATTCCTCTGCAGACCATGGTAAAGACCATGGTCAAGCAGGCTGTCCCTCTCCAGCCCATGGAGATCCATGAGGATGAAGAGATCCACCCAAACACCATGGAAGGGGCACACACCAGACCAGTCGGATGCCTGAGAGGAGGCTGTGAACCCATTGGAGGCCCATGGTGGAACAGTGTCCATGAAGAGACCTGCAGACCCGTGGAGAGAGGAGCCCATGCTGGAGCAGGTTCCCTCTTCAGGTTTTTAACCCTGTGAGGGTTCCATGCTGGAGCAGACTGCGTGTAGAGGACTGTACCCTCTGAAAGAGTGACTCAGTTTGCCGCAGTTTGTGGAATTGTGGAATTAGCCCCATGATCGACTAATACTGGAGAAGACCATAGAGAACTGCCTCCTTGTGCTGAAGCAGGGGAAGGACTCACCTTCCTGAGCAGTAGAAGGAATAACATTTGATGAACTGACCATAATCCCCATTCCCCATCTCCCTGCACCACTGAAGGGTAGGAGGTGGAGCTGGAAGGAGGGAGGGATGTGAAGAAAGTGGTTTTTAAGGGGTTTATTTTACTTCTCATTATCCTGCTCTGATTTGGTTTGTAATAAATTCACTTCATATCTCTTATGTTGAGCCTGTTTTGCCTGTAATGGTTTTTGATGAGTGATATCTGTCCTTATCTCAACCCATGAACCCTTCATTACGCTTTCGACCTCCAATTCAGTTGTGTATGGAGTGATAGAGAAGCTTTGGTGGGTGTCTGGCATCCAGCCAGGGTCAACCCACTACACCTTCACATAGAAACCTACATGGAGGGTGAGAGTTTGTGCAGGCTGTGAGGTCATAATCTGGCAATATTCAAAATATGTCAAAACCAGCATTAGGTCACTCTGGTGCACCTAAGCCAGATGAACCATATATAAATTTCTGCCTCTGCATTTTGAGTTGATATATATGAAGATGGCCAGAGGAGGAAGATGCAGGTAGAAATGTGGTCATGGCAATTTCCATTTCTGGCTTTCTTTCCTGATGAGACTTCCACAGGACTACAAGCTGCTTTCTTCTGCTTTGAAGGTACATAATTTTTACTATTATATATATTATAATTTTTACATATTTTTACTACTTTTAGCTATTTTTATTATTCTCTTGCATTCCTTCTTTACTTAAGCTAAAATACACATTATTTACTTATCCAAATTTCTGATTCTTTTTTTACAATTGAATGGTTTTTCTACTCCAGTAGCTCCCATTTCTTTACTAAATCCATACTGACAATAAAACTAGACATTAAGCTGTCCTCCCTTGTTTGGTGAGAAGTTTGATATTCCCAGGATTCTAACCTTTGGATACAAGAATTATTAAAGAAACACTATAAATACCAGGAACAAATGTATACTTGTTTCAGTGACTTATCCTAGAACAATCTAGTGTCAAAACACAGTGATGAACATTGAAGCCACAGGAGCAGTTTAGGGAAAAATAAAAATCAGAAAGACCTGATGGCTTCATGCAGTACTTAGAAATCGTTTCTGAATGGTTTTTATGATTTTTCATAGGAAACAAATCCCTTAAAAAAAGGTCCCAAAGTCACGGGGAATGGAAAACTTTTTTAATAAGGAAAACATTAATCCTTATGTTTAGCAAAATAGCTAACAAAGAAAGGATAGTTCAAAGTCACTTATGAAAGGCAGATATTGGATGTTAGTTTGAGAAGTTTTTAGTCTAAAACAACACAAACACAAGCATTTCTGCATCCTAGAATATGACAGATAGTCATCATTGCTTTTGAATACTCAATATGTGCATTTTAATTTTTTTATTTTGCATAAACTATAAATACCTTTCTTGGGTGGAAGTGGGATGCAAAAAATCCTCTACTAATCATTGCACTTTCATGGTATTTGAATGTATGTGTTCTCTGACCAATTATGTTTTTTAGTTCTGATTCCTAAAATGTATCAAAATAAATATCAAAACACTTGCAAAAATTTTTATTAAAAAATATTATTCTTCAACTTGATATACATTACAAGAAAGACATATATCTTTGCTGTAGTGCCTAGCTGTATAGGCTTCAAAACATGTCTGTAATGATCTTCTTAATTTCTGACTTCCTCCTGTGGAAATTACTCATGACAGTTTCTACCTGGCTGAAAGGGACAAAAATGTAACATACCAGAACCAACACCCAAGAAAGTGGCTGCCACAAATCAGGAACATCTGAGAACGGATGTGCAATCTATCAGCACATCCAAGAGGAATTAAGAACATTATCCATTGAGAAATCTGATAAAATTGATTTAGGATGTTTGGTTAAATTTAAGAACAAAGACTATAACAGGCTGAGGAGCAACCGAGTAGTTTTTAATTTCACAAGCTCAGCACTTTGTTATTATTGGCCTTTACTTTTTCCTTTAGCTAGAAATAACAAAATTATTTATAATAGCAGAAAGGAATTTGGAAAAACATGCAATAAGTTCATACATATCAGGAGACAGACACATACACACCCTGAGTAGAATGTCTCCATCTTTCAACATCTGGGAAATTTTGGCCTATCTGCTTATTCATAACAGAAGTAATTGGAGCTTAATAGTATTGGATAAAGGCTTTGGATAAGTGTATTTATTTGCTTTATGACCCTTCTGAAAGACTTCTTTGTTTCTGTTCTTTTACTAATAAATTTGGGTAGAAGATACCTAAGTATATGTACAATTTATTTTGACAGAATGGCAAATAACTGTGTGTGGCATGTTTGTGGTACCAGTCTTTATTCTATATTATATTAAAAATAAAAGCTAAAGAGATTGTAACTTCATTTGATAAGAAGAAAATTAAAGATGTGGCTATTAAACTAGAACGTAGGGGGTTGTAGCTTTTATTGTGCCCTCTATGTGAGCCTTTTTGGTACATTAAAGTCAAAATTGATTTCAGGTATTTTAAGTTTGAATGACCAGCTATGTTCTTTAAAGCATTGGTATTCATGACCAAGATACTTTTCCCTTCTAAAAATGCAAATTTCAACTGGATGTGTGCATGTGTGTGTATAGGTGTATTTTTGCATGTAAACACTTCTACCATCTCTATTGTACCTTCTTTTGTACCTCTAGATGCTCCATAGTTTTGGAGTATATAATGTTCAGCCTTTCCTTTCAGTGTTCCGTATCTCTTCTCTCCTCCTGGGAAGATTAAAGTATAGATAAAAGATGTTATGATAATTAAAAAGCTCCAGACCTTGGGGTAGTGGTTTTGGTGATGGTGCAATTGTAGATTTCATTCAAAGATCTACACATAGGGTAACAACTGGTAGAACTTTAGCATAGATTGCACCAGTTTTACCTCCTTAGATCATCTAAAAGCCCAAGGAAGAATCCCTCAAAAAGTTAGGTAACTTTTTTCCTGTTCCTGAAGGTATAGTGAGGATTGTTATGGGACAAATATACAGAATAACACTTTCCTCTTACTTATGTTCCACTCAACACTACTTCCTCTAGCATCATCATAGAATTTGGTAATTTAGATGGATTTTATTGGATTTGGTTCTATGCTGTCCCCACTTATCAGAACATAACGAAGCTGGTACATGTTTCCTATAATCATTATATAAAAGTGAAAATCATCTGCAAAAACTATTGAGCTGACCTTACCAAAAAGTGTAATTCCATTCCATGATCATTCAGAAAAATATAATTTTCTTAGAAATGGAGTAAAATAATTTTATTTCACTGTGATTATTCATTACATGGACATGGATTTATTGAGAAACTTGAGATATTGAGAAAAGACATCTTGTCTAGCTGTTTTTAGAGGGCTTTTATCTCTGCAATATGTAAAAACTGAACAAAAATTTTTGAACATATATGTTGTATATCATGAAAAATGCTTCAAGCAAAGCAATAAAAGGAAACATTCTAAACTTCCTAAACCTTCTAAAATAAAATAATAGAGAACTATAACTTCCAATAGTTTAATAAGGTTACTCATAATATCAGGTACCAGGCTGTCAAGGTCTGACTTGAGAGCAGGATGAAAAAGATTTTTCCATCTTTGCATAAGGATAACCATTAGGCAGTCTCTGGTAAAAAATGTAAAATGTGAGTTTGACTGCTGAAATGTGATGAAGGGACCTGTGCTTCCATTTATCATAATAAACCTGAACAATTGATCAGAAAGTCAAATTTACACATTACTAAGATACAGAACAAATCAGAAAGTCCTCAAGTAAGACCAGTTTGTCTGATTTAAAGCTCAAATAAAACTCAATAAACACTAACACTTTTCAGTACTCCTTGCTAAGTTGTGTAATGAATAAAATATCAGCTAGTACTTTAAGTGTATGAATGCCACACAGTCTCAAAATGCATTAAATATTAAATATCTCTTTTAATCACTGATGTACAAAAAGTGTCTTAGGACTTCAAAGGACAGAAAATATACAACATACAGTTTACAGATCACTTAGTTATTTGTAGTGATAAAAATGCTTTACTAGGGAAATTAATGTTGTAGTAAAATTCTCATGGGCTTAAGTAGAACATCTCTCTCAATTTGAATTTGGAAATTGAAATTAAGACAAATTTATCCTAACAGTGTTTTTTTTGGTGGGTTTTTTTTGGTTTGTTTGTTTGTTTTTGTATTTTTGGGGGGAAAAGATAGAGAAGGCATGTGAAATGAGAGGGAAGGAAAGAATTTATTGTATGGAAAAGAAAAATATAGTCTGTCATTCCAATCAATTCTTTTCTGCATCATTGTAAAAAAAAGTCCCTCTTTGACAGGTAGTTAAGTACCTATCCATTTAAAAACAAAAAATAAGTCAAAAAGTATAGGATGTTTATTTCTAGGAATGGTGCTGTTGAAACAAGTGCATTGGTAACAGATTATTACAATGATTTCAACTCATTTCTTTTTTAGTAATTTTTATTAATTTCTGTCAAAAAGAAGAAACTTCTAAATCAATGCAATTAGTCATTTTATACCATTATACTAGAAATCATCTGCATTATGAAATATTGGCCAGGTTTTAAAAAAAATGCTATACATTTGCTATGGCTATCAGATGCTTTCATAATCAATATGAGATAAGTAATTCTGGAAGTGTTCAAAAGGCATCTTGTGGCACTTGAGGATATAGTTTAGGGTTGATTAGGGTGGGGCTTGGTAGGTGGTGGGACTAGATGATTTTGAAGGTCTCTTTCAACCTTGATTAATCTGTGACTACCTGATTCTTTGGTATGAAATCCTGTTTTGAATTCCAGTTTATAAACAACTGAAATTTCTAACTGAGATTGTTTTACTAGTAATTTTCTGAACCGTCATAGAAAAGGAACTAAAATGTTTGCATGAACATAAATATTTTTTGAGTGCTTGAAATTCAATAATCTTTTTCCTCTCTCCTCTTGTATAGCTAATTTTTGTTAGTGCTAACATTGAAAAAAAATAGAGATTAGAGAAAAAGACCCTAGAACAACATAACAAATGATTTTCACTTGAAGATAGTAAGGCTCCCACAGAATATATGTAGATACTCACAGGCAGAGAAAACATTCAACCTTCCAATCCAGGGTGGTTTTCGGTGAAGAGTCATTCTATTGATTTGGTTCTTACGTGGCCTACTTTATGACAGTGCACATAAAATAAACAACTCTTCATTGTATAATGCTGACAGAATTATCTAACATGATAATTCCTCATGCTTAAATGATCTCTTTCTCATTCTAGAAACCTAACCATGCAAAGTTTTTCTTTTATGATTTTCACTGATTGTTAATTAAATAGTATTAACAAATAATAAGAAGTGCCTAATATGAAAATATTGTTTCTTTTTTGAGAGAACAGAAGACTATTCATAAACTGAGAATTCATGGGTCAGGATTGAAGAGTGGGCAGTACCCATATTGATAACAGTAGTAGTGAACAGGGAAGTCAGCTGGTGGGGAGATCACTTCACTAGTGAATTGATTTCAACCACAACTTTAACTCTATCCAGATTAAGAAATTCTTCTCAGCATATGTTCTATCAAGATGTCATATTCAACTATTTCTGCTATCTAGTAAACAGAAAAAAATTAGGAAGTTTATATAACAAGCTGGAGCTACTTATCTGCCGAAGAATAAGTCAAGTAGTTGGGTGCCAGATTAATTTTTTCTTGCCTTCTTTTTCAATTTTCATAGAATGACCTGTATTGGAAGGGACCTGAGATACTATCTAATTTCAAGCCCCCTGCCACTGGCAAGGACACCTTTCATTAGACCAGGTTGCTCAGAGCTCAATCCAACATGGCCTTAAACACCTGGGATATAAATGTATAGAGATGAGATATTTATACATATACAAATGTATAGAGATGAGTTTCAAATATTTTATGATGGTTTATGTTTAGGAATGCATTTAAATGATTACAGTACACAAGCTAAGAGTTAAGGAGCTGAAAATGCGGCAGTTGTAAGGGATGTCCCTAGATTTGAAAACCATTGTCTGGAAAAAGATGTAGGAAGGCAAAGGTTTTCTCAGAGTCTCAAGAAAGTTCTTAAGAAAATGTGACAATGAGATTTATTTCCTCCAGAATTTATTAAACATGCAGAAAAAGAGTTTCTCTCCTGATAAAACAAACCTTTATAGCTGACTACAGCAGCAACATGGTGGGGGATAGGATCAAAAGTAAGGGCTGCAATGCCTGAATTAACTCAGGTTTGCATGCAGACTACCCCTTTTGGGAAGTGGGGTTGAAGCCCTCTCCAGCAGCAGCAACAACAACAGCTTCAAGGCCATTCTGGTCAGCACTTTTTTGATTTATTTACAGTGATAAAAAGGTAAACAGACTGGGTAAGAATTCAAAGTAATGCAGTTCTTTTTCACGTCACTTTTCTTCTGCTTTGTTCTAGATTTTTTTGATGGAGCTGCAACAAGCATGACATTATTTAAATTTCTTCCAACTAACATAAATATTTAAATAGTGCTTTGGGTATAAAAACGGGCAGAAACTGATGTATAGGCAGTTCCACCTGAATATGAGGAAGAGATTCTTTACTGTGCACAGGAACAAATTGCCCAGAGAGGTTGTGGAGTCTCCCTCACTGTAGATATTCAAGAATCATCCAGACACAATCCTGTGCCATTTGCTCTGAGATGACCCTGCTTGAGCAGGGAGGTTGATGACCCACTGTGGTCCCTTCCAACCTGACTCAGTGAGTCTGCAAAATTAACCAGCGTTATGGAACACAGCTCATGCTAAACAGAGATTAGTGAGTGTTATTAAATTGGAAAACTGTGTACAGCCATTTTATTTCTTTTGCTTTAGGGCTGCTATCTTATAAAAGCAATAAACAAAGAACAAACAGAATTTTGCTTTTTAAGTTACACAAAAAGGTGTCTAAAGCTCAAGGGTAGAAGTCTTTTCTTTGTAGTCATAAATCTAAACAAAACAATGTAACATTTTTTTATTGCACTATTCAGCTGAATTTCTAGGGATTTTGCCTTTAATATGGAAAAGGATTTTCTAAAACTAAAATTCTGCTTATGTAGTCTAAGATTCTCAGAAATCGTTAATTTCTTTCCTTTCTGCAGGAGGCACATTCAGAAAAATGTTTTGTGTGTATGTGTGAGATTTACACAAAATGCTCTCATTAACACTAATGGAAATATAAATAATTGTATGCCAGCTCTAAACATATTTCAAACCAGTGGAAAATAAACATCCATGTCAAACACCAAGAGACATGCATCTAGATTCGGGGGAGGGAAGGAATTGTTTTCCATGGCCACAGTTTAATTTAGGTTAAAGTGCAGAATGGATTTAAACCCTGCTACATAAGTTGGAGCTCAACTTGCCATTTCAAAGGCAAAATAGACTTAATGTAAGAAAAGCTTATAATTGTTCCCAGTCAGAGCTGAAATTCTTATATAATGTATTTTGCAGAGATTTTTTTGTTAATGGCTGTTTATGTTTGCCTAATAGGTTGAATGGAACTTTATATGCATGTGCACACACTCACATACAAACACACACTTTACTTAAAATGAGGTTTGGCCTCTATATTTAACTAGGCAGAGTCACTTACTGAAGAGACAATTAAAAGAATGACAAATTGATCTATTTTCAGGAGGCAGAAGTGTTCAAACTCCTAGTGTCTGGGAAACAGTGTCACCTCCAATGAGATGAAATGATTGATGCTGTGTTAAAGGAACAGGGATTTCAAGAATAGCCAAAGCGCCCTTGCAGTTCTCAGAAAATGAGAGCTCTCCCCTACCACTTGACACTTCCCATCCTGTAAGTATTGTTTCACTAAAGAAGAAACAGATTAAATTCCAGCTGCTGTCAGTTCTTAGGCAGGTCTGTTGAGGAATGTGGCTTTTGAAAAGTTGTATCAATACTTCCCTTTCATTATTACCAAAGCAGGCTTAACTGTCTTTGATGTCTTCTTACCAACATCATTACAGTTTTCTACAATGAGTGAATAGTGGGCTTTATTTAAGGTCACGTTGAAATTCTGAGTTGAAATTGCAATGCATTGGGGAACTGGATTGTTCATTGTTTATAATACCTTCCTTCTTGCAGTCTGTATCAAAACCAAGTGAAAGAATGGCTTCAATTTTCTCTCACAAACATAGCTCAAGCTATTAACCTGGACTGTTAGATTTTTTAGAGTGCAAGCTCAAACATCTGCAGGCTTTGCATTGCTTGTTAGAAAACATAAAAATAAAAAATAAAAAAGGTAAAAAAGGAAAAGCTGCTGAATCTGTTGTATACATGGTTGTTTAGCAGACAGTCTACTACATCTATAACATTTTATATGTGAACTTTTGTCATACCTATTGATCAAGATACCACACTTTTCTGTGTGTTCAATATCTAATGATAACTGGGTAAGATGGAAAATGTCTCACTAAATAGTAAGTATACATGGACAGAGGGTATTACATTCAAGCTTGTGCGCAGTCCTTTGGGAAATCAATCTAACAAAGAGAACACATTTAATCATCCAGTCTTGTGGTATTTGCATTGTGCTGCTGCTCAGTTATAAGTCACTTCTACTGCTTTACCAATGTTAACAAAATAACAGATAAATAACAGCAGAAACAAGCCTCCAGAGCTCCAATAGTAAAACTGCTAGTGCAAGTTGTTTTCTATGATGTTCCTCTCTGGCTATTTGGCTAGAATATTTTGGAAAAATTCAAAGCATAGCAAACAAAATCTTGGTTTTTTATGAAATCTATGTGCGGTTCTAACCCACCTCATGAATGTAGGACAAGATTTGCTGATAAGTATATGCCATATGTCATGTCCTAAGTAAAATTACAGCCATAGACTCATGGTATCTACTTAATTGCGATCTGGGATTAAACAGTGTATGACTTCTCAGTTTCAAACTTTTCATACTAGTAATAGCTTCTCATCAGAGTTGAGGACATCACAGGGGGCAATGTGGTGCTGGGATTCTGTTTTGTCAGTGTGCTGGAGAGATTGTTATGTGGATTTAGAACTGGTTTGAGCATCTCTGAGCAGTGGATTGTGAATCACAACTATACATTTTTGATTATCTAAGACAGTAAAATATCTTCCCCCTGTTAAACTTTTCCAGGTTACTCCCATATAAAATTCACAGTCTGAACCAAACTAGAAATCTGCTGGGAAATGTTCAGTGGTGTTGTGACATCTATGAATTATTTAATTTTAAAATACTGTGTCAGCCTTGTGCAGCTTCATTTTTTAAGACATGCATTTTCTTTCCTTTAAGTTATTACTTAAATGATATTCTGATTTCTTATTTCTTGTGCAAAACCTTAAACAAACAAGTCTGTGTACAAAAAGCATTTAGAAATGGCCTAAAAAACCTAAATGGATTACCACTCATAGACAATCAAAAATGAATGAGGAAATGGCTGCCTACATTAATGCTACCAATTTATCCACCTTATCAAATTTTAAAAAATCCCTCTGATATCTTAAAGAAATAGATATTTCTGTATATAGTCACAGGCTAAAGTTTGCTGATTTTGGAATTTATTCTTAACACAATTCACCTGGATGTGGGACAACACCCCCTACTTTCAGTAGTGCCTGGGAACTACCTCATCAATATTGGCAAGTCAACAGGAAGATATGGTCTATGGAGAGCAGAGGATAGAGAACTGCTCTGCAAAGCTATTTACCATGTCCTTATGAGATGCTTATGCAAGTGAATGCTAAAGCTTGTGTTCATGAGCCTGCAGTCATTTCCTGTATAGCTATCCAATTTACTTAGGTAATTTAAAAAACTTCATAGGATTGCTAATGGTTTTATTTTCTTCCTATTGACCAGTCAATTATTCACCTCCATGACCTTTCATGGTTTAGAACTGGTCTAAATAAAGATACTATCTTTAGCACAACTAAGTCATTTAAGTCATTTCACCAAGAAGGAAAACAGAAATGTGTATATAAGACCTTTGGCAGATTCCTCTTCTATGTGTAAATTCAATTAAGCAATTTGTAAAAGTCTATAAAATCTGAATTCTTAAAGTCTTTTTCTTTTTTTCTCTTTTTTGTTTTTTTTTTTTCCTTTTTTTTCTTTTTTGAGACATATCCAGAAAAGGATGAAAAGGATTTTAAAGTGTTTAAAGTGTTTTCTGTGACTAGTTTTCTGGTGGACTTTGTTAAGTCTTTTTAGGAATATATAAAATAAGTATCTTGCAAAAAAAATCAACACAGGATAGAAGATTACAGACAATTCATATAACAGGTAAATTTTTCCTGGAAAGGATGTTAACTGTTACAGTTAGATTCCCTAAGCACTTTTATGTTAAATTTCAAAACACAATATCAAGTCCTGGGTTGGACTCGATCTTGGAGGTCTCTTCCAACCTATGATTCTGTGATTCTGTGATCAATTATGTACTGGGATGTAGAAATCAAAATTATACAATATGAGAAATTGAAACATTTGTGTCTCAACAACATTATTGCATACTTGCCTTTAGTTTAAGCAGGGGATAACAGTACTTTTAGCACTTTGGTTAAAAAAAAAAGTAATTTTAGGAGCACTAGGTAATATTTTTCATGTACTTTAGAATTTTGATATTTAACGAATCTAAAACAAATAAAGTAAGTTTGGTCTTTTAATAATATTTGAATGTGATGCTAGATACTATGGCACATTTTTTTTGCCTTAACCAAGTAAAAATAGAATTTGCTTGAAAAGACACATTTTCTCAATGCTACCAGACTTGACTTGAACTACAAATGAAAAAGAAAAATTCTTTGTTTCTCATAAAATATTGAGGATTAATAATGAAACCATAGATGATGAAATTGATTTTCTTTTTTTTTTTTTATGTTTGGGTTGAATTTTTGTTTTGTATGGGGTTTTATATTTGATCTTTGTTGGTATATTTTATTGTTCTTTGCTAACACATATATAGACATATCTTCTCAGTATTTTGGATTTGTTTTGGTGGGAAATGGTACCAACTAAATTCAAGAATCAAATAATGAAAAGACCCAATGATTAATCAAATAATTTCCAGTATCATAAATTATAGTCTGACTGCAGGATTTAAATTTAAGCTTCCCACATCAATGCAGTTGTAAAGAGACAGTGCTATAAGAAACTTACATTAGCGCTTCTGGAAAACAGGAATTTTAGAATTATTGACATCTTACCAATGTAATTTTTCCAAATCACCAATTACAAAATATCTGTATCTTATTGTATGGCACAAGACCACACCTAGGATACAGTATTTGTCAAGCTAGCTGAAATCCTAGGTCCAGAACGCTTACTGTACATTCATTCTATTTTAACTATTAAAAGTCAGAGAGTTAGAACATGACTCACTTCATGTGAAGCTGATTAAACTTCAGCCACAATCTGAAGGAGCTGCACATTTCTTTATTTAAGCTTGATGCAGAATTAATCCTTCTCTTTTCTCCAGGCAGTCTTGGTTCAATATTGCAGAGTAAAGGCATTATGTTTCACAACCTTTAGCTGGTTTCTCATTGATCAGTGACATTAATATATATGTGTATGACACACAGAGAAAATTAATACAAATTTGGAATTGAACAACTGACACTATGATGGTGGACTATAAAACAGTGAATATGTATGCTGATTAAGATTTCTACAATTCACTTCTGTTAAAATCTACTTTTACATTCACCCTCCTCCTTTTTGTTATCTAAAGCATTTTCAAATAAAACAGAGTATTTTTTAGTATGGGATGTCTTGGTAAAGAAATTGTAAAGTTGTTGTAGGAAATGCTGGACAATTAGTTTTCTTTAATTATTATTGACACAAAAACCACAGCAAAAATAAACAAAAGTTTGAATAGTGAATATGTATTAGGTTTTATCACCTGATTTTCTTTTAGAGTGGGTATATTTCCAACTACTCTATCATCAATGTCTAAAAATCTGTAAAGTATATACCACTGAAATTTAACTATTTTCAGTTGGAAAATAGGTTTTTGTTTGTTTTCCAAATTTTATTAATTTTTAAGTCAGGTAACCCTCCTCAGGCTTCACAACATCTTCAAGGCTAAATACAAGAATCATAATGTCATAAGCAAAGGTCAAAAGTTGGAAAAATCTTTCCTAGAGCTCAAAAATGTATTTTTTTTTAATTTATTGCATCAGGTTTTAATATGCCTATTAAATCACTTGGAGATTCTGGATTTGTTCCTCTTAAAGAACCTGCAGCTTTTGTTAGTAGAATTTCAGGAGAGTGAAGTTAGATCAAAACATTTATGGACTTTAGTGAAAGGAATGGACTGTCTCCAGAGATGTATTCCTAAATTATATATTCTTGTATGAAAGACAAAGGAAAAAACTGAGGCTAAATATGACAACCAGAGATATAATAAATGAACATGTAGATCAAGGTTGACTGGGAGAAGTAACATAGATCAGTGGTTAATAAGAAAGTTAAATTTTGCCAAAAGTAGTAGTGAAAATTTACTGGCACACAAATATAACATCTCTGTTAAAGTCAAGAGAATGTAATGAAGTGAGTTGAAAGAACTGTGAAGACTGGAAGGCAGAGTACACTGACAGGCATTTGTTCAAACAGTATAAAACCTGGTACAAGAGACAGAAGAATTTCAAGCCATTAAAATATGCCAATTCCAGCTATGACCAGAAGGTACAAGAAGCAATGGATGCACACCAATTAAGCATTGTCTTCAGGAGACCTGGAAACGGCCTTTGCTGATTTCTTCAGGTTGGTTGCTTACTTTTAAGCAAAGACATAAGACATAGATACAGACATAGACATGAGGGCTAAAAAGTGTGACGCATAGCAATTTAGGTTCCCTGTTGAACAGAGCAGTAAAACAATAGGCCCAAGGCAGTCCCTTGAAATTTGGTCTCCCACAGACCTTATGGGAAAAGAATAGCTGTATTAAGAATGAAATGTGAATGTTGAAGTGTTTATTTTGCTTTGTTGTGTATTTTACAGTAACGACCCTGAAGCCATCTTTTATTAATACTTAAAACTTATTTTTGCTTTTGATAACCCTAAGGACCTGCAATATCTTGACTACTAAGACTTTGAGCATTTTTAACACATCCCAGCATTTTCAAGATGCAAAGGTAAAAAAAGGGCACATTAAGCTGCATATAATACCAGATTGATCATGAATAGGTTATAAAAGGAATCTTGCTTTTGGCCCACAGACGCATTAATCAAACACACAAGAAAAACCCAAGAATACAGGGAGTGCAGATGAAGAGGCACATAAATTGAAAGTGACTTTTAGTATTGAGAGATCACTATGACTAGGACTTTTTACCAAATTTCACCCTCTAAAGAATTGCACTCTCTTCTCCAATTTGATAATGCCACTGGCATTTTTCTGCTTTTACTTAACATTTCACCTCTTGCTCTTCTGATAACATGCTGTGCAAAAGATCTGCCTGATGAGTGCCTGCAGCAATGTGTTCTGGAGTTAAATTGCTTTCGTAATCTTTTTACTAAAATAAAATGAGCAGCAGGATGTTTGTCATTTCAGCTGCAACAGAATAAATATTTTATCATCCCTTCTTCAAAAGCTCATCTGTAACTCAACGGGTTTATCGAACAATTTAAGGAGTGAAAGCATTTAATTCACTTTAGCTTTGATTACATTACATGGCCTATTGTGTTGAAAGCTTCAAGTAATTTGTGACTGGGGTTCACTTAAAATACTGATTTTTAATTACTTTCCTCAGGTAAAATGCCACCTTTTTCAAATGAATGTTCAATGTGTATACACACAAAATATGACTATCTTTGAAAGAATTTCCATCAAAAGAAGATTTTCAGTTTTGCAAGGAGAGTGTTTTTTTTCTTTTTTCTTAGAAACTCTCAAAAGCATCAGAACTCACTACGCAAGTGATAAAACATTAATGAAAAGGCATGCTGAAGCATTTGAAGTGGGGAAAACAATCACTTCACTTCTCATCAAACATGCAGAGAGTTTAATCTGGTGCCCTTTAATAAAGATAGGCAAGATTTTTATCTAATTATGATGTCCCTCCCAAGTCGTTAGAGAATCGCTCAGTGAAGGTCAAGATTCAAGGAGCAGAACTTCAGGCCACATCTGCTGCTGACCTTGAACGCTGCAGGGAATCAAGAGCACTACTGCTGCACAGGACTTTGATTTGCAGCATCTTATTCACAGCACTTTATGCCAAGAAAAATCACGTGACCCGTTGAAGATCAGTAGACATAATAAGCCAAGCAAAGCACAGGTATGATGAGGACAAATGTGAAAATAAATAAACACAACATATCTTCTTTTATCCTATATCTATTTGTGTAATTTATCAGAGAGAGACAATTGAAATGATAGAGTGAGAGGAAGAGTTTTATTTTGTAATAACTTTTTGCACAACTTTTCTTTCACCTCAGCAGGAAATAAAGGACATAAATTAAAAAAAAAGAAAAAAGAAAAGGAAGAAAAAGAGGAAAAGGAAAAAGGTTGAAAGTAACTGATATAATTATTGAACAAACTGTACCTCTGTACAAGCCTTCTTCTAGAGTTTTGCTTACATCTCTCTAATGGCTGACGCTATCTTTAAAAATACACACTTTTTAATAAACAACAAAAAGAAGAATTTGAAATAAGAAACCTACATGTAAAGGCAGATGAGACAGTCTTGAGTTATAGCCTTGATATAATGAAATATTTTATATCCTGGTACTCAAAATCTCTGATAGTTATTTTAAGAATGTCTCTTCCTCAGTTCTGTTTTGCCTTATCATGCCTCACTTTGTCTCCCTTGGCTTCTATTGTCTTGCTGGTCTCTAATAGCACTGACATTTATTGTCTGTAAAATAACATCTGTTCAAGTGACTGTTCATCTTTTCTGATCATGAGATTCCTCTGTTCTTTGCTGTTTACTTTAAAACCTCTGCCTGTAGGAAAATTCATTACAGGCCTGCTTGGCATAAAAAGCTACTATTTAAGTGTCAGTGTGACAGATGAGGTAGGAGGACAAATGCTATACTCATTTATGATTGTGAGAACAGAATCAATCTCTAATTCCAATGTGGAGGACAGAAAATCCCTAGAAATAATCTTAACTTAGAATGTATAACAAACCTGCAAGATTGCATATTAGCTTCTTCTTTATTATACTTTAATTTCACAAGAGAAAAGAGTCACAACTGAAATGAAAATAATAATATATGAATTCTATACATGCTTTAATAGTAACATTTGGTTTATTTTTATATACTTTGAAAGTTTTAAAATATTGTCTATTTTTTTCTATCATGTATTTTTAACTATGTAATACATGTAAATAACCAATATTTTTGTTTTCTTTGGTTCCCAAAACACCCACACCTAAATTGCTTTCTTACTTACTTTCCCATTTCCCTTCTTTCTGTTTTTATATTTTTGTTTGTGTTTCTGGTGGGTTGTTTGTTTGTTTGTTTGTTTGTTTGTTTCTTTCTTTCTTTCTTTCTTTCTTTGATTTTCTTGCTTCCTAGGAAAACATAACTGGAGGGGTTCTCCCAATTGCAAGAGAAGACTGACTTGGTCTCTGTTCTCTTTTTCACAATTAAAAAATGATCCCACTGTTCTATCTGGGGTGAACCACCTTAGCAGAAGATAGTCTATTCCAAACCCTTGTTATGTGTCTCTTAATCTTTCACGAGTCTGTCTCAAGTTGCTCAGGCCCAAAAAAGAACAACAGAAGTTCACGAAACTTAATACTCTGCCAAACTTTGTAATGCTTCATGCACACAGCAAGTCTGGGAAGATGACCTTTTTTCCATTGACAGAAATTTCCTCCCATGGAAGGAAAATATCACTTTCTCACTCCCACCCCTGCAGCCTCCCAGTGTTTTTGTCAATTTCACTACATTAAAACTATATTTTCTTCCCAATACTCTTATGCCTGCGTCACATAATGGGAATTTCAAGAGAGAGTTAAAAGCTACTATGCGTCTTTTATTTGGAATTGATCTAGATATTATCCATGTGATTGCTGGCAGTCAAACACAACAAAGTTTATCTTCATAGAGAATTGATGAAGTACAGCTAAAAAAAAAATAATTGAGAGCATCAATTGATAATTGAGAGCAACAATTATAAAATCACTTATTCCTGATATTTAAATTCTTCTACTTCTTAAAGAATCTTTAAATATATGATAGTGCTTTGGTAAGGTGTGAGAAAAATATGTAATGGAAAAGGACAAACAAAAATAACATATTTTGTAATATTTAACATGAGTTTTCAATCTGAAATTTGCGTCAGTTCTGTGTCTACAAATAAGAATGCAAATAAGAGTCCATTGAGCTAAGAGAGATTTTGGCTACAAGGCAGAAAAAATCTTTGAAAAAGTTCCCAATACAAACTAGGTTAAGGTAGTATATAAACATTGCAGATTAGATTGAATTAAATACGGTAAATAGTGATATGCCTTGAGCACAGAACATTCTTGAAGGCTCTTGAAAGATGAATATTTATTTATGTCTTGCTCCAGGCACCCGTGTCCAGGTTGCAGTCATTTAAAACTCATCTTCCTGCTCTGTAGCGTAAACTTGAAGAGGTTAACACGTAGAGGAATTTAATTTGTATCTTTAAATTACTACTGGTATGACACAACGCTGGAGAATGCCAGCCAGCTCACACTCCCCAGCACCGTGCTGTAGGTGGCTGCTCCTGCGCTGGATTTCAACTAATACATATCCAAAAATTACAGAGGTTTTCATTCCAGGACTTCTGTCATGCAGACTTTTGTTCTTACATAGGTCCAACCCAACTATACTCAGTTACTGAATATTAAATTTTTTGCTCCATAATGGAACAACTTCAAGACCACTTACTGTGGCAAAAGGCATTATAGGCTCATGAACAAGGCATTGAAAGAAGCAGCAACATATTTCATAGGTAACTTTTCAAAGGAAATATCTTTCTGTTCAATCACTTGTGTTTTCTAAATTAAGCTGTTTAATGGTCCAACACTGCATGCAGGGGAAATGAAGTGAGGACATTCGTGCCCCTCAAAGAAAGATGTTTTATGCCATTTTTGTTCAATTTCTATCAGCCTATTTTGAGTAATATTTTTATGGAAGTTAGCCCAGAGTTAAAGACTTAATTAGGAAAAAAAATCCATTATTTTGAAAAAGTTGAATTTGTCTTTTCTGCTTGTAAAAGTTTCTAATTTTTTAATGGTATAATGATCTTTACAAATTAAAAAGCCAATTCCACACAGATTAGTAAAAATGTTGGTTCTATATTTTTGGAAGCAGAGAATCTGTTTTGTTAGTGTGTTGAAAAATCAGAGGTTTGTTTCTCTCTCAGGATATTGTTTGGCATACTCAATAGGCAGAATAGAATGAATTAAATATATGATGCTTTTATTTGCTGCCATTGTTGCTTACAGAACATTTATAACAAGCTTTTTGAGACTCCTTGTAATGGTGAGGAAACAATTTGTTTTGAGAATTAATTTGCTGAATGGGAAATGTTTCCAGTTTGCTTTCCAAGCTATAATGACGTGACTGAATTCAGAAGTGCCCTTGAAAATCTGCAGTGTAGAAAAGCATATGCACAACGCATTCTTTCTATACAGTGTCAAAGAAATTATTAACAACAAATAAATACATGCTGTTTTTCTTAATTTATTAACTGGTTCTGATTTTGATTTCATTTTCTCATTTTATATCACCTCTGATATACCTTTTCTAGTAACTTGATGAGGTCTCAAGTCACCACAGAATTTTAGCATGTGCTGAGGTCTTAGCACAATGAATAAAAGTCTGCCTGTTTAGACTGAGGATTCTCTGCGGTGCCTACTCCATGCATTTTCTATGTAGCCTTTAAATCTTCATGATTCTTTAAATCAGACTATTAATTCTGGCCTCTGAGAGTTCAGGTTCTATCTCAAAGACAATTAGTGATCAGTGATAAAGAGAACTCCGTCATCACCCTTTACTTGTCTCACTCACTGCATTAATAAGCCAAATTAATAGCTTGAACTGAAGAAAATCAAATATCACTTTCCATTTTTTAGTGGGCTGCTGTGTGCTTTAGCTCTCTAAGCACCTAACCTACAGAGTCCTTGCCAAATACCAAGTATCAATTAATTAAATAGTTGTAAGTAAGTACCTAAAAATATAGTCAATAATAATGACCTGATTGTATTTTTAATCAGAAAATAAAACATTTCATACTCTGTGAACCCTTCAATTGTAAAAAGTCAAAAAAGAAAAATTTCAAAAAGTGGCAAGAGATCTTATTATTGATTAAAATTGATAAAGTAGAGGAAAATCAGTGGCACAATTTAATTCTTTTCTCCAAATCTACATTCAGGCCTTTAGCTATGTAAAATTGCTGGAAAAAATCCATTTATTTAAGGTCAGTCTATCATTTTGGGGGAAAAAAGGACTTTATTAAGAAAATCATTTATTCAGAAGATTCAGGCATTACATAAGGTCTAAAATATACAAAAGAATAGTAACTTCAACAAATAAAAATCCCCCAAACAATTTAATTTACAAATATTTACTTATCTGCAGCTTCCTTACCCATACTATCAACACTTCTATGCACAAGAAAAACTTGGAGCATATCTCTTACAAGGAAAGGTTGAGCAAGTTGGGCCTGTTTAGTCTCATGGAAAGACAGATGAGAGGAGACCTCATCAATGCCTGTAAGTATTGAAGGGAGGGTGCCAAGGGGATGGAGCCAGGCTCTGCTCAGTGGTTCTGAGCAATAGGATGAGAGGCAATGGGCAGAGACTGATGCACAGTAAGTTTCAACAGAATATGAACTTCTTTACTGCGTGTGTGACTGAGCCCTGGAACAGAGTGCCCAGAGTCTCCCTCACTGGAGTTTATCAAGAACAGTTCAGATGCAAACCTGTGCAATGTTTTCTGGGATGATCCTACTTAAACAAGGATGTTGGACCAGATGACCCACTGTGATCACAATTCTTGATTCTGTGATTCTGTGATTCTGTGATTCTGTTAAAGCAATATTGCAATTTCTCTGGAAGAAAATGTGTTATACTTTAAACTCACCAAGCTTAATCTCAAGATGTGGAGAAAACCCACTGTTTTCTGTGCCATCATCTAATTGATATTGCTAGTTCTGTTGAAGACAGGCAACAGTTTAGAGAGTCATGGGGTCATACCTCAGGTACTTTATTCTGTCACAAAAAAACTTCTAAATTCTCATAATCATGGGCGTTGTCTTTTAGGAGCATTGAAGGTTTGACTGGGCACAGTAGGCTCCATGAGATACCTGTCACTCTGGTGCCGCGGTATATTTCAAATTTCATATGCCTATATTTTCTACACAAGCAGTTTTCCATACAGTAGTGGGGTTACTGGATGTGTTAGGCTATAGACTGGCAACCTCCTAATGTTCAGTCCAAGGGGGAAGAACTTGGCTTGAGGCTATGCTCTGATGCTTATATCAAAGTGATGCTGACACATATTGAGAGCAAAAGTCAGGAAATTTACCAACAAATAGTTGCTTTGAAAGCAGCATCTTTTGAACCCTGGTGCCTTTGTTCTTTTCTGTTCAGAAATCTGGCAATTTGACATAGCAGGTGTTTCCTGGTGCTTTTTCTTCTTGGTACTTGTACACAGAAGAGGACACTAACAGTCTGGTTATGACTACATCTACATCTCTACTGACAGTTTCAGCCATACTGCCAGCTTTCCTTGTCCTAATAACAATATAATTCCAAAATCAAAATGCTTTCTTCTTAATCCCTATTAGTCTGCTCTTTCAAACATCATTACCAATTTCATGCAAATAACATGAAAATAGGCACTTTTTAAAATATATATATTTATTATTTTACTTATGTCTTTCCTATGTTCAAATTTCTATTAATAAGTCATGGACTTAAAAGCAAAATGAAAACATACAATTCCTGAATGTATAATATTTTGCATATTATAAATAACATTTTTAAAATGTATCAAAGTAATATTTTTTATTTTTTATTTTATTTTTATTTTATTGTTTTAACATAACTACAGTAATGTCTCTTATTATTTAAACTGACCTCTTGGAACACTATTTTGAGAAAATATAAATTGATATGTGCTTAGGAAGCTGTTCTTGAAAACAGGGCATTTGACTGCCAGCACAACACCCAATAGCATTCAGAGAGATTTCAGATGAGCAATAACTGCTGAATTAATTCTGGTCAGCATAGATAGGTAGAACCAGGAAAAAGGTTGCTTCTTGAGACAGAAAAAAATTTTCTTTGACCTAACTTAACTCACACCTATAGACATATGGATAAAGAGGGGAATAGGAATGTATTTGTTTCCTTTAGGAAAATCTAGAATTGTCCATATATTTATGTTTTCTCAACAGTGTTTTCCTTTATCTCTCCAGGTCAGCACTGTCTTTAATAGAACTGTCTTCTCTGAGCCTACCTCATGTTCTGTTCAAAAGGAATCCAAGTAATTCTTATTTACTAATTATCACAGGGCTGTAAGAGAGGAAGTGTGTGAATATCATCAAAATATATTAATAAATAAATACTTAGAGGTATACTTTTATACTTTTGTAGTTATATATACCTACTCAGCTTCAGCAAATTGAACATTCTGCAACCCCGTGGGATCAGACGTGACGTTGCTAATGAAGTCAGGTGATGTCATTGTGTGTCTACTCTCTAAATCTTTGACAGGTCCTGACAATCAGAGGATGCCCCCCAATGACTGCAAAAAGATAACAGTTAGACCATTTTTGAGAACAACAAGAAGGACTATTTGGAGAGCAACAGGATCATCAGTCTAAGCAAAAAAAAAGCTGAAAAAAAAAGCTGAAAAAACCTAAACAAAAAATCACCTGAAAAAGCTATGGATAAAATCCACCTGAAAGCAGGCACATGAAGAACAAAATTGTGATTGGACAGGGATAAGGGAATTACCAAGGGCATATAATGTCTGACCAGTTTGTTTTCCTTTTGTGATGAGCTTCCTGGCTCTCTAAATGGAAGACAAGTGAATGCTGTAGGTGTTGGCTTTATCAGGGTTTTTGATATGATCTTGCATGACCGAGTAAATGGACTCGAAGTTGAAAATAAACTGGCAGGTCTTCCTGATTTTGTGATGTACTAGCACAAAGTTATTGGTCAGTAGGATTACTCAGGATTTAGTACTGGGGCTATTATAGTTATGCATCAGAAATCCTGTACATTGAGATTGAATGCTCCAAGCCATGACAAGCTGTGGGGAACCACTCCTCATTGAGATGTTGATAGGTTATAAAAGGGTTTGAAATTACCTCATAAAAATCAACAAAAACAAATGCAGTTTTCTGATAGGGACAGGTAGAATAAACAGTGTTTGGGTAGTAGTTGGGTAAAAAAAAAAAAGAAAAATGTTCCTACAGAAAAAGACCAGAATGTCCTGGTGGACAAGCTGAACATGGCTCATTGGCATGCACTGACAGCAAATGTAGCCAACTCCATAGTGTATTACCAGGAGTGTAGCCAGTGCTGGAAGGAAGGGGTGGCTTGCACCTATTCAGCATTTGAGAGCCTGAACCTGGATTATTGTGTTCACAGTTTTGTACCTTAGTGTAATAACAACGTTTTCATACTTGAAAAAGTTTCTTAGAGGCCAGATTGTCAGGGAGTACCCTGAAATACTTTTGACATGAAAACAGAATTAGAGGACTTGATTTCTTTCAAATTTAAGAAAAGGAGAATAAAGGAAGATTTTGGCAAATTATACAACTGCTTAACAGATGATACGGAAAAAAAACAGAGATAGACTGTTGTCAGAAGCAACCAGTCATAAGAAAATTAGCAGCACTCATTAAAATATCTAGTATAGGATGACCCTGCTTTCAACAGGGTTTTGGACTTAATGGTCTTTAAAGGACCCTTCTAACTTCTTGCGCTGCACTTACAAAAAGAAATTTAAAGCCAAAAATACTTAGAATATCTAGGTTTTAAGTTAAAAATTATAGCTAATAACCTACTTGCAATTCTATTCCTGAATATTCCTTCCAAATGCTTTATTTCAATGGAGTACAATTTTCTTCCTTGGGATTATCACAAGAACTATTATCTGTTAAACACTGTCCCTGAATATCAATATACCCTCACTGCCAAGGTCTTTTGTATCAATTATCTGGATTTCATTCATATAGAGAATTAAATATTTTAGATGGCTAAAGCATGAAGATTTCAACTCAGTGAAATTTCAAAGGTAGTGCTGAATCAGAGTGAAAGGAATAATTGATCTTGCGATCCAAATTCAGGCCTAGGTTTAAGGGTCAGGCATAGATGCCATTCTCAGTTTAGTTCTGTGGTAACCTAACTCCAGTTTCATTTTTCCCTGGATTCAGAAGTTTTTGAGACCTGATTTATCCTCTGAGTTTCTCTTTAGGCAACACAGTCATAACTCTTTGTTCTGAATGCAGTTGAACCACTCATCATGGTGACCACAAAACAGCCAGATCTGACAATATCTTCAGCTGCGAAGCTTTTGACTTCTACAGTCTTCAAAAAAAAAAAAAATTCTGAAAGAGTGGTAAATAAGTGCATAACTGTGGAGTCATATTTAGTTATAATGATCCTATATATAAAATGTGTTACCTGAGTTCTTGAAAAAGTAACAGAAGGAAGAAAACAGAAAGGTATTAGTCTGAATAAATCTTTACCCTTTCATACTGCTACACACAAACTATTATCCATTCATTTTCATTAACAGTGGATTTTATTAATTTAAGATTAGACATGTAAAATAATTCCACACTTGTACTTATGTACTACTTGTCACTTTCTCTTGCTCAGATTTTTCTATTTCATTACATATTTTCTCCCTGGTTTTGTTGTAGGTTTAGCCTCTAAAGATAATACACAGTTTGATCTAACTTCATATTCTGAAATAATCAAATGTAAATTTGAAATATTCCCCTGAAAGACAATGTCCTAAATCTTAAGGATGGGCAATTCTTAATTTATAATGCTAAGAGGGGCTTTCAGAACTATGTCAGGATGAAAGGTGATTCTCATAATTTTTCCTCTTCTGACATTGTCATACACAGCTGGAAAACTATGTCATAATTACCATCATAGAAATCTGGTAGGATGACTGACAACTGGAGTGCCTACAAGGGCAAGGAAGCTGATGAAGAGTCTGGAGTACAAGTCTTATGAGGAGGGTTGAGAGAGGTTGGATTGTTTGGTCTGGAGAACAGGAAGATCAGAAAAGACTTTATCGCTCTCTACAAGTACTTGAAAGAAGGCTGCAGCAAAGCAGGGGTTGGTCTCTTCTCTCAGGGTAAAAGAATTAGGACAAGAGGGAAAGGTCTCAGGTTGTGCTAAAGGAGGTTTAGATTATATATTAAGAAGAGTTCCTTCATTGAAAGGAAGGGTCAAATTGAAACTTTCTAATACTGCCAACAAGACTACTTCTGTTTCACCACACATTCCATTGCCAACAAGAATTCTTCTGCTTCACCATTTGCATTCCATTCTTCCCTTCTCTAAAAACAAAACAGGTCTACTGTCTCCCAATAAAGCTTCATTTAATCTAGTTAATTATTTTTTGTTAGCAATCTGAAGGAGAAATGAAAGTAAAAGTTACTAAGAACCAAAGCAAATACAGTTAAAGATCACAGACATACTCAGTGACTGACACAATTACAGGGTTTTTGACAGATACAGTCTTCCAGCTACAACAATCAATGACTAAAACATCTCTTGAAACAAAGATTATACCTTACCATGTTTCTAAATAGATAACAATGAGTTCTTTTATCTGAATTTCCTAGTCCTTTCAAAAATCTCTTTACAGTTCTATTGTCTGCATTCATAAGTTACACTGTGTAATTATACATCATACACAAGTTACCCAATTTTGTTTGCTCTAAATGTATTGCTTGGTAATTTCAGCCATCCATTTTTGCTGTTGCCTTAATTGTAACGGATACATAATAATTTGGTATTCAATTTCTACTCCTTTTTGCACAGAACTTTCATACCCTTTCCTAACAGGCTTTATTCCCTAAAAATTCCAAATTAAATCTGTGCCCTGTTCCATGTCATCATTCATCCTTTTTTCTTATACTATCCCTAGTTATGAACACTGATTTTCCTTTACTGTGTTCTCATTCAACATTATGAAATATTCCTTCACTTCTGCAGCCAGATTTAAGCCAAGGATCACAAATTCGTATGAATTTTTATGTCATGTACAATGTATATGCACTTCTATGAAGCATATTAGCTCTGTCCCAGTCAAAACCCATAGATGAGCTAAATCCATATAAGATGAATAGCTACACTATTTATCCATTTTCTTCTATCTGTGATGAATATACTAGGTGTGAGTCTTCACAGGTATTCTGGTAGGGTTCCAACACTGGAACAATACTGAAAATTAATATCCTGTTGTTTTTATTTTTGTTTCTTTATGTTTTGTTTGCTGGGGCACAGAGACACCGTATCTCTTAGCTCCTGTATGGGTTTTGACTGGGACGGAACTAATCTGCTTCATAGATGTGCATATACAACATCTTCTGTGAAGTGACTAGTCTAGTCCTTCTCATGCTGCCCTGAAAGCAAGCAGGGTGGGGTGTATGAGAATTTGGGAGGGAACAGAGGCAGGACAGCTGATTCTCACTGACCAAAGGGGTATCCCGTACCATATGGTGTCATGCTCAGCAATAGAAGCTATGAGGAATAAGGAGGAAGAGTGTTCAGTTATGGCATTTGTCCTGTCACAACTGTGCATGATGGAACCTGGCTTTTCTGGAGATGGATGAACACCTGCTTGCCCATTAAAAGTGGTGAAGGAATTACTCGTTTTGGTTTGCCTTTTATGTGCACTTTTCCTTGACCCATTAAAGTCTCTTTATCTCATCTCACGAATTTTCCCTTTTAAATTTCTAATTTCTCCCCCACCCACTGTGGGGAGTGACCTAGTGGTTGCATGGGGCTGAACTGCTGCCAGGGGCAGAACCACAGCAGCTCATTAGAATTTTATGTTTTAGGAGAAATTGATGTGAGATCTTCCTGAAATATTTTGGAAGGATCTTTACACATAATCCTATTAATTCTTTAAAGGTTAATGTATCTATGAGGCATGCACAAAACCAGCTTTTGTTTTAATTTAGTATACCAGGTTAATTTATATACACACCATTATTTTTTCACTGTCTGCACCAAAACATGACACTGATGTACAAAGTTCTCTTTAGCAACATATGAAAGTCACCTTCTCTCTGATTTCAATAATGATTTGAGCAATATATTGTCTTAATGTACTAATTCAGAGATAGAAGATTCATATCTGAGATTCATATCAATTCAGTGATTCATATCTGAGATTCAGAGACTCATAATTGAGTCTTTGATGATTTTATGAATATGACGCAGAACATTTTCAAAGATTTCATATCTGAATTTCTTAAGAGTGTCTTTAGAACTCATTGAGCACTAACTAGATTGAGTTGGCCAGCAAGGTCTTAGCTTCACAAGGCTTTTTAAATTCTGACATTCCTGTTTTGCATTATTCATGAGCTTTATTATATGTTTGAACTACCTTCTTATCTACTAGCCATTCATGAATGATACCATCAAACACCTTGTTATAAGCCGTAGCAATACCTAAAATACCTGTGAAAAACTTTGCTCTGATGAGAAATATATCTGTGTTTTCTGGAACTAATATCTATATTTGTTCTCCAGACAAAAGAGAAAACCAGAGATAATTCTTGCTTTTCTACTTTTGAATTCAATTTTAGCTATTCATGTTTCTTCTGTAGTTTATTAGTTACAATATACTGTGATTAAATCTATATGACAGATAATTGTTGCTAATATTTCAAATATCAAGGAGTAAATTTTCCACTGATGGAGTTATGCCACTGCAACCTGGCCCCATCAGTACAAGCTCATTTCCATTTGTGACAGATGAAAGCCTTTGGAAGCATGGAAACTTCAAAGACCATAACACTGAAATGCACAGCATTATGGATGCATAAATTCAGGAAAAGGCTGTTTTATCAAAGCTGGGGGTAATTAATGCAAATCCCTAGACTTTCAAGCAGGTAAATAAGCATGAAAGCCTCACCCATTTCTGCAAAACTGTATATATTGGTTTGTTTTGGTTCAGGAAGCTGATGAGGAAGTCAAAAATATGGCCCTTGTCAGGAATAAGACACAGATGCACTTTCTAGACTGTGAATTAGACTGTAGGTGCTGAGTAAATATGACAAATATAATTTGGATTGAAGCAGAAGAGGCTGAACCTGAAGAAATAATTTCAAGAGAATGAACCAGTGTCATTAATGTCTAGTCAATAAGTAGAAAGCAAGAGACTTGAGGCAATAACGTGAAATGTGTCTAAGTAAAAACTGTGCCTCCTTTTATTAATTAATCAAGTAGTATAACAATGAATAAATTAAGATGAAGAGAATTTTGTTTATATTGCTCTTCTAATTTTACCTATAGGTGTAAGAAAGTAAAAACATAAAGATTTTCAGAAGGAATAATTTCTAAAAAGAAATTCACTTTGAAACAAGCTAATCTAATTTGAGGCAGATGTGAAAAAGTAGTATTTCAGCCCTATGATTATTGTCAATTCCACATTTTGCCTCCTGGGAAAAGTCATGTTTCCCTTGAATTTGCCAATAAGCTGCAGGAAGGTGACCATTTGTTTCTAGGATTTTTTTTAATGCTTGGTTTCACCTCATTTTTATTACAGTTACCAGAGGCAGAGAGTAAGGATGCAAACTTTACAGCCTCTGACAGCCCTTCTAAGGAGATACATATAATTTCAGCTTTCATATGACGGGAGGGAGCCAAGGAACTGTAATTTAAACTGAGTGAAAAACAAAGCATATTTTAAAAGAGAACTCCAATACTAACATTCTGCTTTGTGTCTGGAAAGTTTAAATTCTTTTTAGTTGAAGTCACAGATAAAACTACATCCCTCAATTCCCCAAAATATTTCAGCTCTGACAGACATGGGCTAATAACTGGAAAGTAAAACATCCTTCTGTTTCCTTAGTACACACCTAAGGATTATAAAAGGATTCTTTAAAATATTTTGTTTTACACTGATCATGTAAACAACTTTTTTTTTTCTTTAACAATTGCATCACTGAATAGATTGTGGGAGTTTTTGTCTTATCTTAAACAACAGATGGGTACCTATCTCATGGTCTAGATTATTTCCTGCACAGCTTCGTTTTGTTCTTAATATTTATCTCCTTTTCTTTCCCATACTAATGAAGTTTTCAGTGTTTCTCTGTGAAAGATCTGCATTCACATAAGTCAAATTACACAAATTTATGCCAGAATTTGAAGAGAGATCCTGATTTTCTTGAGCAAGTTTCTATGGTGATACTTTTTACACATCTTTTCATAAGCTGTACACTATTCTTTGTCATGTTAATCTCCTAAAATATATTTAAATAAAATCCCATAATAGCTGTATTTGGAGTTTGGCCCAAGTCCATATTTTTTGTTTGTTTGCTGGAGCTTTCTCCTTCTGTAAAAACCATGTATTTCACAGCTTGTTCTTGTTTGTGCAGTTTGTTAATGTATGATTCAATCTTTAAATACAGCTCTATGCCTAGGTTTCCATCAGATGCTTTTCTAATTTATTTGCCATCTTTTGCTGATTTGCACTTCTAGTAGTTAATAACATTTTGCCAATTTAACTAATTTCACACAATAAACATTTCAGTTGCAAATAATTTAGCTTTGAAAAACAGTAACTAGAAAGCTTTATATTTTTAATAAAAATGAATGTATTTTTATCTTGTCTCTGTTTTCAGATGTTGTACACATACAGCAATGATATTTCTAATAACATATTACCACTACTATTAAAATTATTGAGCAAGATCTCAAAAATATTTTTTCCTATCATGAAAAGTCAAATCTGTTTCAAGGTCCTACATCTGCTCATATATCAGAAATCAGGACTGACAAATTAGGAGTCATGAATCAACTTCAAGGGCCATAAGTCATGTGCTCAGAATAAGACTAAGAAAAAGACATCAAGAAAATATTTAACTTCTGTTTATGTATCTTGCATTAAAATGATTACTGATTTTAGAGGTACCTTCCTGCTACTGGTTCTTTCTTATTTAAATTAATGCTGTAGTTGGAAAGTTACTGGAATGTGAAATTTTGTGGTACAGCGATAGAGGGTAAGAGAAATCAAGAGTCCAGGCAGAGATCAACACACAGATTACATTTCTGTAATCAATCACAGTCCTTTTAGCATTATTCCAGACTGCATGTTCGTACCACTGCTCAGTAACCAATGTACTGTGATTCCTGCCTCCTAAGCAAACCATGCTGAGATTCTGAGCAATGGCAACTCCTTTATCTTCACTTGTTTCCAAATAAAATATTTTCTTACATTTGTTCCTTGTTTGAGGAGCAACATCATTCTTGATCTTTCAGTCTTCACTGCAAGAGAATCCTCTGGTAAGAAGTATTTCTTCATAGATAGAATTGTATTGTGGTGCCACAGTCTCAGAATGATTTCAGAAAGTAAACAGACTGTCCAATGCTGTCTTGGACTCCATGTCAACACTGACGTGATATGGCTTTTGGACAGGAAGCAGAAAGGACAACACAGTAGCCCATGCCTTTCCCTGGAAGCTGCAATGTCCTAGACTACCACCTTATGTACATGTTTTTCAGGATCACAATTCTGATACTGTCTATCTGCCTACCAATAGAAAATTATTAGTCCGTTATGTTCAATAAAAAATTAGGGCTCTGACACTATGAAAAGTTTTGGAAAATATCCCCTGCTAAGGTTCCAGTTCACTGGCAGTGGCCATCATTTCATGTCTAGTTGGGACTTAAGTCCTTTGAAAAATAGGCATTGATACTAAGAATTTAGTAAGATCAAAAGGCTCTTGAAAGAAATAGTTATTTCCAGAGAGTGAGTCCCCTAAATCTAAAATACAGAGGATGAAAAGTATCCTGGAGAAGTCTTTCTTTATCACTCCTTTGATTATTAGGTAATGACCCAATACTACATGCTTAATTCTAGCCATTTACTGAAATTCATATGCACACTTTGCCCTTTGTCACTTTGCATGCTCTTGCATTATATATTCTTCAGGTAAAGGCAAATATTATCTTCTTATGACTTACATGAAACTGAAACAAAAAATGTACTTAAAAGTTTGCTGGGCTAAATTAGCATTTCCTAAATTACTACTCTCCATTCTGTTTATGATAGTGTCTTCCACTTAACTATAAAATATTTAGATAGAGCAGATTTTTCTTTGTATTTAACTGATTGCTACTTTCTGCCGCTCTTCTGACTATTAAAAACTTCCTGATGCTTTTGAACTGTACCATGATTCATACAGCTTTTTGGAAATATTGCTACCTTTATTCCATTTTCAGTAACCAGTTTTATTTTATGCATTCCTTTTAATAAGCTGATTCATGCCAGGTGCCAGTTTTTCTCATATTCCTTTAAGAAACCAAATGACTAAGAAACTTAATGATGAAAACCTGCACCACTGGGAGGTGAAAGAGTTCGTTTTCTGACACAGACTCATTAGATGATGTGGCACACACCAAGGGTGGCATTGATTATCATAGCCTCTGTACACTTAAAGGTTAATGATCAGGATAATTAGCTGACCTATTGTAACCGGATAACATTCAATTGATAAGTGTCAGGTGATTGTAGTTATTAAAATAGAGTGGGAACCGACTCTGACTTTGCAAGATACTTATGAAAAATTGCCTGTGAGAGAAGCTGTGGAAAATCTCACCTGCTTCTTGTAGAAAGGTCTATTCTATCTATTTTATCAATCCCCCAAATATGTATCTTGTCTACAAAAAAGATTAGAATATAGAGGTTTAGAAACAGGTGCTGTAGTGAAAATTTTAAAAAGTAGTTGGTCACATATTACAAAAAGAGGATTTAAAGAAACCCTTGTGTTTGACTACATTTTTTCCCAGCAAGAGAAGCAATCCCATGGTAAAACTATTTTTATGAAAACTATTTCAGCATTTTCTATTTAAATGTATGGTGTTGCTGGTAAATACTTTGGGCTTTTTTTTGTTTGTTTGTTTTGTTTTTGTTTTGTTTTTGTTTTGTTTTGGATATAGGACTTTTAGCTTGGAATCAAGGAAAAGTAAGCATGGAAAATGTATGGTGAATATTTTCCTACACAACAGGACAAACCATACTCTTGATATTTAAGGGATTTGATCCTGAAAAATAATTGGCCCTATGTAACTGGACATGTCTGGGTTCTGGAGGATCCCTGTTCCCCTGTTTATTTCCTTTTTGCTTTGTTTTGATGTTGTACTTGCAGTCTGTCAGCATAGACATCATAAGAAGTAAGATCTGCCCAAGTCCTATCTTTTACTACTCTAACTGCTGAAGTAGGTAAAAAGAAGGAAAATAAATATACAATATTCTTGCACATATTCTAAATGTGAGCATTCATATTGACTTTCCATGAGTATATTAATAATAATTATAGGGGGTTTTAATACTACATAACATTAATAACAAATTTAAATGTGTTCCATCATAATTTTCTAATTTCTTTCAAGTTAATTCCTTTTCCACATCTTAGCATTCTAGGAAAGAGTGTGCTATTTGATTACTATACTTTTTACTCAATTTATTTGTTTTTGCTGACCACTTCAGAAAGCAAGCTAGAAATTTTCTAGAATGTTTCTGTCTTATAATTGCCCCAATTCCACATTCAATTAAACAGATTTTTGCTACATAGTGTATATTGTATTAAAGGACAAAGTGACCTTATTTCCCCTCTCCCCATCTCGGTCTTGATTTTTATTTCATTGTACTAAATCTGGCATGGCTGTTCATAACAGCTGTTCCACTTTTCCTTTCTTCAAGTACTGCAAGCTATAAAGTTTCATTCCAGGCTCTTAATGCAGTCAATCATTTACCTAATAAAACAGACTAATGAGTCTTCCCCATATAAAGCTTCATTTAGCTGGACTTGACAAAACAGCAGTATTGCTCAAAGATGTGTGAACAAGCAACTGGAATACCTGGAGCCAGATATGTGTAAGTAGTTCACAGTAGGTCATATATAGGAAAAGGATTATAACAGTAGAGGGATAAGGAAGAGGTTTTGCCTCGGGCTACCTCTGGGGCATTTGAAGTAAAGTAATTCTAGTGGGACCAGCATGATGAAGCATATATTGCAACATAAGCTGCTCATAAAGTAGCTGTAGAGATTAAATGTCTTCTAAATGCTTAATTTTAATTGGAATATTATTAGCCTGAAGGCATAAAATTGTCTAATATATTTTTCTTTTAACAGTTAATAAATAGTTACAGAAAATACTTAATGAGAATTTCATTATCATATTAAAATCCATTTAACTTTCTTAAAACTTAGTTTTCTCTTGTAATAAAAAAGTTAGAGAATCAAAGTTTAAAGTTAGTATAAATAATTGCTTCTAATTTACTATCTCACAATTGATTGAAGCTGCATACTGAAGATATTGATTCAATTGAATATTTTGGTATTTGTGCAGAATCTTTGCAAAACAAAACATGCATTTGCAAATGTATATGTCCAAATTAATATTGTTTTTTGTATGAAATAGCCGTATACATTTCACAGGAGAATACTGTTCATCTGCATAATGCCTTAAATAAATAATAAATGCATGTTAACTGTTTAGAAAGAAGCCTTCCTTCCTTCCCTCCCTCCCCCAAAGTCATTCTCTAAATCTCTTCTCTTAGAGGAAAAAGTAGATAGAAAACCACTTCTGTTTCTCCAGTAATGAATGAGCCACAATGGTCTTTGTGCCAGAGTAAATTGTACAGTTCTGTGTGTGCACAATTTTTGTGTGTTTTATATAAAATATATAAATTAATGACATGCTAAAATTATTTAATTAAAACTCAAGAATTAACTTTATGAAATAGAAAGTATCCTTTTCAATTTCAAGCTTAATACCAAGATAGGCATCTTGTTTAGCAATTTCTCTGGCATGTATCTGTGAGATTCTTGATATGTATTAAGGCCCTGTTTTACAGATATTTTGTCTGTGATAATATTAACCAAAACAAAAGATTTAAAATTCTGTGAAAACAGAGAGATGCTTTCTAATCCTTCCACAAAATAAGGAACCAGACCTACTAGATTTCTAGGAAGCTCTACCTGCTGTGATTGCCATCCAGGTCTAATCCATTATTTCCTGCAGGGCAATAAAAATACTCCCATGTGGTTATTTCTCTGCCTCCAGAAAGACACTAGATGTTTCGCCAACTCCTGTCATGTGGACAGAAAGAAGGAACAGAAAATTCACTCCTGGCTCTTGCCTTTGAACAGTAATTATCCCTTTGAAAATACACCACACTTCTTTTAGGGAGGAAGAGGCTTGATAAGTTAACTTTCATTAATGGCTGATGTCTTTGTGCATCTGAAATATCACCATAACCAAGATTAACTTTTTGTGACAGCCTTCACCCTTAATTTTATTTATACTGCTTTGTGTCAGACCTAAATTGGTTTCCTGAAGGGCACAGCCTCTTTCAGACAATCTTAAACCCAAATTCCTTCCTGACTCTTTTAGCTTTGCCTTGGTTATTTGCTTGTTTGGGTCTTTTTTTTTGTGGATGCTTGGCGGTTTTTTTGCTTCTAGATATCCCTAAATACACTGTTATATTTTAAGGCAAACACAGACTGTATACTTCTAGCATAGCTCCCCTGTAAGTTCACTTAACTTCCTTTCACACCTGTGCTACCACTAATTGCTTGTTTACCTCCCTGGCTATAAACATTTAAAGTCTTCAATTAGTCTGTGCACTAATTATCTTGAATAGCTGGTTTGGGGCAAAGGAAGAAGTCACAGAGAAAATACATATTCTAGTTTTCTAGGATTAGTAATATAGTCTTCCTCTAACATTAAGACAATATATACTTTCTGGTTTTCTGAAATTAATTATCAGAGCCTTTTTTTCTTTTCTTTTTTATGCTAGTTGGAATGCATGGGAATTCTTGTTATTATTTGGAAATTATAGAGGTATATTTGCAAAGAGAAAAACTTACTCCCTTTGTCATCCTCTCATCCATTCTTCTCCTAAGATATATATTATCCCTAATTATCTTTTGTGTGCCTTTATAATAATGCTTTTCAGGTTATTTTGATGCTCTCCACATCCATGAACTCATACACTTTCCTGTGTACAATGCTGTCTGTATAACTGTGTTGTGGGCACTATTTGAAAAAAAAAAAAAAAATTCTGTTTTGAAAATTTCTTTCCAGAACATCAGTACTGATATCCATTTTTTGCTACCTGACCTCTAACACAATTTTTTGTATCATTACTCTGAAAATTTGTATTTTTCATTTATTCATAGTTTATAATGTATTTATTAATTGATCTTCTTAATGATTCAACAGTCTTTTTTGATGATGTTTTATTCAAGTCAAATTAAGTGCTTTTTCCTGGGTGACTTTGTCCACAAAAAAATTGACTCCTTTATTCTTCTGCTATACTAATAACACTGAAATAGTTCTTCTTCAGCATTTAATTTATTTTTTCTTTTAATAAGTGTGGGTGTCAGGCATTTCAGAACAAATCTGTGGAAATTCTGAGAAGGAGTTGAGGGGCAAAAAAGGTTATTATTACAAAAAGAAACTTTCTAATACTTGTTCCTCATTCTTTTTTTCCTCTACATACCCATTGGGGTAGTGACCCTCTGTCCTCTATGCAATCTTGGGCTTCATTTTAGAACAGTTATTTTATTCCTTTGTTATATGCCACATAATTCCTTGTAAATGAAACTTGTCTTGTTTGGGAGGACTTAATCAGCATTCTCTCCCTAGGTGTAATGAAATATTATAAATCTTTCTACAGACAGAGGGCATACAGTAAATTAGTGTGATACTGACCAAAAATTCATGTATGTCTGGAAAAAAAGGAGCTCTGTTATTAATTATAGTCATTAAAACACAAATTTACAATTACTGGAAGCAGTAACAAACATAAATCAGATTAAATCACTCTGCAAAATAATCAAACATTTAATATTCTCTTTTTCTATTTCAATAGTTTTCACCTCACACAAGAACGTTTCCTTCCATCCTTCAGACTTGGCTGAACTTTTTCAGGACAAAGCATCTCTGTTTTTCTTCCCTTCTTTATTATATGGAAATTTTTCAAATTGGTTCACGTCATAAAACAAAATATTACTTGTAGTTCCACTTCATGAGACATCAACTCTGGCAAAAATGTTTATATTTTCCTTGGTTAGCCAAGTCAGCCACTCAGGAACTAAATATATCTGAATCTATAGCCTACTGAAGTCTTTCACTGTCAGAGAAACAAACATTCTGTAACTCCATGGAGTTATTACCTACTTAGACATAGTATTGTTTTATAAGTTACAAAACACATACAAATAACGTGTTTCCTTCAGGTTATATAATCTGAAATGCGTTGTAGGATGAAAACTGGAACATGTCAGAGTTTTAATACTGAATTGTATTAATTTTGCTTATTATTACTTAAATACAAGCAACAAAGGAAATTGTCATTTATTAAAAAGGCACCCTGAGCTGCTAGAACAAAATAACAACAAAGTGTTTTTCATATCTTTTCAAATTTTTTCACATTACTTCTCAATTAATTTCTATGAAGGAGAAAATGTGAAAGGAGATCTTTAAAATAATCATCAGCTATTTTAAAAATATTAGTTTACTCCTGACACACAATCTTGTATCTTATGGGGTGAATCATCTAACTGAAAAAGAAAAGGTGGTAATTCAGGTAGAGGTAAATAACCTACTCAGCACAAAATTGTGAAAAAAGCAACTCTATAGGTCTTAGCGTTTTTTTGGTTTTTTTTTTTGTAAATAAGGAAGCAATTATGAGACAGCAAAATAAAGAATATTGTTATTGCAATTAGATATAAATAGTAATTATATCTCTTGCAAGATTCTTGCTGCTAAATTGGAGAGATTTGGATTTCAGGGATGGACTATTAACAAGCAGGATACTGGCTCCACTGTCGAACAAGCCTGCTCCAGATCTCATCATCTCAGTGAGTGGCTGAATTGTTAGGATTATCTGCAATGTAGATTATAGATTTTTCTTTTTATCAGAAAAAAATATATTTAAGCTATATTTAAATATATTTAATTAAAATATTAAACAATAATTAAAATTAATTATATTTTTAAATATAATACATACATTAGAGTTTAAGTCCTTTTAAGTCCTTCATTCTTCCTTAAGAAACCCCAAATTTTGTGCTTAGGAAATCAACGTTGTGGTACATCTCAAAATCAAATGAAGAACTGGATGTAAAGTCCATCTGTCTAACCATGCATCAGAGAAACAAACCCAGAAAATTTGCATGTATCACACTATTCTTGAAAGACTGAGTATGCCAATTATTGCTTTGAATAGATGGCACTAATTCTGCCATTTTAAGCTTATCAAATGTGACAAGGTTGTTCACGTCACACAATATATTCTATATCTAAGACACAAAGATAAAAATGAGAATACTTACTTTATGAGTTAATAAAAATGTTCCTAGGGGTAAAGAAATAGATGATGTTTGGAAAATTTTATTAGAAAGTCCAACTGCTGGTAAATCAAGACCATAGTAGTTCATCTCAGTATGGAAGTAGTATGAAAAAGACCCTTGTTTTACCAAAAATATATTTTTAATTCAATTTATTTATTTATATACATATCACACAGCTTCCATTTATTGTTGACCAGTGTTTTGGAAATAAATGTTTTATTTTTTTCCAGTTCTATGTCTCAAAATGGCTGTAATTGATTATGACTAAAATTTACTACATTGTTGGCTATATTAGGCGCATCAATAGGAAGGGGAAGTGAGTGATCAATTTATTAAACCAAGACCTAAAATGAGAATATTCTGTGTTCTGAGTGAATAAAAAAGCAAAAGATATATAAATCTATAGAGGAAGGCAAGGAGTTCTGTTGTTATTATATCGCTGCTGTTATTTCCTTTGCTGCTCTTTTACTTGCATCATTCCCCCTGGGTCTCAGAGCCTTCATGGTTCATTTTCTATTGATTCTCAATACTACTTCAAAGAATTGGAAAGATGAAGAAATATTCAGAAATGTGCAACAAGTAGTCAGAAGTAAGTAAATTCTTTATGATGTAAGTAACCCAAAAAGATTTATGGCAATGTGCTTTATATTATATTAGAATTCTTCACTTGGCTCTGCCCTGAGTTCCATTTCATGTATTTTACAAGGCTTGAAGTTTGTCTGTTCATATCAGTAGGCCTTTTTATTTAATTTTTTCAGACACTTTGACATTTAATAAGACTGAATAATGAGAGTTTCTGATAATGGATATCCCGTGGTTATTTATGTTCTCTGTAAACATGCAGTTTTAGCTGTTAAAATATTCTTTGAAGCTCTCATACAGTGCATGACAAGCACTCACAGTTACAGTTTTCTTCCCTTTTCTGAAATCTAAATCTCAAGGGGACTGCTTTTCATGTAAGAACAGACTAAACCTCTGCTCAGCTAGATTTTTGAATTTTGCAATGCAATGTTAACACTTCTGAAAGATTATTTACTATTCTTAATCAATTTTAAATGTGTAAACAAGTGTAAACATCTCATGAAATTGCCACTGACATAATAAAGCCATCTCTGCTACTGATTTTTTTCAGTGATGTTACACACAGCTAGTGAATAGCCAAGAGCAAATATCTGTAGTGACCCAAACAACATCTGTAACAGCAAATCAAAAACACTTTCAATTTAATTTTATTTAGAACAGCAGGACATTCATTTAACAGCAATAATTTAGAGCAGAAACTTTACTGTAGAAAATATTTGGTAATGCATATACACATACACTGGCATACATAAATGTATGGGGAAACACATGTTTATATACAGATACCTAGTTTCTGTGTAAATGTATCATACAAATCGAAAGCCTTAAGAGTGAAAATAATTAAGTTTTAGTCCCAAATAGACAGGCAAGCACATCCAACTTAGCTGATATAGAGGCATTAACTTAGGACAGTGAAAGCTTGTAGACAATGCCATGTCATAATTTCAGGTCGGGTCAGCTCACTGAGGACCATTTAAAGTATGGGTTGTAATGAGAGGTATGTGTTGTAGCATAGAGGAGTGGAGTTTTCTACAGCAAAAGTGGCAGAATGTGACAATGCAAAATGCAACAAAATAAATGTGATAACTTTAGAGTAATGTTAATTGAAAGGGAGATAAACACAGCACAGTGTAATTCATGCTGCCTGTTAAGAGAGCTCTCCAAAACAAATGTTTCCCAAAACTTTACTTAGGATTAATTTTAAAGGAATAAATTGTCTTTCTCTAGAAGAGACAAAAAGTGCACTAAAACTTGTCTGATGTAGATGATCATGGGAACAGGATGAAGCAATCTTGTGTACCATAGGTTTAAGAATACAAACAGATCCTGAATACCTCAGATTAAAAAAAAACAAAAAACAAAAAGGCTTCTAGTTTGCCCTAATTATTTCCACCAATATTTTGCAAGTGGCTTATTCCCCTAGAAGCAACTTCAAATTCGGAAAGAATCTATTTGATACAAAATGGAAGGAGTACATTAACACTATTAAGGAAGAGAAAGTAAGAACAGCAATAAGCAGGTGTTAGAAACAAGTTAATTCTTCCACCCGAGATCACTGTTCTTCTAGTTTTCCTACTTTTTAATTTTAGGACTTCTCAAGCTATCAAGAATTTTTAAGAAATGCTACACTTCGTGTAGAAACATGCTGTGTCTTCCAGGTATTTTGCAATAAATTTATGATTTTCCCTAATTCAGTGTTTAACAAGCAACACCTGCACATATAACTTAAAGGTACTGAGTGATCTTCTATGCAGCAGAAATAATCCAAAACTGTCCATAGGAAATTATAATTGTCATGACTTCATCTGCTATAATGCTAGTTTCTTCTCATTAACTGGTACAATACTGTGTTTGGATTCAGTGTGAGAGTAATGTTGATAATATACTTATTTTTGTTTGGTTCTAAAGGTTTGGTTATCCTACGTCAAAGACTTTTTTATGTCTCCTGTTCTGCCAGTGAGGGACAATACTAAAAGCTTGGGAGGGAGCCAGGATAGATTAGTCAAACTAGCCAAAGGGATATTCCACACCATAGATCATGGCTGCTATACAATCTGGGGAAGTTACCTGGAAGGGGGATCTGATTGGGTTCAGGGATGGGATATGATAAGAGTCAGCGGGTATTGAGAGATTGTATTATGCAATACCTGGGGTTTTTTGTGTTGTGGTTTTTCTTTTCTATTAATATTTTTATGATTTTTATTAGTGTTTATTATTATTAATAATAATAATAATATAGATTGATTATTCTTTTTAGAATAGTCTCATATCCAACCACAATTTTATTTTTGATTCTTCCCATTCCACCATGGAGGGATGAAGGAGAATGAGCCGCTGGTGCTTAGTGGTATTTAGTGGTGCTAAGATGCCAGCTGGGCTTAAACCACCACAGTGGTTAGAAAAACTTACAGCACTTGATGACCAACTCAAAAACAGTTTCTCCTCCCTAACAGAAATAGTAGCACTCTAGTCAAATATACTGTGAATTCCAAATTAAATGGAGATTTTACCAGGGACAAATCTTTCAGGAAATGGCTGTTGGATGAAAGAATTAACTGTGAGCCCCCGCTTGTAGTCAGAAATGACAAACAGTATAATGTTCTTGTGTCAAGACTAATGCTCAGTCTGTGTAGTTAAATGACTTTTTTTTTTTTTAAGCAGAGCAAGAACTCAAATGAGCTGTTTCCAATTATTTACTATGGATTAAGTTTTAGTATTCAAATACCATTTAATGCTTTTCTCACTAGATGTGTTTTTACTGAGGAAAGATACTATTTATCACATGCAAGCCTAATAGAATCTATACTTGTGCCAGATTAAAATTAATTGAGCCTGAGAGGTTAGATTTCTGAACTCATTTAATGCTGGTACCTACTTCTCCAAAATCGTCTAGTACTCTATAAAGTTGTGTGTGTGTATTCAAAAGGTGATTATATGCAGTTACCTGATTAAAAGTTCATTCACCTAATGATTAAAAGTGCCTTTTTGTGATAGTTGTAGTACATTAGGCTCAGAACCAAGTATCACCTGCTGGTTGTAGAAGTGAATGTTTATAATGGGGGTAATTTGTTGGTAGCACTTACTAGAAACTAATACTGATCTTACATTATAGTAATTATTTTATTATGTCATACACATTTAAGAAGAAGGAATTATTTTCAAACTATTGACAGATATAGAAATAGAAGGTAAAAAATCAGAATATTTCAATCAGAGTATTTTTATTTTACTTATGTTAAGTATTACGTCTCCAGAAGGGTATGGTCAAATTAAGCAATCTTAGAGACTGAGCATTAAGAATCTTTAAAAGATTGTTCTTTTAATAAATTTTAAAAACAAAGACAAAGGAATTTAGAATATTATTTTAATTATAATATATATTATATTGTAATATATTAACTATACCTTATAAAGGGGAATAGTTAATATATTATAATATTACTTTACCACAAAATAAAAACAGTTTCCAATATCAAATATTTTAAGAATACTTGGCTTTTAAAAACTTTGGATAAAAATTGTTTGTCCATGACAACAGATTTTCCAATTTCTTTCGCAAAAATTGAGAACTTCTGTGTCTTTGAGGTTTTTTTGTTTGCTTGCTTGTTTTTCGCAAGTGGAGGGAGTAACTTAGTTTTGGGCCATTCCTGCACTTACATGTTAAAATCCATGTTTCTCAGATGCTTTGAACATATTTGAATGTCATTATTTTTAGCTGAAAAGAAAGTAAGATAGGCTTAAAAGATTTCAGGATTGGATTTTAGACCAATTAAATTTATATTAGGACTTACAAAAATGATATCTGAATTAGTATCTAAAATCCTTCTAATATAAGGAGATAAAAATATATTTCAGTTGCTGTTTTCTATTCCTGAACAGCAAAGATATATTCAAAAATCCCATAAATCACTGCATTGTTAGCAATCTCACATTGCAAGACCACACAAAACCTAATCAATAACTGGTCAATAGAAAGTTGACCTTTGCTGGAAGTCATAGAAAGATTCCCTTTGCTGAAGGTTAGAACCCCTTAGTGCAGAAGCTACTTATTACAGGTAATTGGAATCTGGCCTTTATCAAAATGATGTAAAAAGAAAACAAATTGCTTGTGCTTCTTATTCTGTTTTATTTTAGTGCTTCTCCAGAACCATAAGAACAAGATGTTTTAAAGACACTTTGCAACTGAGGATCATGAAGTACTGCTTCTAGGATCTTAATCTTGATTCAGTTCTACCTTCTGAAATCAGAAATACTTCTACAGAAATCAAGTGATTTGTACCATATTTATCTCACTGACATAGCATCTGTCAAGAAGAAATCTCTGGTTTCATTCAGTTTTGTCTGGTTTTATGTGAATAATGATGTCTATCTGTGAATATAGTAGTTGCTTTGGTAGATAGTGTCACATGTTCTTTTTCTGATGGTTGGGGGTTGGTGTTTTTTATTCATAGGAGCACTCTGCATGGCCCTAGACAGCTAATTATATTAGCCTATGGAAGCTATCCCCACACATTTCTTCAGCTGGTGATACATTCAGTTTGAGTGAAATAGGGATAATATCAAGGAAGAAGACTATAAAAATCTCAGTAATTTCACCACTATGAGCACTTTTTTTCCCCTAAATGAAGTATGTAATTATCAAACTTTGTCTATATTGTCATATGGTTTAACCTTCATTGAACTAATTAGGATGAAGCTTAAAATTACTTGCTGTGTAACTTGATTAAACAGCTGCAGTTTTTTCCCTTTCAAAGAGAAGCTGGGGGCAGATATAGGCAACTGAGTTTAAAAATTATCAATAGCACAAAAGACAGCGATTAGAAAAGAACCAGGAATTGAGGTCACCTATATAAAACAACTTTCGGGGCAAACTGGGCAAACATATGTAATATAGGTAATACTGTAATATGGAAGAATAGAGGGAAAGGTGAGATTTTGCGCACTTATTTTGATGTCCCAGTGTTTTTACACTATTCATCCTGTGAGATGTACAAAATTTTTAGTTAAGAGAATGATGACATGTGCTTACCTTTCACAGCAGCTGAGTCTAATGCACCTCACTCTCCTGAACAATTTTACTCAAATTATAACAAATTCTTCAATATGCAGTCATCTTTCCTAATATATAAACAATTGTATTAATTAATTGTCAAGGGCTGAACTCCCAAAGATACTTAATGAAAGCATGTGACAGAACAGTTGATTCCCTTAGTCCAGGAAACATGCTGGCAGAAAGCCTGAACATACTGACTCTCATATTAGGCTAGGCTCTTTGAACACGCACATCCTCTTTGCTGATCAAACTTCACTGAGACAGTTTTCCTGGTTTATTCCATAGTGGTGATCACAGACACTAAGTCAATATTTCAAAGATGATTAGAAGATAAAGCACTATGTTTTTACTACTGAGAGAGCACTCAGCTGCAATCCGTAATTGCGAGTTTTTACTACTTTAGAACAGTCAAGAACCATCATCTTATGTAATTCTTTTATAAAAACTAACATTTTCAGAATACTTCCAACAAGCAAGAAGATGAAACAATCACTTTAAAGTGTTAATATTTCTTACCAGCGTATTTCATGGTCCATAATCTCCTGATTTCACTTCACAAGGACAGCCAAGTGTCTATCTGGAGACCAACTTCCTGTGTATGAGCAAGGGATAGGTCTGCTTCTAGGTGAAGTCTGGAGCCCTGCAGTCACCCATCCCAGGAGATCCACAGGAGTTTGTCACTCTCTGTATGCCTTCATTGCTCCTTTGAGAAAATTGGGGCACAAAGATGTGGTAGGCAGATGGTGCATATCCAGGCTACTGAGTGCTCTAATCCACAACTCATTGGTTTTATTTAGAAAGTAACACGTTCCCCACATCCTGCTGGTAAGCTATGTGGTAGTGTTCTTTCTCTGCATACTTGACCACTACCTCTGCTAAGAATTTCCTGAAGCAGGGCACTGTTATAGAGTCAGCTAGACCTACCTCCTTCTGTATGTGAAACATATGAAAGCACACAGATAGTTCTTAAATAAAACCCCAAAAAACCAAACCCAAAAAGAGTATAAAAGTCCCTCTCCTCCCAACAAGAAAACAGAAGAAGACTTTAAATTCATGTTGTATTCACATGCTCTTAAGTAAATGAGTAAGCGTGTAATATGTACCTTTCAACCAAAATTAAAGACTTTTCCTCTATGACTTTCCCAATTTTAAACAGATGATAACCACAAAACATAGAAAACCACACAAAGATTTCCTATTAAAGCTCTGGTACTGTGGATGGGGTACATAAGATTCTTGTTACTACATAGAAACAGGTAAAATGATGTATGTATTTTTCCCTAAAGTCACTGCAATGATTTTTCTTTTTATGTATTAAACATTCCAGTTTTCAATTCAGACTTCATAACCATTGAAGGAAAATTATATGCCTTAAAAAGAGATCTTCAAATGCTGGTCTGTTGACAAAAAAAAATGTAACCTAGAAAAGAAACACAAGCATAAATGATTTGTTTTCTTACAATGAGACACTCTAAGATAATAGATAAACTATTTTTTTTTTTCATTTTGGTTGCAAATCAAATCTTGGGAAAAAAACAAACAAACAAACAAAAAACCTCAAGGAAAACAAAAAAAACTAGAGATGGAATGCTTGCTTTTTAGAAATCTTTGGATATAAGCAGTTTATATCAGATTAGTCTACCCAAATGTGATATATTAGCATAAGATTATCAGGAAAAAAAAAGTTTATATAAATTATTCAACAAATTTTATCAGGAGACACTGTAAGATTTTCTGATGCAGAACTACGACAATATGGTTCCATGACTTGACTTGTAGGCTGTACCAATTTATAAGACAAAGACATACTCTTGTCACAATTTCAACATCAAATGACTGGTCTGAAGAGAAATGTTACTTTTGAAAAGACATTTCAGATGGAAACATTGTTATTACTATATAAATATAATACTGAATATTTTCTAGAGATTTTTCTTTTCTTTCCCTTGAAGCTTGGGATGAAGTGTAGGGGGTTTATTTCCCCTTAAAAATTCTGTAATCTGTGGACAATAATTTTCTTTCAGATTGAGGACTTGCACTTCACACAAAATGATGTGTAACGTTTTCAGACTTCCTTTCAGTAAAAATTGAATTAGTTTTCAAAGCCACTTAACGTAAATGAACTGTGCTGGGATCAATCTTCCTTCTTTAATATATTGGAATATTATGTTACAGATATAAAAAGGGATTAAATTATTCCAACCAGTTACAATAGTGCTTAATCAATACAAGAGTTTAACATTTTCTGAATTGAAATTCCTGAAAGAAAAGATTTACCCTGTGTTCTAGTTATAGATAGGCAAGGATTTGGGATATGCATTCAGTTTATGGTTTTATCTGGTACTTGTTATTGCAAGAAAATCTGAGACTGTTCCCATTAATGATTCATCTAGCATTAGAAAGTAGGAGTCGAGTCCTACTGGAACTTGAAGCATGTGACTGAATGCCTTTGAGATAGATGTGAGAGAATGGCTATTGACTGAACAAATATTTTAGAGGGGAAAAATTCCTGTAGGAACTTAAACTGCAGACTTTGCCTTAAATGAAAAGTGTATATTGCAATAACGTGCAGCCAGAAGAGTTTTATTTTTATTTGAAACACGTAGCTTTGTATACTGTCTGTGGAGAGGCCTACTGAGGGAAAAATGTGCAATAAAAGTGTACAGTATATTAGAAATGAGACTCTGAAAAGCACTATAGCGTCACATCATTCTGTCTTGCTACTGCTGTAAAAATTCTTTACAAAAACTCAGCTAAGTCAGGAGAAAGTGGTGATCAAACTAAATGTCCAGCAGCCATTAATGGAAGCTGTTGGGAGGTGAGTGCTTGTGAGAAGCTGAGTTCATGACTAATGAGTTCTGATGGGTAGTTAAAGAGAATAACATTAGAATAGTGATTTGAAAATAAGGTAATGGAAACCCAACGTTATTCATATATGGACAGGAACAAGAGGAACAGTAGCTATGAGAGAAATTGGTAAAATATTTTGTGATGTGGAAATTATAGGGGTTTGAAAGGTTACTAGATACAATAGGAATGAAAGAAAAAGAGGGTTGAAAGACAATCAGAAAAAAGAGATGGTAAAGGGATGAATCCTGATGATAACACTTGGAAAAATAAACAGCAGGAAAAAAATTAAATAAAAGAAAGCAGCAAAATATGGCTGGAGTGGAGTAAGAGAAGATAAATTAACATTTTGTATGTACAGAAGAGGATACATACACTTCACTGTTACAGTCAAATCAATTAAATTATTCAGTTTATCTACATAATACAGATATAAAAATATAGCAAACATTTTGGAATACCATTTCAGAGCAATAGATGTTGTTAAGCATTCTGGAAAATGTGTCAGAGTTTTTCTTCAAAAAACTGTAAACATCAAATAATTCTTTAAGTGTAGGTAAATTAACACTTAATTTAACATAGAAATTGCAAGAAGACGATCAGAAAAGGAAAGGTCTGTCATATTATTATTCTACATCTTTTTTTTCAAAATCTCATGACAAACTTGGCAGAAATAGCTTCAGAAGTGTTTTTATAATTAAGAATAATTATTTTTTAATGTTGAAAAACACTGTAATTTATGTAGCTATTTAAAAATACTAATAGAATGGAGAAAATATTTGAAAAACACTCATGAACTTATTAACATCAGCCTCCACCACAACCACCCACACCACTTGGATTTCTCTCAAAGAATCATACTTTCTAAAATTAAAAAAAAAAAAAAAAAAGTTCCAGCATATTTGGCCTTAAAATTTGGATTTGGATGCTTTTGAACTGGAAAACTTGGTTATTTATTTGTAAAATTTGTGGCAAAAATCTAAACATCTTTACAGGACATAGTCTTAGGCCACTCATGGGGAGGTTTAGGTTAGACATCAGGAAGAATTTCTTTATGGAAAGGGTGATTAGACATTGGAATGGGCTGCCAAGGAGCATGGTGGAGTTATCATCCCTGGGGGTGATTAAGGAAAGTCTGGTCATGGCACTCAGTGTTCTGGTCTAGTTGACATGGTGATGTCCAGTCATGAACTTGATGATCTCAGAGGTCGTTTCCAACCTAATTGATCCTGCGATTCTGTGATCTCCACCCTACATAAAGAAAGTTGGTAAATTCTAAAAGAAATATGGAAAAAAAAATAACTGTGAAAATTATTTTAAAATAATGCAATTTAGGAAAAAAAGTAGAGCAGCATCAGGAAATAATAGGATCTGGGAACTTTCAGGTTGCAACTTTTTCTCTAAAAAAAGAAATGAGAAGTGAAAACCACAAGGGGCCATCTTCAATCACATTTTTTTCCACCCCAGTATCACTAGATCTCCTTCTAAACCAACGAAAGCATTTTTCTTGTGTAGACAGGCACACACTTTAATTTAACTTGTTTCCACAGTAATTGAAGCATATGTTGAGGAAAAACAAATACTTTTAAGACACTTCTTATTTTGCTGACATCTGTCAGTTATCACAGATGCTTACCAGTGATACGTCTTATTTTTGATAGTATTTTTCCACAAATTTTATGTCCCAATTCAGAAGTTTATTTCTATCCTTGAAGAGAGCTTAGTTAAAGTCTCCCTTGACAGATATGATGGGTTTTTTATATCACCTCCTATGGCCTCTATTTCTGTCACCTTTCTGTGGAGTTTTGACTGAAACACCTGGCTGAGGAGTAGAGCAATTCTAATCTCTTTGTAGGTAAGAATCATCTGCAAGTGTTTGTTCAGCTCAGTGTCTGAGAGGTTCAAACCTATCAATTTTCTACAGAAGGAGCTTAAGTCGAGCTCAAGCTCAAGTCAGGGGAAATGAAACTGGCTCCATTGTCCAAGGGCTGCATAGATTTTTAAGCAACAAGTCATGGCACAGCAACAGAAATTGTACACCGCCCTTTGCTGCATCCAGGTAGCTGGATGATCCTCTGATGATCGATGTGCAGTTTTCTTTAGGAACAGAAAGTCAAGGATGGGCTGTTGGTGCTTCTGACTGTCCTGGTACATGCCCCAGCAAGGCTTTCCTTTCTGTGCCAAGTGTTTCCTTGCTGTAAGGAGTTTACAGAAGCTGCTGCTTTCCACCAGGCCTTTACGAGACCTGGTATTCAAGAGCATGCATCGTCTTAAAATCTGAAGTGGTTCACAGTTTTACAGAACTCCTATCAATCCCAAGATAAAAAGTCACACTTCCATTTCACTCCACAAGTGAAGCTCACTCTCTTCCTTTAAATAAGTATCTCTTAAAATAAATAGGTATATAGTGCTATACACTTCCCTGCTCTCAGAGGACTCCTGCTTTTTTCCTCAGAAATTACATTTTCGAACATATTTCATAGCAGCTGTCTCTTTGCCCTTCTTTTGGGAGAAGTTCCTTAGCAAATAGAGCAAGTCTAAAAAAACTATATATGATCTATATATGGTGTTTACATAGTAAAGTAACTCACCAGAACAGCCCAAAGCCCAAAGCAAGCACACACAACCCCAACAAAACAAAACAAAAAAACAACCCAAACCAAAACAAAATGCTATCACAATCAATAATTTCCTAGAGATGTCCCTAAACATGGATTTATTAATTTATATCTAAGCAGTTAAATAAACAACATGTTATGTTATGTCAGCTGCTTTATAATTTCCTAGGCTTTTCTACCTTCTTTTAATCACCTGTTAGGATATTGCATAAAAACAATAGCTTCTTAAAACCTTTGCCATCTCTCCCATTTTTAAAAACAGCATGAGAAAGAGCTCTGCTAAAATGCCCACCTTGCCTCACAGTGGCCACACCAAAACAATAAATTAAAAATTCTAAAACATGATCAACTTTTGATGGTAGCCACTAGAGAGCAGCTGGAGATCTTGCATATAAGTAGCCTAAGGGATTTCTTTGGTATTAGATATTGCAAGTACTTGGGAAGTTTTAGTCCCAAGTAAACAATAACACAATTTCTCCTTGCAGAGAGAAGTGAACTGTGGCTATGATATTAAAATTTTCAACCTCGGATCTTGCTTCCAGCCAAATAAAGCATTATATTTGTTTACTTAACACAAAGAACAGGGTGGTCCTCGCATCTGCTTTTGTTTCTTTAAGTCCTTTTGGAAATAAAAATAAAATAATGTCCTGAGGATTCTTACTTGTCTCCTGGTTTTGGTACTTTGTTTGTTTAGTAAAGAGAGGATTTGAAAAAGAAAATATATTTGGATTGTTTCTTAAAGAGTGGAGACATCTGCTGAGAAAGAATTAAAATTATTACAAAAAATTTGTCGTTGACAGTGCTTATTGTCTTCAAAAATTTATTTTTTTTTCTGAAGAGTTATAAAACACAGACATGCAGGATGTTGGTCTGATACAGGACAGCATCTTTATATTTCCTCAGGTACATAAATTATTGAATAATATATTGAATATAGTATACTTTATACAGATTGTGAATGCTTCCAAAGACACATTTTATGTATTTCACATCTCTTTTAGAATACAACTTTATACAAATGTCAAAGAAAAGCAGAACAAATTGGGAAAATTTTATCTCAGCTCTACCTTTGGAAACTTTAACTCTGCACTAAAGCTATTTTTTAACTAAAATAAATGAAATATAAATCAATTATGTTTTAGAGAAGTCAGAAAATTAAATCATTGTCCATGAACAGCAACAATATCATAATTTTCCATAAACAGCACTAAAATGGTCCAATTCTGTTATCTAAAGACATTCTGATCATGCAGAACATCTAAACAGAGACACAGCACAGTCCAGTCACACTGCTCTTTTTGCCAAAAAGTCATTGTGCCCTATGCCCCTGCAAAAAGGATTCTTCTTTGTGCACTTTAAATAGCCTCAATACTCAGATATTTGGATATAGTTTTGACCAACCAAAGGATAAAAATGGTGTTTCCTATATCTGTGCTTAGAGATACTGTTTATCTGCAAAAGTCACAGAAATAGACAAGTAAGGAGATAAAACTTCTTAATCTCATTAGTCATATAAACTTTCTTACTAAAAACTGGAGTCTTTACTAAACCTCTAAAGAGCAGCTTTAAAAATTAAAAATAATCCAGTCTGAATCATTCCAGACAGTTGAGAATAAAACCACAAGATACTACTTCAATAACAATAATAATGATAATAGTGGGAAAAACTTCCAACCCTAACCCCAAAGATCCATTTGAATAATTTCTTACATTCATGAATAATTAAATGAATATTTTTGAATTTTATTTCCCTTTGGAATTGAAACTCAAATCAGTTTGGATGCTACCTAGGTAGCACAATACATTATTCTACAATTTGTCATGAGTATGTCTGCAAGGATAAGCCTTGCCTGATCAGTTGTAGACATCAGTAATGCAGACTGCTATCCCAAATTTTTCCATTCTAGACGCCCTTCATAACCAATATAAATAAATAAGCTGTTCTAGGGTGTGATGCATCTACTTGCTAGGATTAACAGGGAGAAAAAAAAGTATAAATAATACATAAAATACCTATTCTGACCTGACTTTGTCTGCTCTTCCCCCAAAAGCCTTGAGAACCTGAGGGTGAAGTGATGCCTGCTATCTTTTTTCAGTCACACAGACTTTTTCTACAGTATGGATGGGATCACATTATGATTGTAACTGCATTTTCCAAGTGATCATCTGACATGTTCAAAGCTAATATGATTCAGTTTATCCAGAGAGCATAATTTTTTTTTTTTCCCTGGCAAAACCATGTGTTAACCAGGTTGGCCTGTCAACACCTAGTATGCTAAAGGAATGGTTTTGTTCCAAAGCATTCTGGTATAACCTGGGCAACTTTCCCAAGCTGCCAGGTGGAAGAGATGGAGAAATGTGGGTGTTACAAGACTATAAGCCAAACCGTGTCAACTGTTTCTTACTGTATTTTTTTAAACTAAAGGAACTCTAAAATTTAAATGGAACTTTCTTGATTTAAAAATAAATAAATGGATGTTGAACACCTTCTTTTCCTTTCAGAAAGTGTACATGGAAAAATTCAAATCTAGCAATCTTAATGCTGTGGTAAGGGAACAGATGATATGGTTTTTGGTAATGAAGTAATTTTTGTTTGAGGTTTTCTTTTAGTGCTTTTAAAATTATGAATGGAATAATTCTGATTTATCTTCTGCCTCCATCTAATTCTCAGTCATTAAATTACAAAGACATAATTTCTAGATCATTTATATTATTTTCCTGTCTGGTCTTCAAAATGGAAAAGATTGTAATGGATTTACTTTTGTGATTGCTTTTTTTGAGCAATGTTCTCATCATTCTAAAATCTGAGCAAAGACTGGTGGATATTTCAGGGGGATATGCATAAAGATTATCAGCCCCTTTGTAATTCCAATTAACTCCCCATATCACTTACCTACAGCTGTATTAAACTTCTGGATTGATTCCACTAATTTTGTAGTTTTGTCTTCATTTAAAAAAAAAAATCTTCTAACTGCCATGTAATTTTTTACTGAGTAATCAATAAAATGAAATATCTGGAGCACATAGATAAATGGAATGTAATATGCTAATAATCTTCTTAATCTAATATTTCACTGTATTTTTAATTAATTATATTTTTGTAAAAATAATAGCAAGAAAATAATAAAATAAAAAACAAGATGAGATTAAGCACAGCAATGTAATAAAAAGAAATCCATTCTCTGGTGCCTGGATGGAGAACTGAAATAGACAGTAAAAGGAAGAATAGTTGAGATTATAATACATCAAATAATATTACATTTAGTGTCCTGAATATAATAATGAAATCCTATGCAGTGAGCATTCATCTGAGTCTAGGCCTCTTATTAAATCTTGTTATGTCTACTGAAGTACACACCTTCTCACCTCTAATCCTTCTTTATAATATAGTCAGAAAAGAAAATTTAAAACAAAACAAAAACAAACAAACAAACAAAAATCCCCACCCAAAACCAAACATAAAATCCCCCCAAAACAAGAACAAACAAACAAACAAACAAACAAACAAATCCAAACCACCAACATCACACAAAACAAAGTGTTCAACATGGAAAAAGGTCTGAATGATAAAACAATAACAATGTTAATGATGAAGCATATTCTGACTGAATACAAAGACTCAAATATTAATTAACATTCTTCTGTGAAGACTACATCACAATAGATTAGCATTGGAAATAATGCTTGGAATTAATGACATGGGTATTTTATGGATAAGCAATTTCATTGTGATCCACAACAACTTCATTCAGCAGTGCACCTAAATAGTTGATGATATATTTTTGAACCATATCAATGTTGGTTTAAAATCCCCGAAAAGTAAAGAGGACTGCATTCTAGCACCAACTCCAGAGATTATGTGGGACATCTCTCTTTTTGTGTCCTGTGTGAGGCCAGGAGTTGGAGTCAGTGATCCTGACTGGGTCCCTTCCAACTCAGCACATTCTATGATGTTGCTGTGATTCAAAGATTTTGTGAGCATTCCCAGTACACTTATGGGTTTAGTCAAATCAGTTAGTTCAAACAACCCTCAATAGTGTTATTTAGTTCATTCCAGTTTTTTGGAAAACAAGATACAGTTTTTCCAGGAATCACAACTTTACCTGCTTGATAAACTAGTATTTTCAGCATAATATTTTAAACTATTTTTTTCTTGATATATAATATTAAGAATATATTATATAAGTGTAATGCATGATGGTTAGATGCATGAAGTGTGAAGTTGCTGATTAACACTGATACTGCTTAAAACTGACCACACAGACATGGCTCTAGCAAAGTCAATGATTATACATACATTTTTAAATGTTTTTTTAAAATTTCTTTATTTAATACTATCTTTCTTGGTATGAATAATCATCTACATTGCTATATAATATTATTCATTAATTCTCTAATTTAAAACCTACTGAAGTCTAGGAATATGAGTCCCTTGACTGGATATATTTCACATTAAGCCTAAGAATATTTGAACTTTTAAAAATTTGCAGATCTCAAAAGGAAGCCTTAACATAAATATAAAAAGGCATCTTTAGCTCCTAATTTCTAGGGTAACATTAATTATAACTGTTGAAACCTTTACACTAAATTTCACTGTCACAACAGTAAGATTTTCTGGTTTTAAAAATTAATTCAAACAGTATAAACCATATTATTTAAATCTCGGTTTAGTACAAAGAGGTGTAATCCATTTATGGTAATACAATAACTGCTTATTCACACTTTTATGAGTGTATCTAATGAAATGCTTTAAACTATTTTATGCAAATAGGACTTTTATATATTGATCAGATTTACTGCTTTTTGCCTTTCCTACAATTGCATGAACAAACTGCATTTTGTGCAGAATCTCCATAAATGTGCACATACCTGATTAGTAGAGTGAAATGATGAGTATACATATCTGTACTTATTGCCAATTATTTATGTTTTATTGTTTTAATTATAAGGAGCAGTCTTTGCAGGGACTGCAAAACAATATTCCTATGTAGAGCAGAATTAAAAGAATTAATGTACTTTTAAATTAGACTCCAAATTAAAAGATATTTATCTGGCATTAATTTTAGGTATCACTTAGGGGAACAGAGATGTATTTTAAATGCAGAGTAAACCAGAAAGTAGAAGTTACATTTCACTGTTAACCGACTGTTACATGACAAGTAAACAAGTTTAATCGTGTTATTCACCTCATTGACTTTAATGCTTCAATAATAGATGTAATAGCCACCTCAGGACCAGATGGCTTAGGGAAAAAAAAGTCCCCATGAACTACCACTTTTTCATCTCAAGTATCTGATAAATATGTTAACTCCCTGCACTGCGATGACAGCCGGAATTTCTCACCAGCTGGCCAGTTGCTTGCACAGTGGGTGATATCATCCTCAATTGAATGTTGAATTCTCAGCTCTGTAGTAAGGTCAGGACTTCAGGGATTTTTTCTTAAAAAACACATTTTTTTATTGATTTCACATAAACATTACAATCATTGACAAAAGGGTGAGGGGGAAAGGTTTTAGGAAGGGGCAGATGAAGAGTTGAGGTTGGATTCAACACGAGCCCACCGCCCCCATGCATTAGCAATGTAGGTTGAATGTGCAAAGAGAATGTGGGGCTACAGGTACCTCTCATCAAGTTGTTTTACTACCCCAACCTTTTGCTCAGTATTTTGCTACCTAAAGCACAGCCTGCATATTATCATGCCTGGCAGACATTTCAGCCATGAAAACACTGTTTATTTCTAGCTGTCATCTGTGCTGCTGATGTAAAAAAAAAGGGCTCAGAAGATTTTCACCCCCCTCCTTTCCCAGAAATGTCAACAAAATGGACACATTGATTATCTACAGCCTGTATCAGCCAACACTGTTTAGATCTAAAGAGCAGTATACAGCCTACTGTCTGTCACTATTGCTTGATTTTGGCCTTGGATTTTTTAGCACTTCTCTCCTTAGATACCACATCTGTTTCTACCTCTGTTCGTACAAAATCCAACCATGGTAGAACCTAACAAACAAAAGGGATTTTTTCATGTGTGTTTATTCATAGACATTATTTCCTATTTGTTCTCTGACTTCTGGTTTGCCTTTGTAAACTAGTCCATACCTGGTCCGGCATCAAGAAAAAAAAATATTCCTGAGTTTTGGAAGGGAAGCTGAAATGTACATAATGAAAAGAGAAAGGAGAAAAATAAGATTCAGGTTCATTAACCATCTTGTCAGTTAAGGGTTTCTAAAAAGACAGTTCTGAAAGCTCATGGTAAGTTAATTGTATGTCTATTCAAAGCCCAATTTTAAAACAAATTGGGTTTTCTCAACAAATTTAATTACACACAAGTTGTATTAAAATGCTAGAAAACCCAGAGTAAGTGGCATCACACAACTTTATTAAACAAGTAAACTCCCTTTTTCTGTATTACTCACAGAATATGTTACATGCTATTTATCTCACTTAAATCCATGACAAGTTCGTCAGCAACAGTCATAATAATGAATAAGTCTCTTATCCTACCATAATGATATGTATCTTCCCATGAGAGTATATAAAGCCACTTATTCATATTAATTCATTTACTCACTCAACATCACTTTGGAAGAGGGTACTACTATTCCTCTCTATAAAAATCCCTGGTTTAAATAAATAGAAACTGAAAGATATTGACAGTAATCTCCTAATCACAGGCTGATAAACTTATCTCTTTCCTCAAAAGATACAATGAAGTATATATGTGCCAAAAATAATATGTCTGGAAAAGTTAGTTTTCTACCAAAAGGGAAGCAGTAACAAGCAAAAAAACCCAACCAACCAACAAACCAAAAAACCCCAAACAAAACAACAACAAAAAAACCCCACCAAAACCACAAAACCTGAAAGACAGTATAGCAAAGTATTAAAGTACAAAGAAATTGATATTCTCAACACAAGAAAAATCAATACAGAGATACATCAATGTAGCAAGTAACGTGTAAAAACAACAACACAAAAAAGGAGATGGGAATAGTAGTACTAGTATTTTAAAAACAGCAATAGAAACTAAAAGAAATTTTTCAATTGTGACAGAACAAAACCTCAAACCCAAAAAAGTAAATCAAAATAGAAGAAACGTTCTCTGCATCATCCTTCATCAAAGTAACAAAAGCTCTCTTTACTTACATACATAAACTATGGTACAATATGTATGAAAACATTTTGCTTTCAATATGTATGAAAAAATGTGATGGAACTACATAATGAAGAAATACTAGGCCACACTGAGAATTTGATCTTTGGCACTTCACAGCTGCATACAGGCACAAATGCTAAATGGTCCAGAACAGTTCACTTCTCCAGAGAGGATCATCATTTTTTTTCTACAACAGATAACATGGAGGACAGAGATTTTTTCAGCACTTGTTATGTTTCTATGACCCTCACAACCTATATATGTGATTTTTTTTTCAGTTCAAATTGTCTGATAGTAGACTAAGTCTGTGCAGACCAGATGGTTGCATAAACATCAGAATGAAGATCTTATTGAAGCATTTGGGAACGCAGGTTCTTCTGGCAAAATGTTGAAAAAGTCACAGGATAGCAAATATGCAAATTTCATTCATTTTTTTTTTTTTCCCTTAAACCTTCCAGTAAAACTCCATAGGAAGAATAATCTTGGGAATTACTTGAAGACTTTGCTTTGCAGGAGCTGGTTGGTTCACACCAAAGGGGAACTAGAAATGAATTAATACTCACACAGGACTGAGGCATATATATTACTTGGGAATAGAAACAGATACTAAAGCCAATGAATAGAACTATTTTTAGATTACATATATCTTTCTGTAAGCAAAGGATTAATTCAAGTAACTATTAGGAGTGAGCTATTTCTAATAGGAAATCACAAATATATTATATTAACTTTGAATTTTTATCAATTTGTCAGGGAAAGGATTTTGGAATTAGTAAATGGTAAGGATTAATCCAAACAAAATGAGACACCATAATAACCACTATCTTGTCAGGAATGTAGTGGATATAATTCTCCTCAAGAATGACAAACCAAAGAGTTTCTTCTCTTCTGAAGTTTCCCAACTCTCCTGGAATGTTCTTTGTGCTAGAATATAGCATGTTAATTTATACTGAGATGCAAAACTAGTCCACAGTGTGCTCTACATCCCAGTCTTAAAAGCATCTGGATCAGGCATCGGACAGAAAGGCCTTGTACCTCTCTTTTGAATCCACCTAGTTTTACCTCTTTTCTGAAGCACATCTGGAATTTCATTTACTGGGAAAGCAAGCCACAGGTTGGAGAAAGATGGTGGCAGAAAATGCCCCTGTCTTACTTATGCTCTGATATGGGCTCAAGATATATGTAAGCAACTTAGATTCTGAAATGTTTTAAGCACCTTCTTAGATAACTTTGTCAATCAATTTTGTTCACTGAACTCTTCCTCATGTGGTCAGGGCAACTGCGCTGGGGCTCAAGGCTTAAGCTTTCCTCCTGACTCAGCTGACTGTTCAGCATTCAACACCTTCCATTTTTTTGGGAGATCTACCTGGTTGTAGGGTGAGCTGATTAGTAAACTTATTTGAGGTACAGCTAACTGGGTATGTGTGCTTTGATCTAAGTGATCACAAAGTTGCAGGCTTGGGTAGGAGATTGTACACCACATGGTTCAAATCCCTTCTACTGTGGGTATGTAATTTTTATACAAAGTTCAACAGCAAACTTTCAGTTCAGTGCTTACTCACACAGGATTCAAATTTTAACATTATGTGTCATGAATAAATTCTTTAAAATAATTAAAAATACCATCACTTTTATTTCACTCTAGTTCTTTTTCTTCTTTCTTCCTTTGCAAATGCTTGATATTGAAAATTTCACTTTCAGTTTCAAGAACCCTTTGATGTCACAGTTTGAAGAGGGTTAATTTCTTTTCAATGAAAAACTATATCAATGTGAATGTCTTTCCCCCCCCGGGACGGCATCAAAAGAAATTGTTATGGGCACCTTCAGAATGCTACAGCCAAATAAAGTTTAACTGTGTATGAATTAATAACTAATGGGATTCTGCATATTCTATAGCTAGATTAATGTAAATAATACACTTAAAGTGTGGACATCTTGCCTTCTCTAGCATTTTCTAGTTTTACTTTTACATTTTCTGTCTGCTGTCTACCCAAATACTGATTATGTAGGTCTTTAATGGTCAGCTGGGTATTGTCGGTAATTAACCTCACAGGCAAAGGGTAATTGCTCAATTGTCTTTGGAGAGTCTGATGGGAGAAGTCAGAGGTAGTGGCCAACCAGACAGTGAAAAAGATAACTCTCCAGAGTTAATGAACAAAGTTTGTATTAGTGTCTTCTAACTTTCATTTAACAGTATATACATTTTCTCCTTCTAAACACACATGGCCCAAAAACCAAACTGCTATATTAGATATTGTAAGGTTACACTGATACGTAATATTTCTGGATATTTATGAGAGAAGCTTTTTTAGTTGCTTCCTGTCTTGGAGTTTATATTTAAAGAGGAGTTTGTTTAAACTCTAGTGAAGACATAATTACGATTAACAGTGGGAGATTTTATATTTGGTTTTAGTGATGGAAAAGTGTTCTGAAAATATATAATTCTGGGTGGTCAAATGTAGTCACTACGTCAGTAAAAATTCGAGTAGTGTTATAAGAGAAAACTGAAGAAATTTAACAGAGGGTATTGAGAAAGCCAAATAATGGACTTCTAATCTGGTAGCATTAAGTTTTCTAGGTGCTAATAGTCAGACCTATGTGTTATGAATAGAAAACAGCTTAATCTTTTCTTACAAGTGTCCTTTTCTTTCCATTCAGGATTAAATTTAACTGAGGACTTTGGTGTCATTAATAAGGGAATTTTTGCCTTCCCAAAGTCTGTGTTAAATCCAGAAGTTTCCTGAAGGTGTCTACAGGGTGATGAGGTACTGGAACAGATTGCCCAGGGAGGTTGTGTTAAAGGGCAGTGTTCAAGGCCAAGTTGGATAAGGCCTTGAGCCACCTGGTCCAGTGGTGAGGGGTTAGGACTGGATGATTTTTAAGGTCTATTCCAACACCTTAACATTGTAACCTATGACTCTGTGATTTTATATCATTTACTTTCAGGCACTAACTTTTTTTATGGCCTGGTTTTCTAATGAGGGTTCCCACACTGACAGAGTTTATGCTAGATAGCTTTTCATAAATGGACTGGAAGGTGAGTAAATTGCCTTGAAGATCCCAGCCTAATTAGTTTTAGTATCTATTAGAATGTAGCCATTTTTAACACAGTCTGTATTTTCCCATACCAATTTTCCATATTCATGGTCTTACATCTTGCTGTGATTTTATAGAAAGATGCTAATTAGTAAGAGATCAATTTGAATTTGTTCATTCCTGCTCCACATTATAGTAGCCAACAGACCTAATAATATTGCTAAAGTGAATCATGGAGTTCAGTTTTATTAATATGTTTAAGAATAAAAGCAAATTATACAAAATCTTTTAATTTTGTTGCCCATCCACAGCATGTAGAAAAATATAATGAACATAGACAACTGAATTCAAAACCTAGAAATCCAGGAGTTATATTCCTAATAAAACCAGTGCAGATATTGAAAATATAGTAAGTTAAACATGTTACATGCAAAATTGCCTTCACATCAGTGAGTGAGGCACTGGGTTTTCATCCTGGTATTTGTAGTATATTAAGGGAAGATGATTGTCATGGGCCTAGAAGCCAACTAGCTATGTTTTTCACTGGAGAAAACAGATGAAGCAAGCCATCTTATTTCCATCCTTTTTTCCCCAAACCTTTCCCTCTGAGCCAGGCTCAGAGTGACAAAATTAATTTGGTACATGGCTGAGAATCCTTAAGCTGACCCTATCTGAAGCATGCTAGAGATGCTACCCATCAGTTTAGTTAATGAGTAATCAAGTAACTTTTCCAGATGCATTAGATAGCTTTCACTGAAGACTAATTTTCTAAACTCTACAGATTTGCTGCAATGGATGATGAAGAGTTTTCATTTCACACTCACCTGTACCATGGTTCTAAGACATCCCTGCAGTATAAAGAGTTTAATACTGTGATTATTAAAACACAAATTATCACAGTGAAAAAGTGAGATAAGACTAATAGGAAAAACAAGCCTGCATCTCAAATCTGAAATATCTTTCAAACTGAATTTGGCAGAGTAATTAAAAAAAAAAATTGCTGTTATACAGCATCCTATATATAAGAAGTGATGGATATAAATCAGTATGTAGCAAGTACTATTTCTAATTATTTTAGCCTTACTTGTGAGGCCTTTGCTCATACTGAGTAGTACATATCTGCTCAAATTTTCCAAATAATTTCACCAAGTGAGATATTTTTCACTGGTGAGGATGTAAACTCCTTTCTTTTCTGGTGTAGTGGGTTGATCCTGGCTGGATGACAGATGCCCCCTAAAGCCACACTATCACAGCCCTTCACAACTGGGCATGGGGGAGAAAATATAACAAAGGGTTCATCAGTTGACATAAGGACAGAGAGAGATCACTCACCGATCACCATCACAGGCAAAACAGGCTCAGCCTGGGGATGTTAATGGAATCTGTTACTAACCAAATCAGAGCAGGATAATGAGAGGAAAACAAAACTTAAAAAAATTATCTTCCTCCCAACCCTCCCTCCTTCCCAGTTCTACCTCCTACCCCACAGCAGTGCAGGGAGATGGGGAATGGGGTTATGGTCAATTCATCACATGCTGTTCCTGGCACTGCTCAGGGAGAGGAGTCCTTCCCCTGCTCCAGTGGGGTCCCTCCCATGGGAGACAGTTCTCTATGATCTTCTCCAGTATTAGTCCATCCCATAGGCAACGGCTCTTCACAAACTGCTCCAATGTGGGTCCCTTTCCATGAAGTTCAGTCCTTCAGGCACAGCCTGCTCCTGTGTGGGTTCTTCACAGGTCACAAGGAAACCTGCTCCAGCGTGGGCTCCTTTCTCCACAGGTCTGGAGGTCCACAGGTCCCAGGAGCTGCTCCAGCACAGGCTTCTCCTGGGCTCACAGGTCCCTCTCTGGCATCCACCTGCTACAGTGTGGGCTCCTCCATGGGCTGCAGGTGGATCTCTGCACTCCCATTGACCTCCATGGGCTGCAGGGGCACAGCTGTTCCACCACAGCCTGAACCACAGGCTCAGCTCTGGCACCTGGAGCACCTCTTCTCCCTCCTTTTCCATGGACCTTTGTGTCTGTTGACCTGTTCCTCTCACATATTCTCACTCTTTGCTTCTCTGAGAGGAATTACATCTTAACAATAACATTTTTCCCTTCTTAAACATGCTATGACAAGGTCATTACTACAATTCCTGATTGGCTCGGACAGCAGTGAGACCATCCTGGAGATGCCAGGCACTGACTCTGCCAGACATGGAGGAAAATTTGGACAGCTTCTCACAGAAGCCACCCCTGTAGCCCCGGCTTCCAAAACCTGGCTGTGCAAATCCAGAACATCTGGGTCATATGCAAGCACATTGATGGAAGTTATCAAATATCCTGCTGCAGATTTTGACATTGAACTGTTGCTTCTAGATAATGAAAACAGCAGGGTTTCTACTATTATTTGATGCATTTTTAAAATCAGAATGCCATGCAAAGAAATATGTGACCATATTTGAAATATATGACCTAAAAATGTGTGTGGTCTCTATCTTCAGGTATTTAAAGATAGGTACATTTTGCAAGCATAAATAAGTATTTCTTTAAAAATTTTGAAAATACAATATTGTTGACAGAAACAGAAAGATGCTATAAAATATTCTGTGATAAAGCTTAATAATTAAGTTCCTTTAGAATAAGTTCAAATACCACAAATGATATTGCATGACTTAAGGTCACTTTTCACCTACAAATTGTATGCTGTTTTTGCTTTCCAGACCATAGAGAGTTACGATGCACTACACAGTCTTTTATGATGGTGTGCAAATTATTGCTTATCCACTTGATATGCTGCAAGTTTGATATTTCTGCCTTATAAATGGTTTAGTGAACTTTTCCAGAAAAACTTGAAAATGCCTGTTTGCTGTCATCCTGGAAAATGCCAGGAAACACAAAAAAAAACATTTGGTACCATTGAAGTAGCATTGAAACATTCAGGCTTCATGTCTCAGAATCTACTACAAGAGCAAGGGGTTATTAAATTTTCTATAATTCATTGGATTCTGTTTGTGCAACTTCCAAAGAAGAAATGCCGTACAGAAAATGTAGAGATGGCTATGCTGTACTACTGTAAGCCAATGAAGTGTGTAAAATATTATTTCTGTAAACAGTTTTTTCCCAAACCCAAAGAACTATTTTCATGCTTGACTTTCCATTCTACATGAATCTCTGAATTCAAAGTTTTATATAAATCAAATATTGTCTGCATTTATTTTTAATGCACTTTATGGTATAATACATCACCATAAGATAACTTATTTACAACATTAAATGCTGTAAATTACTATAAAATAAAGCAACCTATCACAATGTGATGGTGGAATTGTAAATCATTGATATTTCCTAGTTCCCAGACTGTTATTGTTTTTCTTGAACCTATGGTGTCAGATGTAATTTTTAATTTACAAATTTTGCCTTAAATTATTCTGCTATCAAAAACCAGCAGGAATACACATGAGTGCACACATGCACATCTATGAATATATATATGTGAGCTATCATTTCTGAGTGGAATGAAAAGGAGGGGGTTGAACTGGTAGAAATAAATCACAAGACATATACCAATCTTCATTTAAATTGATCTAAAAATATATGATATCGCTTAACCTAGTGAAGAAGAATCTAAGTGTAGTTGAGAGGTTTTAAATAATGATCTTAATATCATTAAGCTGAGCTCAAATCATTCCTTTCTCTGTTATAACATCTTTATACGATTTAAGCGTTTTCCAGGTATGTCTGAATTGTCGGACCTTTCTAAGGTTTCTTTTCTGTGCCACTACATTAAGACTAAGTTTAGAGCTGATTTTTTCCCCCTGCTTTTTGTTTTACCTTGTCACAGAAAATAAACAGTTTGACATTGCAAAATCCTTAAAAATTATTGTTTGCAAGTTAAATTGATCTAGACGTGCTTCCCTACTTTCAGTGTGGCAACACTGTTTACTTTAAGGCCATTTCTGCTACACACCAGTGTAGGCAGGAGCCGACAGCTCTGCAAACAGGCAGAGGCTCCACACAGAGCTGCTAATCAACTCTGCCTACCAGCTGATATTAGTTAGGGAGCTAGTGGATTAGGACAGTGTGTTTGCAAAATGTCAGATCTGTTTGTTTTGAGGCAACAAGAGCTACTTCTGAGGGAGATTAAAGATCAAATGAGGTCCTGTGAGGAGAAAGAAACAGATAATTTGGTTAGGATTCTGCATTAGAAACATAGAGTAAAATATAATAAAATCAGCACCATCTCAAAGAATCTCAAGTCAGGCAGAAAAAACAACAACCAACAACAACAACAACAACAAAAACCACCAAAAAACCCCTCTGCTTTAGTCAAGAGACCGGGGATATACCAGATTGGAGTAGACCAGGAAGGGATTTGGTTCACAAAGTCTCTGTGTTTCTGTGAAGTAGAAAATCGATTCATTCTTACTTTATAAACAGACTTTGGATTTTATTATTTTAGTAAAAGTAAACAGGGCACATGCGCTTCTCACAGGGAATGTATGGTCTCTATTTGAGAATGAAAATGTTGAAAAGGTGTTTTGTATATACAGACCAGATTAACTATATGTTACTTGTTTAAGAAGCAGCTAAATGACTAAACTGCCATAATGCCAATATATGCTTTACACTCTGTATTGAGATGAAATGTAGCTACTAAGTGTGCATATGAAGGAACTGTGCTGAATCCACTGACAGAGGAACTTGGAGCAACAAAAGGCAGAGACAAGTCCTGGCGCCTGACTGGTCAAATGCATCAGAGTCATTCCCATCCTGACACTCTATTTGTGCTGATCACACACTGCATCCTAAAGGAGATCCCCTTCTCTCCTAAAGGTGAGAGATTTTTCAGGGTCAAGTGGGAATATAATGAGCCAGGATTAAGTTTTCAGACCAAAAGCGCATCTTCTTTAGGCTTGAACAGGACATTGTTCAGCCCTCTCTCACAGGCTGTTGCTGACCTCATTTACAGAAGTGCTACCTTTGGAATGGCTGTTTGCTCCTCAGCCTTCAGAGGTAGTCCTAATAGCAAGGCATCTAATTTTTAAAGGCTGATGGATCTTGTCCTTAGGGTCCATCTCCTGGTTGCATGGGTCCTAGGTGACTGCCACTCACAATACCAGAGTTGTACTTCCCAGCTCCTCAAAGAACATAAAAGAGAGTGTGTAAGCGTCCATAAATTTGGCATTTCAGAAAATCCTTCCTGTCTATCCAGCATGACTGAGATCTCAGCTAAGTTTTTTGCCTGGTTTTTGGAACTCACATTTAAAAAATTATTTGAACCAGTATGATAGAGTCTGGAAGATAGCTACTGTAGCCAGAAATCTAGAAAACTACTGCTTGTGAGGAATTCAGCTAGTTTCATCTGCAGGACTGAAAACTAAAGGGAGTCAAAATAACAGCCTTCAAATGTGTGGAAGATTAGAACTGTTTCCAAGGGGAGAGGAAAAAAAAATAGGTTAAATTGCATTGAAGGAGATCTAACTTAGACACCCAGAAAAACTTTCCAGCCTTCAGGCTATTTAAGCAAGGTAGCTGATTGCTCTAGCAGGATGTGAAATCCCTATCTTTAGATGCTTTTAAGAACAAGTTAGATAAACATCTGTCAGGAAAAGTTTGGATATAGTGACCCTCTCTTCAGGAGGGAATTTCCACAGATGAATTCCTGAAGTGTTTGAGAAGTTTTTCAGCCTCATTTTCCATGACTTTAACACATCTTAAAACATTATGTACAAAAAATTTATGAACTCATTAACACAGAAGTGCACATCATCCAGTCATTAATGTTGCATTATTCTTTAGAGTTGTTTTGATGTTTTCCTCTTCTCTCTGATTTATGACCAAATAATCCTTCTATTGCGTAACAAATACCACCTTTAAGAGGTGCATAGCAGAGCTGCACGTAACTGTAAGAGAGAGAAAGACCCTGCTATTATTATTTATGAACAATAATACCTAATGTATTTCACAGTCGTTTTGCTTTGGCAGAGAGGAAAGATTCCATTTACAACATAAAATTAACATTTATCCTATAAATAGGATTGCTGAAATTTAAACAATATGCTAGCTTTTAAGAATAAGTTAAATATTTGTCATTTTTTTGTAGTTATGATCCTACTTGTTCCAGTCTTATTTCTGCAATAACATCTTGGAATACCTGCCTTACAAAAGTATTCCAGTTAATTTATATTCTGCTTAAATGTGTGGTTATTCTAGGAGGTTGGATTAAGAAGGAATACTTTCCTTTTTTGATTAATGTTGCCTCAGAACACATACAAAGCCATTTATCAACAGATGCTTTTTGACACCCGATAAAGTCTGTTCATACAGATTTTTTTTTAAAGCATACTAGTATAAACATTCTCTAATGCATAAAATACGACACTTCTGCATAGCTTTGAAAGTGAAAAAGGTATTTTATTCAGCAGATGAGAAATGGTTTATTTTCCCAAAACATCATGGCTACGTAATTTATGTTATTTATACAGAACAATGCTGTAGCTCTGTGTTCCAGCACTAAAAACAAAAAGAAAAAAGGTAAAGGACATGAAGGTGCCTTTTTGATGCTCATGAGACATAGAGATATATATTTGTATATAAACTTCAAACACAGCTTTATCAGTATCTTGTTCTCATAAAATTACACAACAAAAAACTTATACCAGTGAAGGAAGACAAAAGACAAAAACCAAACTTCATACAGTAGCAGGTCTATTACTCTCTTTACAATAATTGTTCCATACAGTAAATCCCATAGATATTTTTTCTTAAATGCTGCTGTATTAATCACTTAAAATAAATTAGTCAGAGTGATTTCAAAATGCTATATGGGCCTAAAACAGTGCTGAAGGACATATGTTTATAATCACCAGTGCTTCTTCATATTAATTTTTTCCAAATGTCTCTTCCAAGCAGGTACCTAAGACTATTTGGTTTTAGTTAAGGGAAATTCAAGCTCAAATGATGTTCCAGACTTTACAAAACACTTTAGTTAGAAGGCTCTGCTGACAGAAAGTTTGTAAAGTCTACCAAAAGTAGCAGTTCTGTAGAGAAAAAAAAAAAAGCAGCATTAAACAGTGACAATGCCATTGATACTGGGGTTGATCAATATTTCCTTTTGAAAATGAAAAAATGTTGAGAAGTAACTTGTACCAGGTATGCATTGAAATATGAATAGCAGAAACTTTGTGGTACTGGTGGCAAAGAACTTAATTGTTATAGCTGTCCTAGACTAACTATTATATTTATCAGAAATTCTACCCTGTTTTTTCATTCACTTCTCTTGATCTGAACTGTGAGAAGTGAAGAAAGCCAAAAAAAACACAAGTCTTTTTTTCAGAAGTAAAAGAAATACGAAACCTACAAATGCCACTGAAATAAATTGAAATATAATGATTATTTCTATGTCTGTTTAGATTTAAAATTATTTTTATACTTTTAAAATGAATTATAGTCCTTGAAAAAAATAAGCGTTATTGTACCTCAATGCAAGGCCTTGTCTTTTAGATTTCTTTCTAGTTAAAAAAAGCCAAATCCAGGTATGTCTGAATTGTCAGACCTTTCTGAGGTTTCTTTTAAGGTATCACTTTAAAACTAGTGAACTGAAATTAAAAAAAAAATGTTAAAAAGATAAAATTCCTATCAGTTTGTGCTTTAATTTTGTAGATAATTCATCACAAAAAAACCACCAAACAAACAAACAAAAAACCCCCTAAGTCTAGAAAAAGATATTGAGCTAACTTTTATATGAATAGTTGAAAATTAAATAGCTGAAAGTTAGTTAGTGTTAAATATTTGGTTAGATAAAACCAATATATCCAAGATTATATTTATTTAGGGCATCACAATACTGTCCAGTGAAAGACAAAGTTTAAAAACATCCCACAAACCAGATTAACCAGGTACATTTTATTGTAAGAAAAAATACATGTTGAGGAGTTGTAAATGATCAGTAACTACTGATACTGTCTTTTTACTTAATGCAGTGGAGTGTAATGAAATTATTTCATTGATGCACGTGACATACACACAGCAGAGAATCCTGTGAGGGAGCCCTGAGCTGGTGCATACCTGGTGCCAAGAACTAGCCTAGGGTTAACTTCTTTTTATCAGGTGATTTCAGGTCTTGGCATTACCGTCTATTTGCAACACAACTGCTCGTGCTATAATTTGCAAAAGGTGCTTGTGCATCTCAGGCATTCTGTTTTCAAAATCTGAAGCAGAAGTGAAAATTCTCATTGATCTACACTTTATGTGGTTACAAGTACCAACATCCACAGCAATTAAATTACTCTGATAATGTAATAAAGAATATTTGTGTGTAAGGGATGGTAAGTGACAATTCAGAACACCCTTTCTACTCCATTTTTGTGCTTGACAGTATACTTTAATGCACTACACATACTATTTTTACTGAAGACTTACATAAGTAACCTCATAAATGAGTCAGGCTGCAGTGTGAGCAAGAGCTGCTGCAAGGCATGTAATGGTTAGTCCAACACGTCGTTAGTCAGCGTGAAACTCCAGAATATTTAATTACTGGAGAGAGGAAAATGGGAGAAAGAAGAGAAAGAAGTAAAAAATATGCTAGATATGTGTGTGAGTGTTGCTAAACATATACACCTTCTGTCCTATTTGTCTTGAAAAATGTTCCATGTGTTCTTCTATAAATGAATGATGGAGAATCTCAGTGATGATATAGACATCTAATAAAACTTTATCTTTCTTTTGGAAACTTACCATATCATGAAGAGGTAGAAATATTTTTTAAAGATTATTTAAACTATTATTAAAGATAGATAGATAGATAGATAGATAGATAGATAGATAGATAGACAGAGATGTATGTACGTATATTATTTACATGATAATCCCATTTCTGTTTCAAATGAATCAATGATTTTTGCATTGTTCCTTTGAAACTCAACTCAGGTCATCTAAATTGATTTGAATTAACCTTGAATGACTATTATCTTAGTCTTAAACAATGGACATGAACTGAATAATCAGGTAAAAATTTGAAATGAAAAGCTTTTGTAAACTATCAGGCTGGATGTTATTTTAAGTAAAAAACCATATCAAATAAAGAAAAAAACCCCTAAATTTAACAAGATATATGTACTTTAATACATTAAAATTTTAATTTTCCCACTTCAGTAAATATCACTTTCCCCAGTTATGGTAAATCAAATTTGTTTATAACTATGTTCCATGCTTCTTATTTTACATGATTAGTTTGCAATATTTTGACTCATCTGAGATGTGGAATTATGTGAAAAAAACAGATTAAATATTTATTTTTAAAAAATTAATGTAATAATATATTTTAACACAGCTGTATTTCTAATATGATCCAGTCAATGGTCCAGTTATTTCACATTCGTTTTTTCTTACCTTTATGAAAGTGTCTAGCATACTGTACATGTTAGTAAAACTAAACTATATGTTCTATTTATTTAATCATTCTTACACAGCTGAAAATTACTCAATAAATTAAGAAAGGTGTTAGCAACAACTAAAAGAAACAGGATCTATAGACAAATTATTTTGACAACCTACCCAGATTAAATATTGTAACACCATGGAAGAAAAATGCTCACCTTTTATAAGGACACTTTGTTCTCACAACCAGTGCACAGCTCAGAACATTTAGATCATGATGATTTAACATGAGAGGAACGTAAACGCAGTACATTTCCTCTACAGTCACTTGGAATCAGTCTAAGGACCGAAAACTTCAGTGACGTCAAAAACTTGAAATCACAACATATAAAAATTAATAATCTCCTCAGGCCAAATTAAATGCCTTAAAGTAGCAATTATATTTTTTTTAATCTTTTCGTACTCTTGCCAAGGTTTTGACATCTCAGCAACAATGGTTTTTAATTATTACTTTGATGGGTCTTTGGGGGGAAATTGATTTATTTTGGGACTTCTTTTAGTTGTTTTGGGTTTTTATCTTAATGTACTTTAATTCTAAAATATTTTTACACCGATAATCATTTTAAGATCATCCTAGTAATTAAAGTTCTTAGGCAAAATAATTTTAGTGGTCTTCATTTCTGTTTCAGAAGAGCTCTGCCTCAGTGCTTCCATGTACAATAATATCCTCACTTTTCAAAATCTAATAGCCTGAAGAAAGGAATAATTCCGGTGTGGGTGTATAGGTGCATAGCCAGAGCCACAACAAAATGCAATTACAGAACACCTCAGCTCCAGTTCCATTTAACTCAAAAAAAAAAGCCCTATGAAATTGTTTTCAAGTGTATTACCAAAATGTGTTGTAGGATGTTAAAATGCTCTGTTATGGCACAATTTTCTGTAAAATAATATCATTACAGAGCAACGTGTGTAGGATTCTATTAAATGTCATATTTATCAGACCAAATATATTTAAATCTTAAAAGTTTGGGTGCTGCTGAGGTATTTATATTATTTAAAGTTTTCAGGTTTCTTCTGCTGTTTTGGTTTTTGCATTGAAATTATGCTGCTACCTGACACTAGCCTACAAAAAAAAAAAAGACACATTAGACAAAAAAAAAAAATCCCAAACAAACCAAACTTCCAAAATATTAGCTGTCTTGCTTATTCAAAATAGCTCAAGAACAAGCCAGGCCACCTTTCTTCCAGGTGTACCAAACTTATAGTTAAACAATAGTATGTCCTTCATACTGAATGTCAGGTAGTCATAATAAGAAAGTTACTTACAGATGAGTTAGAATTGGAGTAAAGTATTCCATAATATCACATGAAAATGTTTTACTGAATAATAGATTTCACAGTGTCCTCCCATCAACACTCCCTCCCAATAACTCAAGAGTGTTGCTTTACCACAGGAAATGTTAGATGGAAACTCTCTATTTTAAAAGGGCAAATTTCCACCTAAGAAAATTTGGATATTCCTCGCATATTGTGGCTTAGCGTTAATATAATACAGTAAAGATGAAAAAGCAGTGCTTTTTGCAGTGATTGATTTTATCTCTCAGAATGTAATAGTAATCTGTTTATTTAATCAGGACTCTTATTGTAGTACTTGAACCCCATGTGTTCTAATTTGATATAAAAATATCAAGGTATTCATATGAACTTACTCTAAACTAGTTAAACTCAATGCATTCCAAGCATGTAAGATACAACATATGGATTTCTGTTCTCTAACCTTATGAACATTTGCACATGTTCAGGAAAGCCCACTGGATAAAATTTATGTATTGCTAATGATTTTTATTGGCCCCATGGCCCAAAGTGGTGGCAAAATGCCCAGGACTTTGAAAGAATCCTGTTTTACTTCGTAGTCAGAATGCAGAGAGCCATAAAAAAAAAAGAAAGCTTGATGGAAGTCTGAATGCTTTTTAACTGGCAGAACTGAAGCTGCTTGTGCTATGCAGCCTTTTGTTGTCAGATTCCTAAAGCCTTTTTTTAGGGGATAAGGGGGAACAATGCATCTCAGCATATTAACAATGACATAAGGAGTGATGTTCTTGAGCTGAAGTTTTCCAACCATTTCTTGGAGGACCTGATGTGGAAAACCCACATAAGCATAAATAGAGAGAGAAGCAGAAAATCTTTTTCTTTGAGGGACCACTTGGAAATCTCTCTGTTGCAGCTCAGTATTTTAAGGATGCTGTTAAAAGTTTTGGGTGGAGATATGGATTACCACTGAACTTGAGGAGATTTGTCTTTCCACGCCACAGTCACCTGTGGCTAATCCTGAGGATGCTAATGCAGATGTTTGTTCAAATGTTAAAGCACCTTCAAAAATCACTTATGTTTGTAGATTTTTGCTGCAGCTACAGCTTGGGAGCTCAGAGAAAGGAGTCAAATAATGATAGGCTGTTTTTTATAACAGTTCTGCTGACAGGGGATTGAGTCCAGTGGCTATGCAAAAGAGAACAGGAGAACATTTCTAGTCTCTAAAACTCCACAAATATGAAATGATGGTCATCCTTTCCCATTTTCCTGTATTCTACTCTCAATCCTGATGAAAAATTTTTTCAGCCTTCCATTGCAGTATCGGGAGAAGGGTAATAAAGTTTCTCTTGTGAGCAGTAAGTAAATGCCAAGGATAAAAGCCCAAGTGTTGTGATGATTCAAAATTTGTATAAAAAAAAGACCGGGAAAACTATTCAGATTTAACGAGGTACATTTGCAAAAACCAAGGTGAACTGTAAACTTCACAGAAAGATCTTTAAGATCATTAAAATCATCCAGATTGCTGCTAATTTGGGGTATTTAAAGGAGGACTTTTCATGCTGTGTAGGTGATTAAGCATAACTAAGACAAATTAGATAACTTGATGTAAAGACTGAGATCAAAAACCTTATTTACTTGTTGAGTAAGTCTTTTAAAGTGGTACATCCTAAGAGACATTCACAGATGCATTTATGTGCAATGCTGAGTTTTAAATCAAATTTTCAAAATAATGACTAAGCTTTCACTTGTGTTCATATAAACAAAAACAAACCCCAAACCGTATCAGACTCCAAAATCTGTTTTACATATCCTAAATTTTTTATTAGTGAGATTGAGTTTCTGTGTACTGGAAACAATTCCAAGGGTAAAACACTCTGCTTTTTTTTTCTTTTTTTTTTTTTTTTTTTTTTTTTTTTTTTTTTTTTTTTTAATTTAATTTTTTTTTTTTTTTAATGTTTTTAANATTTTTGTGTTTACAGTTGTATAGAACTATCTTCTCTTTTGCTATCTGTCTGAAGTGGACCTGAAAGTTGAAAAATTATATGCGTCTTCAACTTCCTTTGTATTTACTACCTTATAAACCACAGAAACATAACATTCATTCCTACTACACCAGGCACTGAAATCTGTAGACTGGCCACAAAAACCAGGGTATTGTTGCATTCATAAATGTTCCTTAAAATACTTTGTGCAACACTTTCCGAGGTCTTAATACCAAAAACACTCTAAATTAAAAGGAATACAAGGTAAAGAGGCACTTTTATAATTTTAATCAATAGATTCAATCTAAATATAAGTTCGTGAACATTATTATTTTAAATTATTAGTAAAGTTGATGATAGTATCCCTGATGGTAATAGCTTTGATTTCAAAAATTTTGGCAGTGACAGAATATTTGCTTGCACTGATTACCTTGGCTTATGCTATACTGCATTCATATTATATTTTTGTTAGTTCTCCAAAAGGATCTGCAAAGTTTATAGACTTATCTATATATGCATAAACTGAGATTCAGCCTCACTGTGTTTGAAAACCTGACAGGTAGATCAAGAATTATGTCTGGTGCAAACAATATTTTTCTTCAAAGGACCATCAGCTTCAAAGTGAAAACTGGTTCCAAGGAACCTCCACTGAGAATGCCTTTTAGGAAAAACATAAAAATTTTAATAGCTCTATTCAATTTATAATTATCAACTATTTACTATTTATGTGAACATTTTTCACTGTTCATGTTCTGTGATTTCATTATGTTAAAGAAACCACTAAAAATGAAAAAAGGAAAAAGAAAAAAAGAATTATAACTCTTATTTGGAAATCTTTGATATAAATGTGCCTTTTCCTCAGTTCAAGTCTAGATTTCCATCTTTATAGGGAAGCAAATATGAAGCAAGAACACAAAATACTTTTAATTAGAAAATTATACCGTTCCTTGTGACTAAAAATGTAGAACACTTTACAATACTTTAAATTTTGTAAGTAATTGGGAAAGCTTTGGAGATTTGGAGAAGGTGTTACTAGTTGTCCTGAATTCTGCACCATTTACAGTAGGACTAATAAAAAAAGAATGTTATCATGTGAGGTGACAATTATTCCTTATATAGTTATCAGTATTAGTAGTGTAATAAAACTGATTCTAAGTAGAGGCAAACCATTTGCAAAATGTGCAAGAGATTTTTGTATTTGTTTTTCAAGAATACAAGAAAAGAGCAAAATATAAGGTGATGTCCAAACTATTTGCATATATCTAAGGAAAAACTGAAACCAGTAATTCAGTATGGGTTTTGACATCAAGTGGGAAAGAAAAAGAAAAGGCTCATTCTTACCTCACAATGGATCTACAGTATAGTTTTAAAGACATGGGAAGTTCATGGGCTTAAAAGTTACTCTTGTTTTTTAGTATTGCAAATGAAGCAAAAAAAATCTTTAATAATGTTTCTAGACTTTCTATTGCAAATGGATCACTGCAATAAATCTGTGAGCATATTCTGCTGAGTCAATACTCTATAATGAGTCAAGAGTAATAGGAACTCATCTGATCAACTTCAAACACATATTAGGACTAAAATGTTCTTTGTAATTGTTAATATATAAAATAATCTAAAGATAAGTATCTCAGTGTTTCCAATAACTAACTATATAATTGGAATTTCAATACTCATAATTCTCAATATTTCTAGACTAAATTCTTCATTAAAAAAAACAGAATGAAAATAATTATCCATCTAAAAAGCTCACAAATGCAATCTATTTTTATGAAATTGAATTAAAAAATAAATGATTTTTTAATTGCTTAAAAATTGTAGAAACTTTTTTTAAAAAATAATTANATTCTCTTATTGGTAGTCTTTACAAAGATTCTGTTTTAATGTGAGCTTAAAACAAAAATCACACCAAGTAACAAGGGGAGCCTCATTTTGCTCTTCAAATATGCTGTAAGGGTTCTTAGAGCCCCAAATCAGGAAATTACTTCCATTTTTAGCATAGCTCTTCTATTGTTGATTACAATTATGGCTATTTTTACTCCGATTTGTTTTTATTTAATGTCCATTCTGACATAATTACTTCATATGTTTCTAGACAATTTTACTGCTAGCTCTCTCTAATCTTTTCCAAATAATATTTAAAAGCTTTTTTTTTTTTTTTTTCCTCCTTCCTTTTTCTCTCGAAGAAAAAATGGTCTTTGATGAACTAAATCTCTGGCCAAGACACCTGTGAAAATGTTTGCTTTTCTCCCGCCACCAGACCTTTTTTTATAACCAGGTCTTTTATCTAACTTTGATGCAATATCTGGCAGCTTAGCAACAAGATCTTCTCTGCACTTTTATTTGCAGCACAAATGGTCATAGACACAGTGAAGAAAACAGGCACAGCATTTGTTCCTGTGCAAAAGTGTGTTCTTGAGAATTGTAAAAGATGACTCCACTTTGCTTGTTAGAGTAAGAAGTGTAAAGCAGCCATGAACTATGTACAACTTGAGGAAACTTCTCATACTGCTTCAGGATATCAATCTCTGTATTTCAATATTTGGAGGTATACAATCTATCCACATCTTGTATTGAATTTTTAGCAGTAGTGCTACTTTTTTTTTTTTTTTNAAATAATTAAGTTTAACCCAGTACCATTTCACTCATCAGCTTTGGTGAAAGGAAGGAATGGAAGAAGGATGACCAACATTATCTCAGAAAATTTATTTCTTTAGAAAGTTATATAAAAAAGCCATGTTCAGGTGGCTTCCCACCTGTCCAAACATTAATTCTGGCAATTAAACTGAAAGAAAGATATGAGTGATCAAAAGGGTTCTTCAGATTAAAGACAGGTCTTTAACTGCATTTATAGTTTATTTTATAAGCTTCAACTATAATTATTATTTTAAAATAAT
>VYXD01002344.1:1047896-1145676 GCA_013397195.1 Hylia prasina
ATCTATCCACATCTTCTATTGAATTTTTAGCAGTAGTGCTTCTTTTTTTTTTTTTTTTAATTCAGTACTTTTTAATGTATTTTTTCTGAAAGAGGGTGGATCCCTGCATCTTCTGCTGTTTACAGGGGGAAAAACAATAACCATCCAGTTGTTGCTAATTAGAATCGTCGTACCTAGTGATTGCTTCTAGCTGGCCAGTTACTGACACAGCCATGGCTTTGCAAGTGTTGGCACAACTGCTCTGGAATTCACATGTCAGCTGCTATTAGCTGTACTCTTCTCTTGCATGACTGAAGCAGATGGTGACTTCCTTGAGCTGAAGAACGGATAAAAAATTCCTCATACATTTTCTCATGCATTCAAAATTCTTGAGTATATTCTCAAGAATCTACTAGGCAATCTGTGAAATCTAGGCAAACTGTAAAACAAGCTGTGTTCAACTGACAGCCTAGAGGGACTTGGCACATAAGATATAGAGACTATTTTGAATCCAGATGCCTGTTAAATGTGGAATATTAGCGTACTCTGTATTCGTGATAAACATTGGAGCAGAAGCATTAGCTGGAAACTTGTTATACATGTTGGGTATCCCTACAAGTCATCTTTAACCTGCTGATATTCACATGTTTAATAATGTCATCTGAAATATGCATTGGTTACTGCTGGCTAATTTCAACTATATTTGCTTACAGGAAAATTCTATATGTCTATGACTTTTAAGCAGAGAGCCCTGATAAAACTGATGCTTTTGTCATTATGCCTTGTCCAGCAATCTGCAGCAGAACTTTATATATTATAGAGAATTTTTACTAAAATAATGTCAGTCATTATAACCAGACATGGAAGTAACAATTTGCTAGTGCTTCTTGAAGTTATCTGCTTGGAATACATATAGAATCAGATTTGGACTATGAAATGAGGAGCTATCAAATATCAGTAAACTAAATGACCCTAGGATATTTTAATTCTCAAGTTTAAAAAAACCCAAAAATAGACTGATACTCCTTTCACTTTAATGAAGATCTTGCTGAGATCAGTGGTATGACAAGCTTTTCTTTAAGAGGTCACCTGTTCAAGCTACTTTCCACATTTTCTAATAGCTTTACTACTGATGCAACACAAGCAGGGAATTGACCAACCATGGTGACATAAAAGGAACTTCTGCTCACAGAAAAAAAGCACATATTGATGTAATATAATTTTAAAGAAAGATGGTTTTAATAAGGATTTTTCTTTATACAGGAGGCATTTTTTTAGATTTATATCCTGTAGACTATGATGACAACTCAATAATGACTGTGCCAGACCCCTATATTAATAAGATTTAATATGGCAAAATTTCCAGAAATGTGTTTTTTGAAATATTATGAGTCAAAAACTGTTTCTCTGAAGCTGAATCTCATCAACACTTTTTTTATGAGTTTGAATTCTAAGAATTATACAGAGAATGAGAAAAAAAAAAAAGAAGTAGGAAAGAGAATGAAAATAAGAAAGCGATAAAATTAGTTAACAAGCCCCTACATACAGCAGATATATGGTTACTATGGTACTCCTACTACAGAAGGAGTAGTACTCTTTTTAAGTAGTACTTCTTTTTAAACCTTTTGAAGTTTGTGGTTTTGGAGTTAAGAATTGAATGAAATTAATTTTGTCTGCATATGTATTAAGTTGTAAAAGCCAGAAGTTCTGCTTGAAATACCAGCTAAAGCATTGGTAGCTAGCTGACTGCACTAAAGCAAAAGGCTATAATATTCCACATATTATGATTTTAGAAATTCAACAATAACTCTACAAATTAAACTTTTGTTTTTTTCCCAAAATCAGTATGTTTAACTCTCCTAGACTGTGATATATATTTTTTTGGAGCATATAAGAAAATAAATTTACATTGAAATTATTAAATTTGTGCCCTAAATGAAGGTTTTACATGGTAGTATCATTTTATGGAGTACTTTGAGATAACTATCTCATGAGTCAATATAACTTTAACTGTAAACTCAAGCTTTTGGCTTGTATTTTTAATGTATTTGTTTCTCCTGGATTTTCATCAGAGTAGTTTGTATCTCAACTTAAAACTACTTAAGGCAAATCACTCAAGGTGTATGTGACTCTTCATTTTTCCTTTTAAGTATGTAAAATTTCAGATTAAGCCCATCATTCCTGTAAGTCTTTAACTAGCTATCCGAAGATTTTTATATGAAATAACTATGCATACATACATATGTAGATGTGTATGTGCATTGTGTTTGTGGTTTTTGTATCTAAACCCATCTACATCTGCACATAGATCAAAGCAAAAATGTAGAATGCATTTAAATTTTGGCGCAACAGCAACAAAATTTTTTGAAGAGTAAAATCTAAAAGTACATACAATAAGTTTAGTGCATAAATTTGCAAGGACAAAATTAGCCTGATTTAAGAGAAAATTACCAAAGATTCTCTCTGTGCAAGGTGACCTTGTGCAACAACAGATTTTTAGATCTTTCTGTAAAAGAAATCAACAAGTAGCTATTTTAAAATTATATTATTTATTTTAAACTAAAGTATTAGCACATCTGAACAGCTGCAGAGAATTGTTTACCTATTTAAGACTCTCCAGCCTCTTGAAAATACACTGTGACTGTGCACTTACCTGAATTTAGTATTATGTGCAGCACTAGTAGTATCCAGGTGTGGGCACTGAAAGAAGGGGCAGGTGGCTGTCTGCTTTGTGCAGCTGCTATAATCCTGAGCCTGAAAGGAGTGAGACAGTCAGGAGCTGAACTGTGGAAAACAGCTGAAATTAAGAGTATAACCTCATTTTCCATACCTGTGTTTCTGAGTAAGTCTCGTCAGATTTAGGGGAAGGGAAGAGATTATTAGTAAAGAGATATTGCAGAATTCTGCATAACCCGACAAAACTTAGGTCAGTTGTGACTCACAACCAGAATCCATTTTTTCTAGACTCATCATCTAATAGGAAAGCTGCAATGTTGTCTTTATATCTTGTAGTAGGGAATTCTTCTAGTTCTTGTTATTTAAGTAAGGATATATCTTACTGTGTTTGGGGACACTAAAGAAACGGCAATAATCTATATAGTTTGAACAATTGTCAGGTTTACATCTAACAGTATTCTACATTTGATGTGAGTCTGGCAAGATTTTGGGGAAACGAGTGTTATGTCAGGCTGGTAATGAGTCTTCTTACCACAAAAGTCTTCCCACTGTTTTTCCTTAACCACAATAAAAGTACATACAACCTGCGCATACAATGTGTCTAAACACTTTGAAAGGAAATATTTCATAGCAGAAATTTTAAAAATGCAAAAGAAACATCATGAATTGTTTTGCCTTGTATGTATTTTCTTTGGCTGTCATTGAAAAAAAGCTATATAAAATATGTTTCATTCATATTTCAGCTGCAGACAGCAAACACAATAATTGAAAACAAAATCATGATGATTCACTACATCTCCCCTGATGCATTTCACACCTGCTAACCAAGGTCAGCAATAAATTACAATAACTTAGTACATCAGACAGTTGGCAAGCAAGCAGTTTTGAAAGCCCTTTCCAGGTTTAAGTTGATAGCTCCTCTGAGGCTGATGTTACCATGCAGTTCAGTGACATTAACATAATATTTCTCTAGTAGATGTTTGTGTATGTGTATACATAGACAACAACATATATACATAAATATATGCATCTGTAAAGAAATGTGTGTAAATATGTGTGAAACTAATTTTTCTACTTCAGTGACTAACAGCCTGCAAATTAAAAGCTGAAATGCTATTTGGGTCAAAGTTTCTGAGGGAGAGATTAAGAGTAACCTGGTCAAAAATTGGGGAGCAGGGGGGGATAGGAATGTTTGTTTTCATATATAGCATTTTCTGAGGAAAACTGAAAACAAAAAGTAAGGATTTGTCACTTTTGAAAAATTAAGGGCAAAATAGGAATAATTCTAAGGGTTTCTGCAAAGATTTTCATCTGTTTCTTTTCTGTACCTTTTTGTAATAAGATAAAAAACCACAATGAACAAAGCCAAAAAAGGAGTCAATCCCTTAACGAAAATAATGAAGAAACCAGATATTACATTTAAAGTATTTCAATAGATTTTTTTTTATAATTTGTATGATCAAAATTCCATTTTCCTTGATAAATGTATAGTTTATGAGTATTACTCCTCTCTCTATTGAGAGATATGGATCAGTAATCAGAATTACATTGTAAGAGTATCAGTATTGCCTGCCCTCGTTATTGTGACAGACTGTTTCCAAGCTCAGCTTTATGATTTAGAAGGATTTCTTTCAGCTTTGTTCAGGAGGTAATATCAATTCTCTGTAATTGTAGAGGCTGCATGCAAAGAATAGCAGTGTACAGGTCAATGTCCAAATGGAGATCAGTCACAACTGGTGTCCCTCGGCAGTCTCCGTTGGGACTTGTTCTGTTCAATATCTTTATTAATCACATAGACAGAGGGACTGAGTACACCCTCAGCAAGTTTACACATGATATCAAGGTGAGTGGTGCAGCTGATAACCTAGATTGAAGACAGGTCATCCAGAGGGACTTTCACAGGCTTGAAGAGGAAGACAATATAAACTTCAAGTAGCTCAGCAAGGCTATGTGCAAAGCCCCACACCTGAGTTGAGGCAGTCTTCAATATCAATATAGACTGAGTGGTGAATACTGAGAGCGGACCTGGAGAAACTTAGACATACCAGTAGATGAAAAGTTAAATATTAGCTAGAAGTGCCCCCTTACAACCCAGATATCCAATTATATTTTGGGCTGCAAAAAAGAAAACATGGCCAGTAGGTCAAGCAAGGTGATTTTTCTCCTCCAGTACTCTCATGACCCCCTAGCTGGGGGGTATTCCAGCTGTGCTCAGCTCTGGGATCCCCAGCACAAAAAGACATGGACCTGTTGGAGCTGGTCCAGAGAAGGGTCATAAAAATGATCAGGGGGCTGCACCTTTCCTATGAGGAAAGGCTGAGGTAGTTCTGTTTGCTCTGACTGAAGAAAAGAAGCACCAGGGAAGCCTTATTGTGGCCTATTAATGCATATAAAGGGGTCTTTTGAGAAAGAAAGAAAGAAAGAGAGGGACATTTTACTTGGCTCGGTAGGGAAAGGAAAAAGTGCACTGCTTTTAAACTGAGAGAGGGTAGATTTAGATTGCACATAAAGAGGAATTTTTTTATTATTACATGAGTGATGAGGCACTGGAACAGATTGCCCAGGCACCCATAACTGGAAGTGTTGTTGTGGATGCCCAGTCATTGCAAGTGTTCAAGGCCTGACCTGGAACAACCTGCTCTAGTGAAAAATGCCACTGCACATGGCTGAGAGGCTGGATTCAGGGAACTTTGAAGTGACTTTCTAACACAAACAATGCTGTGGTTATATGATTCTGAGATTCTATGTGTGGGTGTCTATACAAAAGAATCCCCAGTTTTATTAATATAGAAACATGCTTAAGAGTATAGAATAAGTATCAAAACCAGCGTTTTTTATTATGCAATATCTTACAGAAAGTCTATGCAATACTATTAGGTCTAATACATTTTAATTGGTGTAAATATTTTATCTCCACTCTTTATGTCTATTAATTTTATTTCTAGTTTATAATTTTTGTATTAGTTTATATATATACTTCTGATTATTTTTCTGCTTTGTGTCTAATGCTCATGTCTCTGTTACCATAATACCGTATAACTTTACCTGAACAAGGTAACTTTGGTGTTATTTTGCCATGAAGATTATAATAACATAAATCTTACCTTTGAAAGCTTACAAATGACATAAAAGCTCTTGGAAAAATCTTTTATACAGTCAGAAAGCTCACTTCATTACTCCAGAGTGCTTGTATAATTTTTTTGAAGGAATTTGAGACATATTAGAAAAGAAAAGGAAAAATCTCTCTGGTCAAAGAAATCTTAAAGAAAAGCCCTCCTATGTGTGCAAATGGCTTTATTCAAGGATCTGACTACTAATAATTTAAATTGTGCCACTAGCAAAGTTGAGCCTATAAAATGAGTCTGTCCTCTCTTTAACTTAAAAACACTGACATTTTAACTGTTCGAAATGCTGGGTTTGATTTATACATTCTAAAGGTAGACAGGGATTCTCCTCTGTCTCCTTTTAATTCTCTGCAAACCATCATTCCACTTCTCACCCTCACCTAGAGAACACAGAAATACTTGATGTGAAAATCCTCTAAAGCGTGCATAGCTGTCAGCCGACCCTAAGGGTACAGAACAAAAGCTGAGAATTTGTAGAGTCTTTTAGAGTTGTAACTTCACTGCCCTCCCAGGTGAATTTTGCAAACAGCGTGGAGCATAGAGAGTAAGAGGCTGACAGCTTTTTAGCACAGCTGAAATCTCTGGCAAACACATTTGCTGAACTTTCAGTTTTCAACTAAATTCTTTGTCATTTCATAATAAGGATAAATTTAGTTTAATTTTCAAACTTGTCTCTTCAGGAGGTCTTTAAGAATTCTGCTGTGTGTTCACTGTGAAATTTTACTTAAATTATTGTTACTGGGCACAGAAGACTGAGGAAGCCAAAGCTGATCTTTTCTGTTATGCATCTCAAGTGTTAGAGGGGACAACCACAGACAAATGTTTAAGTGGTACGTGTGTGCTCAAAGACTCATCAGGGTTTTTGATACAAAGCATAAATGAATTAGGTTTAATGAATTTAAGATATGCACAGCCACAGACTGAGAGATTTATGGCATCGCTCAGCATTCCTTTCACCACTCTGTGGCAGATATAGAAGCAACCATGTGACAGATGAACTGGAATTAAACACCAACTTGTGTTAGTGTTCACTGTGTGACCTACACAGTGCATTTTACTTTCTTCAATAACTATGTAGGTGTTTTAATCATAGTTTTTATTTCAAATAACGAGGAGATATTTGTCCCAGTAATCTATGAATTCTCTTATGCTATTTAGTTCTAATGGGCTTTTAATTGTTTTTAGGTTTTTTATAGCTAAATTTTTCTCATCAACAAAGTTGCTACAAAGAAGTAATGAAAAAATGTATTGATAATGATTTAAGTGATACTGGAAGTATTTTTTGAGATAAAAAGTTTCCTGTGCTCATTTTTTTCTCAAAAAATTTGATCTATAGTTAATTAATAGTGTAACTTTTAAAAATGAGTGAATTGTGTAAAATCCAAATGAGCATTCATTGCAGTCTTCTGTTCATATTTCCTGTTTAGTTATTTGCACAATGTGAAATAATGGGAATTTTTTTAGAGCATTTTTGTATGAGGTGACTAATATACCAGTGCCTTAGCATGTGCTTTGCTAGACATAGGAACAAGCTAAAATATCTCAAAATTACAGAATCCCTTTTTTCCTGTAATTCATTGAAAGTTCATTTCCCCTGCCTAACAATGAACCTGTGAAGACTTTTTTTCCTACATCACTATCCCAAAGTATTCCTGATCTACCTAATGCATTATGAGATTGATTTACAATCTATTTAAACTGGTTCCTCTGCATGTAGTTGTGCATCATCTCACCTAATCTTGTTTGTACTGCCTCTGTCAACAAAGCCGTTCTTACAAAGTTCTAGTCCTGTTGATACCCCTGGACTATGAAATTATTTATATCAACTGGAGTAATTTCAGATGTTAAATGTGTACAGTTCCTATTTTTATATGCTACGCAGGTGTGATTATAACATATTTTTTTTAAAAAAAGGTTTATTTTTTTCTGGATATCTAGAAAATCAGATAAATATGCTGTCCAATATATAGTAAATATTTACAAAACATAATAAAAAAAATCAAAACAAACAAACAAAACTGTTTGGAAAGGAGCTCTACCATATCAGGTTATGTTACATTATTTTCTCCAAAGCTCTAATGTCCAGTTCCAGAAGACCTATGATTAGAATTCTAATAATTGAAGGAATATATAAGCTCTGTTTCACTGTGACTTAGTTATGATATTTAATCCTGAGGTGAAAAATCCTTAGGAATTAGTCATGAATGAGACTGTCTTGCATTGAAATGATTTGATAAATAAAATCATCATGACAATATTATCTTTTGATAAGTCACCAAGGCATCCAAATTATGAAAACATGGTCCAGGTGTGTCCTACATATAAGAGGCACTGAATTGCTAATGTATTACATTTTGTAATACAGAATCAAAGAATATCCTGAATTGGAAGGCACCCACAAGGATCATCAAAGCCTTGGCCCTGTCCTGTCCAAAGTCCTGTCCCTGCACATGATAGCACCAAGAGCCACACCATGTGCCCAAAAGCACTATTCAAAATTTTCTTCAACTCTGTCAGGCTGGTGCAGTGATCACGTCCCTTGGGAGCCTGTTCCAGTACTCACATAATCTTGGGCAAAGGACCTTTTCCTAATATCCAACCTAAACCTTCCCCAGCACAACTTCAGGGTATTTCCTCAGTCCTGTCACTGGTCATCAGGGAGAAGACATCAGTGTCTGCTCGTCCTCTTCCCCTCACAAGGAAGTTGTAGTGAGGTCTCCTCTCAGTCTCCTCCAGGCTGAACAGACCAAATGATCTCAGCCACTCCTCTTATGACTTCCCCTCAAGGCCTTTCATTCACTATGATCATTATCCTCCTTTCAATGCTCTTTAATAATTTAATATCTTTGTAATATTGTGGTGCCCAAAACTTCAAAGTGTACTCAAGGTATTGCTGTGTGTGTCAGCAGAGAGAAAAAATGGCATCTATTGTTTGCAGTACCTAGGTGTGAAGATTTCATTGTTAGCAGATAGGGAATGTTTGTAGTCCACAGATGGTAGCTACTCTCAAAGTGCAAAATATTATATGTAGAGGACTATTACTCAATCTGATTACATATGTATTCACCAGCCTCGTGATTTGATAACAAATACTTCTTGAACTGGAAAGATTTATAGTGTATATATTAATATAATACAACCTACTGAGCTTGTAAGTTATACACAAACACTCATGCATTATTCAGAGTTTTTAAGAAAATTGCTAGGCAACACAGATGCTTAGTGTAAACTCTAAAAAACCATGGATAACAATGTAAACAATAAATACTCCTGTGTAGATATTCAGGAACAATAAAAGTAAGAGGTTTTGCTAGTGTTTTCATCTCAATAAGGCTACTTACTCTCACAAGAACAGGCTTAGTCTGATAGCTTAATAATAACACAGGCAAGGACCCCAGAAAGAGCTGTTGGCACTTCTGCACTGTGAACTCCCAAGTGCTAATCTGCATTAAAGAAAAAAAAAGAAGTTAATTTCCTTGACCTGAGCCTGGATTCCTCTTACCAGGCTCCAAATGCCTGGAAGTTAGGAGCCTAATCATATGTGGAAAGAATGAGTCTAGTCTGGAGAAATGAAATTCTCCCTATTGACTATAGAGGAAATGCTTATAAATAGGTGTGTGTCACCACATACTTTTCATTGGAATAACAAACAAAAGGGATTCCTGTCCTTTTTTTCCAGTACACATTTCAGTTCTGAAGCTCTTAATTTATTTAACATTGCAGGCTGTTAATTACCCATTTCACCTATCAGTTTAAAAAGTCACCCTGTTAAAGAGAGCAACTGAAGTTTTAGAGAGCCTTTTTTTGCACCACATATGGATATACTCATCACAACAGGATTTACATCATATGAAATTCTGTTCAGAGCTTCTCTAGTTCTGTTGAAAGAAGCATGTTTGAAAAAAAAACATTTAACTTCTTTTACACTTCTTCATACAAAGAACAATTGTAAGGTAGTACAATTTTTTATTTTAATGAATTAATCATTCACTGTTGAAAAGAATTCTTCAAACATTTTTTAATATTACAGTATAAATGCTATGCTTATTTCTCTCTCCCAAAATAAATAATAAAGAAAATGCCAAATTTAGACTGTTTTCAACCTCATGCAGCAGAGAATCCTTGAAAGATTTACCAGCTTACATATTTTTAAGTCTTCATAACAAGAGCAACAACAAATTAATTCATGCAATAGAGAGTATTCTGAAATATTCATTTATGTAAGCAGAAGTAAGTACATACACATATATCACTCATATTTTATCTTAACTTTATTCAGGAAGCCATTTCTCTCATATGCATTTCCTCCCAAAAACAATATAAGATGTAATAGCCATAAACAAGCAAATGGTGAGATATGGCAGAATACACAGGAGAGCAAACATCTAAGGCATTATTCAATGTGGATGATTCTTATAAGAGGGAAGAAAAAGCATCAAAGCAGTGTTCTCATAGTCACTGAACAGACTTCTTTAAAAGTTTATTTGATTTTCTTTTTTTCTCCTACAATATTTCTTGATGCTTTGAAATGCAATTCATATCTTCACTGGAAACTTTTCAAAAGGAAGAGTGTAATGACTGGATTTCTATTTGTTTCTCTTATGAGAGTGTACATACCTTTGACTACTGGGGAGGGCTGAAGGGAATGGTATTAAGGTGGGAAATAAAGAACACACTTCCTTACTACTCATACTTAAAGGACAAATGAACATTTCCACTATTAGCAATAAATTTAATGTTCTCTGGAGGCAGCAGGAATTCCAGAAAAGCATAGCTGTTGAGCTCTGAAGTATCTCAGAATGCAGTGGTTTTTTTTCATAACTCTCATGAAAGACCTACAACTCATGTTGCATTAATTTTACAAAACCCAAAAGCAGTCCAACAATAAATTGAACTTTTACTGACAATAATTCATCAAAAGTTTCAAAAGAATATTTATATCTAAGGTTATCTATATGTATAAAACCTGAGAGCAGTGCTCCAGTTATCCGCACCAAAGACCAGATCTCATTTGCACTGATTTCTCTTAGTCTAGAATATGTTTATGTTGGAAAATGGAAGTGGAAACTGCGTAGAAATATCATGTCAGAATAAAGCTGGATGTACAATGATACGTGAGAGCTGAAAAGTGGACAGGATTCTCCTGCTTCACCATTGAAGATGCACTTGTAGGCTATTATTGCTTTCTTCTTACCATTACTTATGGCTTTCTCCTTACAATTTTGTATGTTGAACTTCTAAATCTCCCATCAAATCCTAGAATTACAGCACCAAGGAATCATTGAATCATAAAATGTTAAGGGGTTGGATTGGACCTTAAGTATCGTCTAGTCCCAGCCCCTCTGCCGTGGACAGAGGCACCTCCCACAATTTCAAGGCATTATCTAGCCTGCCTTTGAACACTGCCAGGCTTGAGGCATTCACAAGCTCTGTTGACAACTTATTCCAGTGTCTCACCACCCTCACAGCTAAAAGTTTCCTCTCTTTCCTAATTCCTTTAGGTTTCATGCATCTTTTAGGAAGAGTAGAAAACAGAGGGAGACAAGATGGGAAAACTGCTTGAATTTATTCTGCAAAGTATAATTCAAACTTGTCTTTGAGGGTATACCACACCTCTACAGTGGAGAAAACACTCGCTAATCTGGGAATTGGAAGGGTCTGTAGATGGAATGCAGCACAACATATATCCTGAATCACAGTTCAGGAGCTTTCTACACCTAAAAGTATAAATAGTTTTTGGGGGTCTTTTTAACTCTTACTACATAATTATTATTTGGAGTTTTAAGTATAAACTATTTTTTTAATATTCACATTTCCAGCTATTCATTGAAATATTTTGTCAATGAACAGAAAATTCTATGTCATAAGATATTATATTATATTGTGTTTCCAGATCTATCTGCAATGTTTTTAATACATTGGATATTCAGACATGACTGTTTTCTCTTCAGAATGCAAAGGTCTCATAATCTTTGATTTTTTTTCTGGCATTGAGGAATGGTAGTTGAGGGATAAAACACTAGTTTAGAGTTGAAGTCTCAGTCCTGTTGGAAGAAAATTAATTTAAACAGTGACCAACTCAGTTTAGAGTTGTTGATATTTAGAAATGGAAGGAAAAACATTTTCCAGCATTGTCTTGAATCTTTTTTGTTGTCTTATTACTTAACTAGCTAGTTTTCACACTGCAGAAATTCTCATTGCTAACAGTGAACTTTAAGACAACTCCTGAAAGTAACTGGAGCAGAAAGTCTTGGTCAGAGCTAGGACACTGTTAACCAAAGGGTCAACTCTCTTCCTTTTCTACCTCTGTAAATCAAAAGTGACTAACTGATTTCCATGGATTTCCATTAGCATAGAGTAATTTAAATCCTATAATGTCATCATAAGAGTAAGAATTTTTTTCATACCCCCATGTGGAACAGCATTAACAAGGAGGAGGAGAATAGAAAATCTAAATTGTTTAATTGCAAGGGTATGACTTCCTAGCAGCAGGTCCATTTTATTATTAAGAAAAGAGCCAATCTTAAAACAAAACTTGAAGTTCTGAACCTGGCTGCCTTATATAAACTATTCATTCAGAACACACATTTAAAATTTAATCTATCAGGCATTGTTAAGAACAAGAGCTTACTCTACCTGTTTTTGAAAACTGCTGAGTGCCCTCTTTTCCTACACTGAAGTTGCAAATCGCCTTGATGTTCCCCGTTTTAACATTCCCTTCACAAGAAGAGTTTAAAGTAGGTCACAGAGGCAAAGATTTAAAGAAGACTTAAATGGAGTTTGTGAATTCCTTTAGGGATCCCAAAATCTTAGAATATGTAAACAACAATAAACATATCTAATCCCCTCCTCTCTGTGAATTGGTGAACTCAGTCCTCTACATGACAAAGGTTTATCATAGCATAGAGATTTTGCATCCTATTATCATCCAGTTATTATGATTCTTTTGTTGTTGTTGTTGTTCACTGTCTCATATTTATACTTCCATTCTGTAAAAGAAAGGCTACGGTTTCAGAAAAATTGCATCTTACTCTTTTTATGTATTCACAGGAATGCCTAATAACTCTGACTGTAGGAATGCTAGGGTCTATATGTCACACTCAGTCCTTTTCAATCCCTTTCGCAGTACAACAGGCTGACTGGGAAGCTGGGGTTTGCACTTAATGGTTTCTTTCTGCTGTTCCTTGTTTCTTATTTATTTTTCTCCACTTCTTCTTGCTCCTTAAAATACTCCCCTATGGTTCACCTCCTGGTGGTGTCCCTATCCCAGCAAGAGTCCTCTACAGGCTGTGGTCCCTTAATGGTGTCCCTGCCTTGGTGTGCATAACCCATGACAACATTTACCTTGGAGGCGTCTCCTCCATCGTTGAGAGTCTCTTTCCAAGGTGGTGGCTCCAGCCCTGCCTCCTGTACCTCACACCCACTGTCCTTACTACATGTGTGTGAGTAGAGGCACCATAAACTCCTCTGCCTGGTTGAATTTCTGATGCTCAGTGATCTTTTTTGGCCTGTTTAACAGCTTTATGGAACTGTCTGGGACTGCTATAGGGCAGTTCACTGTCTTCCTCCACACAGCTCACCCTGCTACCAAAAGTCTGCAATTTATGCCCAGTATAAGACAAAATATAATTATAGCGATGTACTACATACTCAGGCCTGCAATGGAATATGATACCTTCCCACATAGGCTTGGAGAATTAGTGAAGGAATATGAATGGTGACAAAATGTCTTGAATTTGGTCTCTGTTGAGACCTTGAGGTTGTGAACAGACAGGCCATTCATGAAATAAACAGATTGCATTTGTTTGCAGTTTGCAGAACCTGATGGGCTTAGAAAATGTGGGTTATGTCTACTAAACAAAGTTACTTTGCACCTTTCATTACAGATTCAAGTAATCTCTTTGAAAATCAGTAACACCTCTAGCCTATACTTGAACCTCAGAAAGGGATTTGTGCCTATTCAAGCTTTTGAAACCATGGTCATAAATACTTTTGCACTCAGATGACACTTTTTTTTCAATGATAAATTCTTGCCAAATTAAATATTTCTGTGCTTTATAGTTAGATGGGTGCTCAGAGTCAATTCTTAATCTGATCATTTCCAGGTTTTCAGCTGAATATGATTTATCTGCCTGAAAGAAGCGTTATGGCTGTTATCAGCCACCACTAATGAATGCATGAAAATGACACAGTATGTACTTCTACTGGCCAGTCATGCAGTCTAAATACAACCATATAAACCACTGCTACAGTTCTGGTACTCCTTGTGACGTGTTGAAATGAAAAGTCGCTAACAGATATGAGTGTGCAGATTTAGTATAAAAGAATGTCTGTAAGCCAGCTGGCCTAATGTTTGTGCACTGTAAGGAGGTCAAAGGCCTTGTATGGTCTTAATAAATAGAATCAACTGACTTCATATGTATTTTGGCACTAATATGTGGCCTATGGCATCATTTCCTGAGGTTTAGTACAATATTAATAAAAAAGGCTATTCCAGATTAGGTCCAAATCAGTGCCATGGTGGAGAACAGTTTTTCTCTTTGCTCAGTCAGAAATAAATAAATAAATGGAACAAGGCACAGCTGCTTATGGCATTACTTTAAAATACCCACACAAATACAAATCCCCAAGTTAAGTTGAAGCTTGCTTCATTTTATTTATTTCTCATTAGTTTGCTTTAAATCACTGACTTCTCTGGGAATGAAAAAAAGGAAATAAAAAAAAAGAAACAAGTTCTGCCCAGGCCAGAGAGATGAAGAGAGCACATGCCAACAATAAATCCAGGTTTAGCCTTTGGCTCTGAAGCACCCTGAATTCATTACATTTGTTTGTGCAGCCACTGTTAATCTGTTGTGACAACAAATTAAAGTCTGATTTAAATTAAAGCAAATCACAAAATAATTAGAAGCTTCTTGTCTCTCATACTGCTTCACAGCTCTTCACCCATTATTGGTCCAGGTTAGAGATTCACCACCTGCCACCTGATGTTTCAGAAGATTCATCTGTTAGGCTTTCCTTTTTCTTTCAACAAGGTACCACAATTTCCATGGAATCCTGTGGGGTACTTACACATAAAGCATTATTTGACCTGCTTCCCTTCAAAGACACTCACTTCAGATCTCAGAGGAAAATAAACCTCTTGATTTCTTCTTTAGGAGTCCTAAGTGTTTGTCCAACACCTTCATGAGCCATTTTCCTGAAAATTTTTATGAAAGCTGCTCTGAAAAACATAATTTCAAACAGGTTTTTTTCCCCAATGTAATGCACTCTATTTCAGTAATGAGCTGTGTTATGACTCAGTGTGCAGCACCCTTTCCCACAGATGTGTTCTTCATTTATGAGAGGATATAATCCTGTCCTACTGATTATTTTATTTCAATTTTTCTCATTGGTAAATGACAAAGCCAACTTTGTATTTAAATATGGAAGTATGACTATAGAAGTATCAGAAAAATTCTAAATCCAGGATTGTAACTGTAATTCATTAATCAGCAGTATGTGCACTTCCTCCCTGTCTGAAATATACAAGTCAACTGTGTTTAAACTAGATGTTTAAGAATTATTTTGAAAAGTATAAGAATCTTTTTTTTTCAAAGCCTTTTTCAGCAGGAAGGGTTTAATAAAGTGAGTGTCTGTGCATTTGCTTTTGTATATGTGTGTATTTTTGATAGCTGAGGAAGAAAATGAAGCAGTAATTTCAACATAAATTGGTGAAAAATCCTTTTTAGCTTTTCCTCAGCTAAGCTAAAGCAAAATCTTACATCCAATGTATTTTTGTTGTTGTTGTGTTTGTTTTTCCAATAAACAAACAAGCAAACAAATAAATAAATAAATTTGGATTAAAAGAGTGGGAGCTAACTTCTTAAACTTGATTGCCTGATGCCTTTTTAGATACCTTAATGTATCTTGTTTTCCTTCCAGCTGCAAATGAATTCTAACATGTTTTTAAAAACATTTAAAAGTGAGAAGGAAGTAATCTTGCCAGTGGTAAAACTATTCATTTTTAATTTTCAGTGTAGGTATGGTGAGTTGATATTGTTAACACATATGCCAGCTTTGGAAGGATGTAGCTTTCTAAAAGTTGTTTCTATAATTTTTCTATTTTAAGGTGTGACTTATTCTGACATGCAAATGAAACTAGTAGAAATTTAAATATATTTAAAAAATATGAAGCGGCAATAATCTTATGAACAATGATTTAAAATCATTAAGACTTCTCTAAACAGATGCAACATATTCATTTTTTAATTCCCCAGATTATCACCAGCCTTGAGGTCACAGATAATTATATCTTCAGCACCTTTGTTAAACCACTGGAATTACAGTAAGAGTTTATAAAAGGAACTCTTCTAAGTCTTAGTCCTTGGTATGCTGTTGAAAATATTAAAATGAGAACACAAAGTGGTTTTGTTACTGACTTGATTCTGTGACTCTATAAATATGAAATACTGTACAAGTTAGTTAACATAAACACCTTTTTATGTAGAATGATATATATTTTTTATTATTTTTCATCTTTTTCAAAGCATACAAAATTTGACATAACTCTTAAAATATATCTGCAATTAAGTATTTTCAGTAAAATACACAGAATTTGAGCCACCTTGATACTAGTTTCTTATGTGGTACATTTCTTGAATTTACCATTTTTTTGGAGAAAAGCAGGTTTAGCAATATGGGCTAATAAGCAGCAGAGGGAAAAAGTTCCTCTCATTTCTTAAGATTAATTAACAAATTCACTCATTGGTACATACAAGGACAAAAAATTGTTTTACTACACCTTGTGTATATGCCCAAGAGAAAAAAAATTACACTGAAAAGAAGTAAATATTGAATTTTTATTCATGAACAATAAGAAAATTGAGGACTAGCAATAAGGTGGTCACACACATGCATTACAAATGTTTGAGTGAGTCTTTACAAGCTCTAAAGTACGAAACTCTGGTTTTAAGTTCCTAACTGGATAAATGATTTTTACTCTATTGCCTTTCTAACTATGCTTTGATTTTGACCACCTACTTGAAAACCAGCAATATAACTTGAGCAGATAAAACAGGTTATTGAAAACTGAAGAAGTTAAAAACTGTCCTGATTATAAATCTTCTTGTAACCTTCCCATAGTTTCTCCTGTTTTTCCACTTCATACACCATCTTAAATGTCTTCATATCTCCCAACAATGTATTAACTTTCAGGAAAGAATAGAGATGTTTTCTGGATTAACTGATTTGTAGTCCAGCTCAGTGGAAATGGAGACTGAGATGTTCTTCTAGAAATTGTAATGGAATGTTATGGATTCCACATTCCCCTGACATATCAGGAGTAACAACAGTGATACCAGCAGTTTATGATCCTAGCCATTAAAGTTAATTCCTGACTGACTGTCTCATGGATTAAGATAAATGATAATAGATTGTATTACGAGGAAAAGAAACATATGAAATCATATTTTAATTTACAGTTTTTAAACTACAATATAACTCTGTTTAGTGACAGATTATGTTGTTGTGAATGGAGAAAAATAATTCAGAAGATAAAGAGAAAACTTACTTCCCTGGTTTTGGATCTATTGATTTCTGTGTGCACTTCCAATAGGTAGAAGTGGAGGCAAATAGGCTGAGATGTTCCTAGCATTAAAAAGATGCAATATTTATTTTGCACGGTCATCTTGGTATTTTAATTCTTCCTAAAGAGTTCAAAATTTGCTTAACCTAGAAAATAAAATTGCTTTTAAATTACTTTTAAGTGCTTTGATGCACTCTTTTCAGAGCTTACAGAATACTACTAGCAATTTAATCTATTTACCTGAGTGCTATTCACGTGAAGTAACGGCAAGTTCTACCTGACCAATGTAGTGACCTTCTTATGATAGAGTGACTACCTCAGTGGATAAGAGAAGTGTTCAGATGTCATTTATCTGAACTTTTCTAAAGCCTTTGATGTGGTGCCCCACAACATCTTTCCCTCCAAACAGAAGAGAGATGGATTCAAAGGGTGGACTGTTAGACAGAATTGGTTGGATGGTTGCATCCAGAGGGTAGTGGTCAATGGCTCAGAGTCCCAGTGGGCATCAGTGAAAAGTGGTGACTTTCAAGGATCTGTGCTGGGACCCATATTATTTAATATCTTCATTAAATACACACACAAAAGGAAAGAAAGCACCCTTAGCAAATTTGCGAGTGACACCAAGCTGAGTGCTGCTGTTGATACACCTAAAGGATGGAATGTCACCCCAAGAGACCTGGATAAGTTCAAGAAATGGGCCCATGGGAATCTTATTAGGTTAAAGATGAAATACAGTGTGCTGCACCTGGACCAGGACATCCCCCAGCATTAATACAGGCTGGGGGATGGACAGATTGAAAGCAGCCCTGCTGAGAAGGACTTGAGGATGCTGGGGGATGAGAGTTTGCACAACACACTCTTGTAGTCCAGAAAGCCAATGGTATCCAGGTGGTTCTGTTGCTCTTCTCCAGTCTGATGAGACTCCAGCTGGAGTACTGGAGCCAGCTGCAAAATCTCCAACAGAGGCAGGACATCAGCCTGTTGCAGTGAGTTCAGAGGCGGGACAGGTTGATCACAGGAATAGGACACTTCTCCTATAGGGAAAGGCTGAGGATTTGTTCACCCTGGAAAAGAGAAATCTTTGGGTTGACCTAATTACAGCTTTACAGTTCCTGAAGGTAGTCTACAAGAAAGAGGGAGAGAGACTATTTACAAGAACATGTAGAGAAAAAACAAGATGGAATCACTTTAAGCAAGGTCATAGAAGATGACTTTAAGCAACAAGATAGAATTAAAGTAGATTTATATTAAATATTAGAAAAAAATTCCTTTTTTTTGTTGAGGGTGGTGAGGCACTGAAACAAGTGGTCCAGAGCAGTGCGTGAATGCCCCATCCAGGATGGATGGGGTTCTGAAGCCCCTGGTCTAGTGAAGGGTGTCCCTGCCCAGAGACAGGGGCTTGGAATTAGACGCTCTTTAAGGTCTCTTTCAACCCAAATTACTCTATGATTCCATTATTTTATTATGTCCTTCATTTGCATTTACCAGTGTTCCATACATGGCTGAAATTCCAGACTCTTTAAAAAGCATTTTGTATGAACAGAATATTTAATTATAATGGTAGAAACATGTCTATGCATTTTCTGGGTAGTTTGGCAAGCTGGTTTTACACTTCAATACTTTTGATAATTTCAGTTCTACCTTGAATATTAAGTTGTTTTTGCATTTGTGGAAAGCGAACGAGTGACCTCGCAAGTCAAAAAGAAACAGCATGCTACAGAAAAAAAAAAACAAACTTATAAAGCATCTTCTTTGGAGTATAAAATTGGTTTCAGAATTCAGATAAACAGTTTTGGTGAATGGCAGTTTTTCACTTTTTACCATAACAAAGTATTCTAAAGTTGATTAAGATTTTCTTACAACAGCATAGCCAGCAAAAAAGAGGGTTTTGGTATTGATAAAATAACCAATACACCAAGAACAGTATAACTGAGATCCATGAGCTAGTAAAAATTATAAGACAAATAATTGCAAAACTGATTAGTTCGGCCTTGTGTGCACTAAATTAGCAAAGCTAATAAGAAATAATGTTTTTACAACATTAGAAGTTAATTAAAAAAGTGACATTTTTCAATAAACTCAACATTTGTCTCCCAAAATTAATAAAATCATACCTGCAGCTATGTTTAAAAAAATGAAACCCACCATCTATTATATTATCTAAGTGACAAAAAAAACCCCTTAACATTATTTTTCTTCTTAACTCTAGCTTATTGATTAAAACATCCTCAAGGAAGAGTTTGAAGGTTGTTTGGTTTTAGGGTTTTTTTCAGCTGAAATGTGCCAGTCATGCAAAATTGGTGGTAATTCAGGTAAGAAAGTTATTTTGCCAACAATGATGGCTCCAACAGTATTAATCACATACATAGTCCTTCTCATGATGGCGAACAGAGAATTTTAGACTTCTGCTTTATGTTTTCTTCATAGAATCACAAACTTTGACACAAGATTCGCTTAATCCAAATTTAATTGCTGCTTGGCAGCTTCTACAGTCCATGAAAACCTCAAAGGAAAGTTTAGTCATCCCTAACAGTGATTAGGGAACTTCCCCAAACTAATTGATACAAAAGCATTAAATACACTCCATAATTCAGGGCAGTGATACTGGGGAACTGATATTTTTCCTTTTCTTTGGTATTCAGAGTGGATTTCTGTCTTGAGGACAATCACCTTTTAAAGGACAGATTACTAATATGTAGAAGTACACATTTTCATTTAATTTAAGTAAGGCAGTGATGTTTGCCATTACTTGGATGAGAATTCTGTAACTAAAATGTTTAGCACGTATGTTCTGTCCAAGATAAGTGCTATTACTCCTTTGTTCTCACTTTCAGATCAGTGCACTAACTAGAAGTCTATATGGTATCAGCAAGAAATTATTGGTAGCTATAGATCTTAATAAATTTTGTTTGTTTGTTTGGTTGGTTGTTGTTGTTTTGGGTTTTTTTTTGTGCAGGGTTTGGTGGCAGAGGTGGGAAGCATTTTATAAGTGAATGATGTTTTCCTTTTTCCTTATTTTTTTTCCCCTGGCATGAAGGGGGAAATCAGGATTCTTTTGTTCATCTGAAAGTGACTGATTTGCAGGTGTTATTTCAAGTCTACATATTTTACTGTCATCTAGACCCTTGTAAAATTTGGATTTTCATAACTAATATGTTTCTTCTGAAAGGAGAAAGTAAATGAATATCCATACTGATAGCATAAGTAGAATAGCATAAAGAACTATCTAGAACAACTGACTTTTTTAATAAAAATATTGCATTCCCCTAGAGAAGTTACTGCTCCTAGCTCATCAGCTGGCTGATTTGAATCAAGATTATATCAACTAATTCAAATCATATCCGTTCTTTGTTTGGTTTTGGGTTTCAGATTTGGGTGGGGTTTTTTGTTTTACTTTAGTTTTGCTTTGTGCTTTTTTCCTCATACATAAAAAAAAGCAGTAAGTTCCTTCTTAGTAAGTTAAAACACCACAATTATGCAAGAGGTTCTGCAAGAAATGTATTGGCACAAATGGCATACAAAATTTTAATGGTTAGTATTTAAAAAGAGATATAAAACCCAATATAATAAAATTACAAAGCAGAAAATTGGTCCATCCTTTCAGAATAGTATTGAATATTTGTCTTTGAAAATGCTGTTGGTTCAGCAGTGGAATATGCAGGACCTCAACACATTCCAAGACTGAAATATTTGTTTATTAAGTTGGCTGAATATAGACTGAAGATTTTTTAGTCCCATTTCTTACTTAATAGTTGCTCTTAATGTCTCCTTTTTGGCTAATTGAGCTTTTGAAGGAATAAAACAAAGGGAGGTTAATGGGGGAGCCTTGACAGTGATCTTTGTAAAGCTTAAAATACAGCAGTGTATTTTGATATAAAGCACTTCCACTGGTGCTTTCTGCAGGTGGAGGACACTGGGCTAGATCTCATTCATAGACCCTTGCCGGGTCCTGAATTGTACATTGTAAATCCTCTGCAAACAAACTTACTATTAAAGAACTGGATTCAAAGCATGATTGCTTCCTGGGTTGACAGGATTTGCTGTTTCTTTTGGAAATGTTTTGGACATTTTATTGTGGAAATATAGTTACCAATTTCTTTCTACTGATTTAAACTAGTAAGAGAGTGTGGCTTGAAGTATGTAACAAGGCATAGGTCACTCTTTTGATCCTGAGAGTTAAAGTGGGAATAGTGTTTTTAAAATCAAATTCTCTCTGGCAACTTCAATCAATCATTTTAAAGTGCTTTTATTTATAACCTGCACTTTATTTTCCTCCTCTAGGCAAATGAAAAAAAAAAAAAAGTTGGAGACTGAACAAGTTTGTGAGCCTGTCCTTTCTTATTCAGAACTTAATTCTAAAGTTATTTATAATATCTCTCTGTCTCCTGCTAACATTAAGAAGAAACTGTGTCATAACATTTTTGTTTTTCATCTTTTCAGGTACCCTTTCTAGCTGTGCTTATTCTCTGATCAGGAGGGCACTACCTTTCCAGTTACTTTTAGCCAAATCAGAGACCTGCAATATGGGAAAAAATCTAAGTGTACTATTGAAAATATATCACTAAAACAAACTTACATTGAACTCAACTGGAAGCATATCAAAATTGTGTAACTAGCAACAGTATTTTAAGCATTTTGTAGCATTCTGAGAGCATAGTCAGATATAGTATTATGTCTGCATGTGAACAATATTGCCCTCAAAGAAGCAAAGAAAGAAGGATATAATTATGTTGTTTATCCTCAGTTTACAGCTAAGTCTCACACAGTTGCTTACAATCTGGTGGGATTGGGAAAAAAAATCAAAAAATGAAGAGAAGTGAAATCATGGGTTAAGGTAAAAACACTTTAATAATATAAATAAAATAATTAATTAAAAATATAGTAACAGGGGCAACCAAAAACAGAAAAACAGAAGAAAAACAACCAATAAAAATAGAAAACAAATGCTCACCACCAAACAACTGATGCCCAACCTGCTCCTGAACTGCAGCCAGTTGTCCAAGTTTCCTTCAGATTTCTATTCAGAGCCTGATGCCATATTATATCCTTTTGGTCCATTGGAGTCAGCTGTGCTGGCTGTGGTGAGGTAGGGTGAGAGGCAGAAAAGGGCTTGACTCTGCAAGAACTCTTCATCAATAATGAAAATATCCCAGTGTTATCAGAATTACTCTCATCCTAAATCCAAAACACACTACTATAGCAGTTGCTAGAAGAAAATTATCTCTATCCCAGCTGGAATCAAACCAAACTGGATATAAGAGGCATCCAAGCAACAAAAAATGCCAGACCAAGGCCAAGATAAACACAACAGACTGTAAACAGGCAAGACATTCTTCCAAATGCACAAGACAAAATGAAATAAATAGTAGTAGGAGCAGAGGACACACCAACTCCACATCTCTTTCTGGAGAAAGGGCAAGAAAGAAAGGCAAGGCCACTTCTGTTGCAATTTCTCTTGCCAATAAGCTCTTAAGCTTCATCACCTCAGCCTTGGTGTCTCAGGACAACTGTGACTCTTCTATATCAGCACTAAGTATTAGCTCTGTGGTATTGCATACTCAGAAGTAATTTGGAATATGACTGTTAAACATGACCACCTTTGTATATGTGGTGATGGTTAACACTGTGAACGAATTTGCTATAGCTTGAAGTGAGTTTTTAATGATTTACTGCATTAAAGTCCCACTTTGAAGATTGTTTGACCCAATTTTTCTCTTAATTAACCTATATTCAGTCTGGGATAAGCAGGGCATATGAAGTGCATTAAATACTACAACTCCAGTGTGTCTAGTAGAGTGTCTTGAAGTTCATGGAATCATAGTTTCTATTGCTGATTTTTTTTTGCATGCGGCAAAAGAAGAACCGCCCTCCCTGGCTTCATTCATTTATATATATATATTTTTTTTTTTAAGTAAGTGATATTCTTTTTAATCACTAATGTCACATTAGCAAGCTTTTAGCTCTGAAAGCCATAAAACCACAGAATACACTATTGGGGGATGATTTATGAGACAGCTCAGCCTGACTGAATGCAAAAGATGAGAAGGAAGTCAAGGGAGATTTCAACAATTGAAAAAAAAGTAAAATTGAGAAAGCTGAGGATAATGACTATAGAAGAGGAATGCTGACATCTGGGGACAGAGAAAAAAAATTATTTCAGAAAATATGGAAACAGAAGTACTCATGTGCTTTAAAATGGAAGTGGAATGTGTTATATTGCAAATTGCTCCTTTCCTTTTAAACCATAAGCAGGTCTGTGTGATTTCACATGCTAAATGTTTTACTCTGCTCATCCCTCTTTTGATGAAAGGAGTCTCTGCCACCCTCACAGAGATAACTACCTGGATTTAGGAGTTGATAACTAAAAATAAAAAATATAATCTGCAATCTGATTGCATTTCTTACTGCAATTCTGGAATAACTGACATTAAAGCTGGTATAGGTAGAGTTGCTTGAGTGAAAACATTAGAAAAAGCAGCTGAGAGGGGAAATGTCACTAAATCTCCTCTCTAAATCAAGTAATAGACTGTGTTGTGGTCCTGGCTGAAGGATTCTGAATTTTTAAACATCATTGACAAGACATATTAGACTATCCTGATCGTAGAATTCCTTGTGTTGAAAGAGCCTTAAAAGTGATCTTGTTCTAACCCCTCTGCCATGGGCAGTGACACATTCCACAAGACCAGGCTGCTGAAAGCACCATCCAACCTGGCCTTGTTATTGTCCAATAAATTGATCTGGCTTTGCATTGTAAAGGAAGGCAGTTCATCTTGACACAGGTACAGACTCCACTGTGTATCTGCTGCACACGATATAGATGTCCTCAAAGCCCTGTTGGGGAAAATGTGTCAAGGAAAGTCATGGATGTCTTTGGCAGTTCTCTGGTGCCAAACAAATAATAATCACTGTATCATAACTACCCTAGGAAAAAACTTTGTCCTGTGAATTCACTGATCACTCTAAAAGGATTGACAGATGCCAGTTGGTGATGATAACTGACTAAGAAACAAGAATGGCAGGCATAAAACAAGATCTATTGAAACCCTTGGGCCCTGCTGATACCTTTCAGTGTCTACTGATTTTCTGCCTGTAAATTAAAATATTTCCAATAGTGATTCCTTCCTTTTGAGGTGCCTTCTGCCTTCCAAATTCCTTCTCATGTCTTCATAGGCAATATATGTTTTAAAAATCAGATGCCTCCCAATGCAAAAGTAGATAGAGACCTAGGAAAGGCTCAGTTCATCATATTTTAAAAAATTTAAGACCTTTCAAGATGGAAGAGCTGGTCTACAGAAAGTCCTCTGGGGGTGGCCAAAATTTGGTCTGGATGAATGGGAGCAGCGATAGCAGTAGCCACAAGGATCCTGTGCAAGTTCTACGTGGAAGCTGAGAGACTGGGATAGGCTCTTCAAAGACAGTACTGGAGGACTCTTAAGTGATTCATGGACAAGAAAAGAAAGTGCAGTTAACATACTAGAAGAAATAATCACAATTAAGTTCAAAAGTGGTGCTATTTTAAAAATCTAAGTTCATGCCTGTGAAAGCACAGAGTTGATGTAACTGGTGAAAGAGGGAGATGAATAAAGATTGGCATATAAAATCAACTATCTTGAGTGATCTGAAACTTGAGACCAGATTAATTTCACATATCTCACTTACTGCTGCATCATTGCATATTTTTTTATTATAAATTTTTTGAGTATGTATAGTTTACTCTGCACAATCTCCAACAAATCCCAAGTGTTGGAGGCAGAATGATTATTTTTAATGATAAAAATATTCTGTGAAAAAAAGTAAAAACCATAATTTGTTATTCAATTAAATAGAGGAGTGGTTTATCCTTTTCTGAGTAGATTAACTTCAGTAGTTCTTTAGACAGCTAACGCTAATATATTTAGAAGCATGTCCTTCACTCTACATGAAGACTACAGAGAAAATATTTTTCATTAGCGGCATATAAAAGCATTGCAAGTATCTAAACAACAAACTGTTTTGACTAGAACACTAAATGAAATTAAGTGAATTAAGTATTAAGAATTAAGTATTTTGGACAATGCAATATCATATTGTATTTATTCACCTATTCCAAACATCCTTGAAATTTTTAATCCTTTCCTACTGGTCACTCCTTAGTTTTTGTTGGTCTCAGATGTTTATTTTTGTATAACAAAATATTCCAAAATAGGTTAATTAAATAGAGAAAGTAATTGAGTGAAGAAAATATTAGGATTATCTCTCAAAGCATGCATTATTTCTAATGAGATTTACACCCTTATTTGAATTACTTTGTCAAGTCAGAATATTATTACTTCTCAGTTGAACCTCCTGGTAGGAAATCAACTGTTATCTGTTACTGTCAGAGATAACGTAGCCTGTTTTCCAAATTAACTTACAAGAAGTATAAAAAAAGCAAATGGTTCAATAAGAAAGTTGTGCAGTTTGAGTATTCGTATTTCTTCTGTGTGACGCTTAATTCCAAAATGAGATTGGTAGAGATTATATTCTGTAGCATGTCTTGTCTGCTTGGATTTTAGTAAAGCCTTTGAGACTGTTTCCCGCAGCCTTCTCCTGGAGAAAGTGGCTGCTCATGGCTTGGACGGGTACATCCTTCACTGGGTAAAAACTGGCTGGATGGCCAATCCCAGAGAGTGGTGGTGACTGGTGTTCCATCCAGTTGGTGGCAGGTCACTGGTGGTGCTCCTCAAGACGCAGTATTGGCATCAGGCCTATTTAAAATCTTCACTGATGATCTGGATGAGCAGATTAATTGGGTAAGTGCACTCTCAGTCAGTTTGCAGACAGTGCCAAGTTGGGCAAGAGTGTTCATTTGCTAGATGGCAGGAAAGGTCTTAGGAGGGATCTGGACAGGCTGGATTGACAACGGGCTGAGGCCAATTGCATGAGGTTAAACAAGGCCAAGTGCCAAGTCCTGCATTTGAGTTACAACATCCCCATGCAATGTGATAGAGTGGGGCAGTGAGGCTGGAAAGCTGCCAGAGGGAAAAGGACCAAGGGATGCTGGTCAACAGCAGCTGAACAGGAGCTATCATTGTGCCAGGTAGCCAAAAAGGCCAATGCCATCCTGGCCTATATCAGCAAAAGTGTGGCCAGAAGAGCTAGAGCAGTGATTTTACCTTGTACTTTACACTGGTGAGGCCACACCACACACACTATGTTCAATTTTGGGCCCTTCACTACAAGAGGGACATTGAGGGGAGTCCATAGAAGGGCAACAAAACTGAGAAATAATCTCGTCCACAAATCTTATGAGGAGTATGAGGCAGCTGGAGTTGTCTGACCTGGATAAAAAGAGGGTCAGAGGAAACCCTCCTTGCTCTCTGCAGCTAGCTGAGATTATTACAAGGTGCATTTCTGTCTCTTCTCCCATGTAACAAGAGACAGTACAAAAGGAAATGGCATCAAGTTGCCCTAGGGGAGGTTTAGATCGGATATCAGGAAAAATTTTGTCATCAAAACAGTTTTGAGGCATAAGCAAAAACTCACAAGGGAAGTGGTGGAATGACCTTGTCAGAAGGTATTGAAAAACTGTGTAGATAGAGCTTTTGGGTTACTAGTTGGACTTGATGATCTTAAAGATCTTTTCAAACTTTAAATAATCCATGATTCTATCCTATTAGTCAATAAAGATATTTTCCATGTTATTCACACTTCATTTTCACTGTTCAGCATGTCTCAAATTTGGGGAAAGGGCTGCGTATGCTCTATTGACATAGTATAGATATTTATTAATTTTTCAGCTTTCTTCTCTTTGACTAATAAGATAAATAGAAATCACTAATTGATATAAGTTAAAACAAAACAAAACAACAAACCTTTCCTCTATTTCACTTATTTCCAAGACTGAATGAAGGAAATCTTACCCCAAGCCAAAAAAAAAGCAAATGATTTTGATGAGTCTGTAGTTCTTACACTCTCACCTTGACACTATTGGAAATTGTAACAGACATATTTATATATATATATAAAATTATATTATTATATAGCTTCTCTGTGTGATTCCTGAATGTAAGAAATCACACTACAGAGGAATAAAATAATAAAAACATGAAGGAATAAAAAGAATCTTAACAGATACAATTTACTGGTAGTTTTTTATACTTTCCCTAATGATTAGTAGCAAGGATGAAGAGGATTCTCTTTCCTTACCACTGGAGACAGTGGATCATCTGTGTAATGGGATGCTGAAGAAGGCTAACTCCCTCTCAATAATCTAAATGGAAAAATTATATTCACTCATTTTACCCCTTGAACTTTGGGCAAGAATCTAACATTTCCTCTTATATATAGGAAAAGTTTTTTCTACTCATTTTTTTTCATTGTAATTGTCGTTTCCTCCTTTAATTATCAGCATGGATTAGTAAATTACGTCTCTCCTTTTCTTTTGATGACAAATTGGCTCATGTGTAGCCTCAATGTCCCAGTGAAAGAAATGGTCTCCAGAAACACTCTTGCTGATAGTATATTCTGTTTTGGTCCTCTAAAGTTTCTTCTTTCAGATTACTAATATGTTTTGAAATACTTTGCTGAAATTTTAGATAACAGGCTCACTCCTGAAGAGAAGGGTAGAGAGATATGTATCATTTTTACACATATGACTGGCCTTCCAAATAAACTGAATAAACTAAATAAAAATTTACTTTGAATCTTGAATGTACTTAAGAATATAATTTTACTGAGATTAGTGGACTCATTCATATATGCTAGTTGTATAGAATCTGAGTGAAGAACCAGTCAATTAAAAAATACTTGCCTGGCTGTGTCTCAACAACTGTACTTGGAGATAGCTTCTCCTTAGAGGGATTAGAAGTCTGAAAATCATAATGGTGAATGCTCTTGTGAGAATAAATCCAATGTGACTTTCTCAGTAAAGACAAAACCTCAGAAAGATGTAGAAAACTCTCAGTTTTGTTGACAACTGAAGCTATCAGGTATGCTGCAGCTCATAGAAGACCATGTGTTTGAGATAGTCATACACTTATGTTTCTTGAAATATTTTATGTCCATATGAATAATATAGTTTCTTTTTGGATATAAATTTTTCACAACCAAAGTCTCACCAAATATCACATCACATCTCCCTTGCCTCTTCAAGCCATATTCCTTTACATGTTCTGGCAGATGTCATACCCAAAGTCAATGAAAAATTTATTAAAGTAATACTTCATTTTCTAGTCTTTAAATAGTCCTTAAATAGTATCCAGTGTAGCTGGAAAAAGAGTGAGTTACTACTTGATATTTTGAATTTCAGAACTGCTAAAAATATAATTTATTTACTAAATCTTTATAATGAGAAAATTAATTATATCTACAAGAGGAGTGTCACAAAAAAAAAAAAAGAATACAGGTGTAAACAATAAGAACCTTAAACTGCTATAATCACAGGTTAAAAAAAAAGAAAAAAGTTCTTTTTTGTAACAATTAATTGTTAGATTCAGGATTTGGTCCAGTTTAGGTAAAGGCACCATTTAAAGCAAAATTTTCAAGTGTAATTCAGGCTGCATTTGTTAGCCCAACAATGAACCCTGATCTTCTACAGGTTTCCATTAGTTGCAGCTCTGTAGTTTTTCCCTCCTGTCTGATTGTTGGGGAGAAAATGGATTTCAGATGATTTAAAATAGGAAGGAGAGCAGGAAGAAAATCAACATGGATTAATAAAAATTGAATATAACCTGATAGTTCAAAATACAACATGCCATGTGTAGAAATTTATGGACTGACAAACAGTTGCTGTAATCTTTTATATTATCATAAAATGATGGTATCAGCAGACTCATGGCAGGGTGATTAATATTGATCACAAGGTAATGAAAAAGCAGATTTTGTCTTTCAGGGAAAGTTATCTCAGGAAGGAGAGGAAATATTACTTTTGATTCTTAAGAAGTTTCTTCTCTAATTTTACATGGTTTTGAGTCTCTTATAGTCAGAAAGCTAGAAGGTGAGTATTACTCCAGAAGACACTAAAAAGTGGACAGCAAATGAGCATAGTTTGATAATCCTAAGTGAAAGACCAGAGTAGTAAGCAATTGACAACAGATCTTCTAATAAAGAAAACTGGCAGTTTGGAACATATAAAAATGGACTAACTGTGAATAAATTTAGGATAGAAATTTCCAGTTGTTGGAATCATGAGTCTCTGACATGGATTTTCCGTGATAACAGAGGAGTCAACCCCCCCATACAGATATAAGATGCATTGTGATTGTTATATCTAAAGGAGTATATAGTAAAATAATTGATGGGAGCATTTGGATTTAATAAGACAGGAGTTTTCTTCAAACCATAGCTGTCTAGCCTGACATATGACCTAAATTTAGAGAAGCCTAGATTCTTGAAATTGTCTTCTGACGTCATCTTTACTGCCAAACCTCCTCAGTTGCTTCTGCAGCATTAAAGTAGGTTATTTCACCTGCAAATGAGATTCAGAATTCCTAAAAAATTGTCACTACTTGAAATGCTTATGAAGGACTTCACTGAATAAAAAATAGCATGGTTTCAGCATTAAAATTCAGAATCAAGTGACAATTCACACTTTATCCTGTTAATTTTAACAGTTATGCTGTTATATTTAAATGCATAGAACAGAGAGAATTTTACATATTCTACAGAAACAAGTATGAGACATCTTAATCAGGTGTAGTAGTCTGTGATAATCTATTCCTAATTTATTTTTGTTAACATCATACATTGCTGTAATTAATACTGTCATGGATTATCTGCGTACATTCCTCACTACAAAACTTAATGAAACATCCATCATTCTTCTAAAATCTACTCATTGTGAATATGTTAAAACAACATTCCATTAGTAGATTTGCTAAATAAAATAAAGTCAGCGAGAGAGTTTTCAGGTTTCTCAGCTCTTAAAATATCTAATCAGGAGAACTGCACTCATGCATTTTAGCACTAGAGTTATAAATTATGCATTATACAGCATAGCATTAAAGCATTAACATAATAATACCAATCTATTAGTTCCTTAGTGAAAGCATTAACAATCGTTGTATCTGAGCATCTTGACTTGATTCACGTAGTTTCTACATGTAAGGTTTCTAGTAGTAAAAATGGTTAAAAGCTTTAAAAACTTTAGATCTTTACTAATATGTTCATATGTTTTTCTTTAACTGTAACTTTTACATGCAAGCCTTCATTTGTTGAGTTTTTTAGTCATGCGAAGTAATGTCCTTTTTTTTAACATATGAAACCATACAGTTAGCTAAGACTAACTGGTTTGAAGAGGAAAATAAATCTCTGAATCACATCCAGTTCCATTCTGATTGTTTTCAAAGTATATGCTTAATATACGTATAACGGTCATTTTTAAAGATACTTCAACCAGTTTAGCTAACATTCAGCAGAAGAAAATAGATAATATTTTTCCTCATATGTGATGATTGTCACACTAACTGGTTCTGAAATCTCAGCTGAATGTTTTTCTATGTCAAATGTTTTTAGCCAAAAATATGGAAGATGGTGCAATCCTGTGGACTTTTTTTAGACTTGGAAACACAGATCTTGGATTAAAATAAAGATTTCTGAATGATCTTCTGATCTTCAATGTTTTATTTTGTACTATTGTCTCAGTCATAAATTGCAAACACACCAGTGGGAAGGACTTTTTTATTACACGTGTGGACATAGTAACTATGTACTATAATCCTGTAACTGATCTCTCAGGGTGTCTGACATGACTTTATGTCATAGAGAGACAACCAGAGGAAATGCTGTACTAAAACCCTCACATTATTTTACCTCTGTTTCAAGGGTATTTAAACATACTTTACTCAAAAATTTCCCTGATCCTGTTCAATTGCTTCTAAAGAAACTGCTGAATGAAATGGTGTCGAACTTTGTTGTATGAAACATAACATATAATGATGACAAAAGTTCAAACTATCAGAAATACATTTCATCTGACTGTATATGACAACTTTTTTCTCATACCTGTCTGCAATTATTTTTTTTAGATGAAGGACAAAACAGAAAGGCTAAACTTTCATAACAGCATTAGATTTTTTACTTTTGTTTGACACAGTCTACAAAGACAAAAAGGGAAAAATGCATCTATTTCTGCTCTGTTTCCTCTAGAAGTAAGAAACTGAGAAAATCATAAAATGCATGCATGTGTCCTAGTTACTCACTATTAGTAATTATGATTTTCTTAATCACCAAGTTTTATTTAGACACTGAGGTTAGTTGTACATGCTAAGAGCACGGATTTGAACTCAGCATCATCTATGGCATTATAAAATAACCTTGCACTGCCTGGTGAGCTCTCAATCACCCAAATGCTCCCTATCTATGAAAATATTTTTTTTTTTTTACTGGAATGCACATAAATAGCATGATTATGCAACATAAAAAAGGTAGATTACTTGGGGAAAAAAAGTCCAGTTGGTGTCTTTGCTCAAGAGTGCTTCAGCATTTTTTGTTCAAGACTGACTTTATATGCAAGACTGATGGGACAAAGCTGAGGAGAACAGCCTCATCAGCCTGCAAAGGTGATGCTCCTTACCATTGCTTTTCCAAAGGTTCATGGGTTTTCTACCTTCAACTGTACCATGTGCTAGATTTTGCAGAAGTAGTGGCTACAAGCCTAAGTTATAACTCAGTGGGGGGGTATGAATTTGTTCAGGCAGAAGAGGGCACCGAGCACAAATCTAATTTGTTGAACAAGTAGTGTAACTTGCTGTATTACAAAATGTAGGCGGGAGTAACAACACAAGCATTTCAGGCTGCTCCTTTTAAAATAAAAGAAAAATTTCCTCATGTTTATTAAAAAGGTACCATACCACCTTAGACAATTCAAGGGAGAGGTAGTATTTTAAAACCACTATTCTTTTGGACTTATTGTGTCATCTGTTACATATGTCTTTCATGCTATGGGTGATCTCTTCAATGAATCAAATATGGAGGTGTTCCTAACGATGAAAATGAGATATGAGCACCTACACACCCAGCTTCTAATATCTGTACAAGGCAGGGGAAATAAATCCTTGATAGTACATTTACTATCAGTAAGTGAAGAGAGCCATGATTGCTAACGCTTAGATAGGTCCATACAGGTGAACCATGAAGAATTCTATCTTCACTGCACAAGGAATTCAGGTTCATAATTCTTTTTTTTAAATTTATTTTTTTTCAAAAAAGACTCCCATTACAGCATTCCACACCATCAAACATGAGATTGTTGTGAATTTTGGCTTTAGGAGAAAACAAAACCATCCAACCAAAAGCAATCCCACAGGAAATCCTAAATTTAAAATGTATTAAAACCTAAATTTAAAATGTATATCTTCATAGCATAAAATAGCCTGTATTGGAAGAGACCTTAAAGATTGTCCGCCATGGGCAGGAACACCTTCCTCTAGATCAGGTTACCCTGAGCTCCATCCAACCTGGCCTATATATATTATATATATGTGCGTGTGTGTGCTGGTACTTACTGGGGGAGAATTAATTTTCTTCACATTGGCTGGTATGGAGCTGTATTTTGGATTTGTGCTGAACACAGGGTTGGTAATATACAGATGTTTTTCTTATTGCTGAGCAGGGTTTACACAGAGCCAAGGCCTTTTCTGCTCCTTGTACTGCCGTGCTAGTGAGGAGGCTGAAGGAAAATGGGAGGCTGGGAAGAGACACAGCTGGGACAGGTGACCCCAGCTGGGATATCCAAAGGGATATTCCAGACCATGTGACATCATGGCCAATGTATGGAGTGGGGGAAGGAGGAGGAAGAGGGTTCATTTGCAGTGATGACGTTTGTCTTCCTAAGTCACTGTTGGATGTGATGGGGCCCTGCTCTTCTGGGGATGGCTGAACACCTGCCTGCCCATGACAAGCAGTGAATTCATTCTTTCTTCTGCTTTACATGCATCTACAGCCATTGTTTTTCCTATTAAACTCTCTTTATCTCAACCCACAAGTTTTCTAGCTTTTACCCTTTCAATTCCCAACCTGATGATGGGGAAGGAAGCAAATGGCTTTGTGGGGCTTAGTTGTTGGCTGGAATGAAACCACAACAATATATATTATACTTATCTTGAAATATATATCTTATATATAAGATAAATATACTTGAAATTTTCAGAGGAAAATTAAGGAAGTAGAAATGATACTCAGACTCACACCTTAAGTGTTGTGAATTTGAAGAAGTATTCATTAAACAATTCAAAAAGCTCTGGAAATTCTCTCAAGAATATGAATGGAAGATGAGTACATGAACATAAATATAAATATATTGAGATATATATATATGGAATACATCACAATCCAGGATGAAATGAACAATGACTGTACAACCACATCATTTAATTTTAGAATTTCCAATCTTTTGAATACTTCACATGACTTTTAAATGCATAAGCAGATAGATGCAGAGATTCCAAAGACATCTTAGCAAAGTGTTTTTTAAAACATCATACCCAATACTTCTGCAAATACTTCCATTATTAAAATTCCATTTACGATGTTAATTCTTTTTTTGTTATAACATATAAGTGTAGAGTTGTTAATGAATAAATATTCTTTCAGAATAAGTCACGGACTGTTGAAATACTGCAAATGAAGTTTTAAAATAGAATTAAATGGAGAATTAATGCAAGAAATTTCTGTCCCCAAGGACAGTTTTTTAGCCATTTCTAGTAATTTCATCCTGCCCACTTTGAATAAAAACAACACACAATGATATTAACATGCTGTTTGATTCTTGTGTCACAGCACCTTTTTTCCCTTTAACTTCTAGCTTGTTTGACACACAGAATAGACAAATGCAATCAGGGGATTGCATTTATTTAACTCTCCAGTATTTCTGGACCAAATGTGTTAGTCTTACTGACTCTCTAATGGACAAACGATCTATGGCTGCACAGGCCATAAAGAATAATAGAAGCCTTGACACTGAAATAAACTGTCATACTTATCACCATCATTTTTATTTGGTGGCAGTTTTCAGTATAACTCAGCATAACTCATTTTATAGAAATTCCAAGTATAGCTAAATGATTTGGAGTAAATAGCTAGTACTTTTCAATTGCAGTTTCTTATCGCTATCTGCTGAAGTCTGATTAAGAATTACTGGATTTTTTTTCTTTTTTTTTTTATAATGATGCAAAGTTCTATATGGTTATGTCAGCTATGCTAAATTTAAAAACATGGTCCTAAAGCCATTTCTAAAAATGATTTATAAAACCAGGTCATCTGCCTTCTTCACTGGTTTTGAGAATTGCCTGCCCAAGTACAAATGTTTGAGTATTTACTCTACTGATACTAGAGAAACTCTTTAATATGTAATAGGTGAGGATGCTGCGCTTGACACAGGCAAGAAAAAGTTTTAAAATAAAAACATTGAAATTTGTTTTGTGTTATGTAAATATAAAATGACATCCAAAAAGGTATGGATTTTTGGGGAAGAGGAACTGAGAATTTGGAATTGGATAAAATCTTCTATTATAGGTTCTACAGGTTTCTTTACATGCTGAGGTGAAGTCTGTGCCATAGATGTGTTTGAACTAGGGAGAGCATTGATTTCATATATGTACATTTAGAACTCTTTCAAGTGCAATTTGCATATATATATATATAGGACAGGTTGCCATTACTCAGATAAGGTATGCCCTCCTCCTACACATTTCCAGTTTAAGTATAACCTATGAATCTTTGTGTAGCATTGTGCTTTCTAAATTCATATAAGAATATTGACATTACTAAAGGGAGATAAAATACTTATTAGTTCTTTTTCATATCTAGAGTTCTAAATTAGCAAATACTGGTTTAAAAATCGTTTTTAAAAACATTAAAATAATATCATGTGTGGCAGATGAATAAAAGTAATGCAGAGAAATACAGAAGTGGATTTCAAATATGCAGACTTTTATGCTAATAAATATAACTTATTTAAACCATAAGCTACAGTTACAATAAATTGGGTCATAGCTGGAAATTTGATACAAAAGCATCATCAGTTCTGCCTCATAGAGATTTTACTCCTTTACTTCTCACCCTCAATCTCTTTTGTTGCTTTTGTTACTTCAGTTTAATATTTATATCTTGCTTTGTGGGTTCATCCAAATTTGACTGATGTTTCAGGGAGTACCAGCTTCCAGATTTCTAATATCAGAGGAATTAAACCACTGTTCTAGTGATGTTATCATTCACAGAATTTAAAATTGTAAATGGTGCTCTCATCTGTAGTATTAATGTCTAACAGCCTAAAGGTATAACTTGATTTTTGTGACAAGATAATTGCAAGAGTGTTATTTGTGTCATCTTTTTTAATTTCCTTTGAGTTATCCATATCTTCAAAGGTTTTCTAATTTCTCAATGTGAAGTTGCTTTCAGTGAGAAAGTGGTGTATTACATACCCCTGGCCACAGTGTACAATAATGTCTATAATAAATAGCCTTAGTTGAAAGAGAATCAGACTATCATAACATGAAAAATTTTCTAAAGTGTTACAACTCTAAATTTATTAGCTCAATTCAGAACACTGGAAAAAAAGCATGCCAATTTTTTTAGAGACCCATTTTTAATTCTTATATTTTAATTTTGGTTGGTTTTTTTATTATTATTTTAATCTATGTACTCTTAAGCTTACAAACTTACTAAAATAATCAACACTACTGTTTAAACAGTGAATCTGGGAAGTAGTTAAGCAGTCCAATATTACCAGAACAAAACCCCAAAAATTTATTAATTAAAAATAATGCTATATTTAACAAATATTTAGGAAATTTTTACTGTTAATATATTTTAATTTTTTCTCTATGATTATATGTATTTCAATAAATGGAATGACTGTGTAGCATCAGGACTCCAAAACCTGAAGCAATTATTTTCAGATTCTAAATTAACTAGAAAACTTGGCAATTCTGATCATTCCAATTAAAATAAATATTAAGATATGTAGCACTGACATTAAAAATCAATAACAATAAGCAATGAGGGAAAAAAAACAGGCAGAATTTACAAAGCAATTATCTGATCATGTTAAGTAGAACTAATAATACCCACATCAATTTAAATAAAACAAAATGGGCAATCACAGGCAATCACAAACATGAAGACAATACTTTCCCATGAATCCAAAAATATTTTTTTCCACAGTACAAATTCTACTTTGGTAATTAAAACTGTTTATTTCCCAGAGAAAACCTTTACATTTTGCGTGTTTTTGTGGAAATAAAGTGGAACAACTTTTGGTTTTTCAGTCTGTTGTCTGTAATTATTTTCTGTCTTGGAAAGATTTTTTTTTTGTCTAACTGGTCTCTTTATTGCTCTATGCCCAGCTGTTATATTCATAGATTCTGCTCATGATTCTGTGCCTACATCTCTCTCATGCCAAATCTGTCTTGCATCTCCCTTGCAAAACCATTTTCTGTGTCAGATTCAGGATTTAATTTTTTAAGTCAGAAAATGCTAATTGTGATAAATTGTTTTAAAGATGTAGTTGTGCAGATGCTTGTACTGATTTCAGTTGGCATCAAAAAACCCCATATTGTTGCATATTCATATTGTTGCTCTGTTTTTTTCTTGATTAGTAATACTGTACATGACTGTATATAAGTTTATATGCTTTGACTAAAGGTGCACAATTCACTTGCAGACAGTGACTTACAGAGTGTCTTGTATCTCCAAAACTATCCATTTCTGAATAATGAATGCACTAGCTGCAACAGCTTCCAATAAAAATGTGTGAAACTACAGCTCATACACACTGATGAAATTTGAAATATCTGAGTAATATGAGGAAGCTCAGTCCCTGTCATCATTTAGTGATCTACCTTCAGTCCTTGAGGTGGGATATTATGTGGTGGAAGAAAAGGAAGGATAGGTCCTTATGGCATTTTCTGCTCTTGTAACTGGAAGTTTTTATCCTCTGGCCATTACCGGAGTAGGCTACATTTACTTCTGATTCTGGAAGTAGCTTCAAGCTGAGTGCTGATAGCATTAGCTAAGCATTTTCCTTTCAGGCAAGTACATACTTACAACTTTCCCAGCCTTGATTTGTTTCAATATTGGGAAATAAGAAGTTACCCCAAGGGAAACATTTTTTTTTCAGAAAAACAGTAAGCTGAATGCTGTTATTAATTACATTGGTGTAAAGCAGGATTAAATCCTAGCTAAATTCTTAAAATCCCAGTTAGAGTTCTTAAAAACTTAAATTTGATCTAAATTTATATATCAATACTAGAGATAAGAATTTAATCAAATTATTTCCCAAAGTGCATCCTGTAAATAATTACACTTCCTAATTCATCTGTCACTTCACTTTTGACTGGTAGCTCTTAGAGTTTGTTAGTCCCCATAGCCTCCACTGTTACTTTGAACAAAACTTCTAATGGCCAATGATGCAACCAATGTGTGAAAGGGTCAGTGGGATGCTTTTATTTTGGGTGTACTTGAAATTGATCTTACAGCATGACTCACAGTCTTTCCAGGTATTTAACTGAGTCTAGTCACATAGGGGTTATTCAAGAATGTTGTGGTTTAAGCATTGACTGTATAATCCTTTCAAGGAGCTTAAAATCCATTAATGGGGACATTTTCAACTCACAATGCCATTAATTAAATACCCAGTTAACCTGAAAAAGGCAGTTATTTGTAAAATCTCTTTTGAATTGTGCATATTGATGCAAAACCATCAAGATTTCCTATTACTTCTATTAAACCTGATACAAAAAAAAAGAGATGCAGTGGTCTGTAGTAACACTGGTATGCACATACAGATAATTCTTTCTATTTCAGCATTAGACTGTGTGTAGCAGAACATTTCAGTATATGCTCTGTACTAGTTAGCCAACAGTATGATCATCTCTAGAACATCTGCTAATCAGAGAAAACATACTTTACTGATCATGCTTTGTCACATTCATTCCTATTGTGGATGGCAGTTTCATTTTGCAATCAATGAAATAGACATGCAGTAATTTTGCAACACAACCACAAACTTAGGCAACTTCTGTAACCCCCTGTTTTGATTCCTGAAAGGCTTTTACAGCTTGCTGATATTTCTCTCGGCACGGTCCTGGGTAGCAAGTACAAATCTGGGGGGCATGGGGTAGGTTAAAGCACAAACACCAGGCTCAGCACCACATGGTCATAAGTGGTGGTAAGGCACACTAGATGAGTAGTAAGGCTGCGGTAGCACAGCTGATTGATGTTGGCCAGCACTTTACTAAATTAAACTGAGGTGTTTAACTTTGGAGAAAGATCAAGAGCTCAAATATGAGGCAGACAGTGGCATTTTGGGGGTCATGGGAAAGAGTCAATTCTTAGGGATCAAAACTGTGTGACCAAGATCTAGCTGGAGAAGTCTTTTTGAAATTTGATTGAAATTTTAATGGATCCAAGTTTAAACAACCTCAATTTGAGCATCAGTTCTACTGTACATGAACTTTTCTAAGCCTTTTCAACAGATTTAATTCACAATCATTGCATTTCTTCCTCACCAGTGTCCTTCTGAGCTTTCCGGAAAATTAAATAAGAAAAAAAAAAAGCAACTATTACATTTATTTTATATATGCCATGATATTGGTAAGTTTCCTATCTATTGAAATACTTTTAAAAACTTACGCACTGAAGAGGAAATTGTGCTGATCACTGAAAACCAATGGCTCTTGGCAGCCCTAAGTTTTAAAGGTTTCATTTTAAGAATTATATATATCAAGACAGTCATCGCTTTTGCTCATATGATTTATTCAACAGATAGGTACTGTAAAATACCTAAATAAATAGGATGTAGCCTACTGGCTTAAACTGGATTGTCAAAATCTCCATGTTAATTCTAAGAAAAAAATTATAATTTTCCAAGAAATATACCCCTGCTTTGCCTAAGTTTGATTGATACACACATGAAGAAAAAGAGTTGATTTTGCTTTTTCAAGTACTTAATAAATTTCTATAACAGTTACATGTACTTCTAAATTATAGTAACCATAATAACCAATTCCCATTACATTATTTATTTGGGGAAATTTATTCTATAGTTCTATAAAATATGATTCAGCACAGAAATACTCAATTTTGCAAGACAGTGAGATTGTGTATTAAGTAGTCTATCTTCAATCTCATTCTAACATTCTAAAGAGTAAGCAAAGGATTACTGATATTCTTTAAAATAAAAGTAAAATATTTAGTCACTTATTATAAAACTAAATATTTCATATGTACATCATAGACTATAAAAATCCACTGAGTTGATCATACCAGCACTTCTCATGTTGTTTAAGATACTTGACTTTGTCAGACATATCCATGTGGGACTGGTAGATATTTCAGGAGAGCAGACTTATACCAGATTCAGGATGTGAGAGAAGATATTCTAGAGCCTCTCAGATGGCAATAGACACTACTGTGAAGCAACTCAATCAAACTTTCTATTTCACCAGATCATAATGGAAGTTTAAACTTCCAGCAGTAGACACAGACATGTTTAATTCAGTGTGGCCTTCTCCCCATTCTCAAATTCTACTGTCGTACAAGTCCCACTATGGTAGTGAGTTACATCTCTGAGAACCATGAACTCCTCAGGTGAATCCAGATGCATATAGAAATACATGCAACTAAATTGAGCCTCAGTCTACATGAGCCATAACAAGAACCCAGGGACTCCACTTCCACACAGAAGTCAACATTTAGATGCTTACAGTACACATCTGAACACCACCTAAAAATATTAGAATCAGGAATTCAATCCATATCTCAGTATAAACCTGTCAGCAATATAAACACAGGTTAAACTTCATTCCTAGAACTGCTCTTTGCATTGTAGGTAATAAATAAAAGTAAGACCCAACATGGGTCTTACTTACATGGTAAGAATAACAGTAAAATAAAGAAAAACTCTGGTAAAGGGAAGAACAGCAAAATAAGTTATTTCCTAAGTTGTAGTTCAAGTATTCCAAAGACAAAGAGCATGTATAGCCAGCTTCTCACAACGTACTGCCAAGAAACACTGACTGTACAGCTGGACTGATCCAGATTGACATCACTGGTAGGAGAGTCCAATAGAAGCTTTCAAGAAACAAGATATTCTTGGCAATAAAACTAAAAATATGACTAGTTATACCAGTTCTGATATAAAGATGGCAGGTGTTCTTCACATTTTTTAGAGGCATTATCAGTTGAAAGCAGTCCAAGTGGTGATGAGCAGAAAGGAGAGCACCTGCTTTTCACTCATAAACACATACTGCTTAAGAGAGGAGTTCCTGGATAAAGACACATGTGTGCTTCTGTAATAAATGCCTGTTAAAGAAATGTCTGGGAAAAGAAAATAAAGAATAACCAGAATTACATGGCTGCATTCAAATGAGAGTTTTGTTATGAGTATATATTAAGAGGATAATTTCTTGTGCCATTTTTACTCAAAAAGAGCTGTTTCTACAAGCCTTTCTTTCCTCAGTCTAGCTGCTCCTCCTACTTTTTATTAATCAAGGCTTGATTTTTAAGAAGCTATTTTTAAACTGAAATTCTGTTAATGATAGAAAAGAATAATGTTATGAGTGATGGAAATTAAGTATTTTGACATTAGAGCGAATATGTTCCTTTTTTGAGCACAGGTCCAACTACATCTGACAAACTTAAACCCTAAAGTAGAAACCACTATAAAAACCAAGTGAAAAGATTAAAATTAGGTGGACCATTTATAGGAAAAGTTGTCTAATCTTTTTAATAGTTTTGCAAAATTTTCTAACAATTAAATATGTGAATCCTATTCACTGTACTGTTGAATACCAAGGCAAATATATGCCAAAACATATAAGCGGCAGCTTAGGTAAAAAAAAAAAAGAAAAAGAAAAAAAAAAAATTACTCTTCGCAGCTGAATTCATGCACTGTGATTATTTTTGCTGTCAAAGTTAAGAGCTGACATATGGTGATTAAAGCAAATGTAAAAAAAAGTACTGAATTATGCATTATGTCTTAAAATATTACCTGAATTTCAATAAATAATCATCTTAAAAATATAAGAAAAATTATAATTTAAGAGAGTCATATACAAAATACAATCCATTCTTCTATGGTAGAACAAAAGGATGTTTTTAGTACTTGTCATGTTATCAGCTTTCAATTAGCTTGCCAAGAAAGTGACAAAGAGGTGATTTCTGAAACAGCAAAATAAAAATTTACACAACAAATCTTTCTGAAAACTTGTTCCCAGTCTGAAAATGGTCAAATCTATTCTATGTAGTAACACAAGGAAATGACAGTTCATGCGTTATACAAATACAGATAGAGTGGAAATTATTTTACCCCAGAACAGAAAAAAAAAAAGTCCTAGAATAGAATCAGGCAAGCACTGGGTAGAGTTAGAACACAAATAGCTCATTTTGTTTGTGCAAAACTCTTTAAAATCTCTTAGAAAAATGAACACAGGTAATAAAAATCAGATTTTAACAGAGCTCTTATGTTTTACAATTGCAGTATTTAGATATTTGGCTAATTAAATATTTCTTGTCTCCTTAGGACAATATAACATCAAAGAGGCACTATGTTATTCTGTTAGGGTTTTGGTGGGGTTTTTTGTATTTGATTGCTCACATAGAATCATAGAATATTTTGGGTTGGAAAATGTCTTTAAATCTTACCAAGTCCAACCTCCTTACCATGGGCAGGGACATTTTCAGATGACCAAATTGCTCAAAACCCCATCCAGCCAGGCCTTGAAGGCTTCCTGTGATGGGGCATCCACAGCTTCTCTGAGTGACCTGTTCCAGTGCCTTAATAGATCTAATCTAAATCCAGTTTTCAGTTTAAAAACATGACTCGTTGTATAACACAGGCACTGGAGAAACACATCTCTCCTTCTCATAAGCCCCTTTTAAGTATTGAAAGGCCACAATAAGGCCTCTTCAGGACACATTCTTCTACAAGATGGACAACCCCAACACTCTCAACATTATGTCACAGTAAAAGTGTTCCAGTCCTCTGATAATTTTTGTGCCATCCTTTGGACCCATTCAACAGACGTTTTTCTTGTGGGGATGCCAGAGCTGGATGTTTTATTCCAGGTGATGTCTTAAAAGAGTGGAGTAGAAGGGGAGAATCATCTCCTTCAACCTGTTAGGATCCCTCTGCATGGCATCCCTTCCTGCTGCACCACTCAGTAGGGTGGCATCTGTGAACCTGTGAGGATGCAGACTCGTTGTCACTAACAAGGGTATTGAACAATATCAGCCCCAACAGGGACTGCTGAAGGACAGCAAATTTTAGTGACTTTATTTAGACGTTGAGCTGTGGCTGCATTCTTTGGATACACCCATCCAACCAACTTCTTACACATCAAATAGTCCATCTGTAGTATCTGTATCTTTTTAAATTAGAAAAAAAGGATATTATGTCAAAAGCCTTGCAGAATTCGAGATACACGGCACCAGTTGCTCTTTCCTTATCCACCGGTGCAGCCAGTCCATCATAGAAGGCTACCCAATCAGTCAGGAACAATTTGTCCTTGGTGAAGATATATTGGCTGTCTCAAACCACTTCTGTGTCATCCACAGCATGTTCCTGGGCATATCTTCCAAGAATATATGGAATGTCCCATAATCTTACTCAGCACTAATGTGAGGCTGACTAGTCAGTAGTTCCCAGGATCTTTCTCTTTACCCTTTTAAAAAAGGGTATGCTGTTTCCTTTTTCTCCAGTAACCGGGGATTTCACTTGACTACCATGACTTTTCAAATACAATGGAGTGCAGCTTAGCAACTGCACCTGTCGGTGTCCTCAAGACCTGGACATAAGGATCTCAACAACTTCATTAAGCCTGTGTGAAATATCTTAGTGACATTATACACTTAGAAATGTGTATAATGACACTAAGCACATGTTAAAGGAGTTTTATGTGACCATCTTGACTTGTTTATGCTGTAGACATGAAGGTACATGTACTTCTGCTCACTTAATAAAGTCAATTAATCCATTACCATTCACCCTTGACTCACACACACACACACACATATATATATATATTTTTTTTTTCCCAAGGCTTTAATAGGTCTGCTTTGAACATCCAATATTTTACAAAACCCCTATGAAACAAAATAATTAATTGGTCCATATTTATATTTCCTGACTTCACTGTGACCAGAATCATGACCATATATTGGTTAGAATGGTGTGAATACAATCACCACATAGAAAACTTCTTCTGCTCCATATATTTTGCATTCATTTATTCCCTACAGCATGAAGGCATATATGCATGAATATGTAATCCTGTCTAATACAGCTATAGATATTTGTATTAATCATATTAATATTATTTTTTTCTTTTTAGTTTCATAGCCTCTAGTAACTTGTAGTAATAATTAACAGAAGTTAATTAAAAGGATATAACATTTGGTGGAATGTTTAATTTTTTTACTTCACAGTTCAATTTATGTCTCTATAATCTTACATGATACTTAAATAGGGAGAGGGAAGTTTTGAATTGCCATACAGTAACTTATGCCATCCATATTCAATATGCCTCCTTAAGGTACTCTTTAATGTTGTGCACTTTTGCATAAATAAGACCATTGTTTTCACACTAATTTTCTCTTGCTCTAATAATTTTCTTAAAAAAAGATATGTAGATAAAATCAAAATTCTAATATGTTTGAAATTCTAATATGTTTGAACTCTAAATGAAATGTAGTATTTCAACTGAGGAATCACTACAGTTTTATAGAAATGAATCATAATGATATCTTCCTTTTTTTCATTTATCAATCTTCATTTGTGCTAATATATTTTGACAAAATACTCATTCTATCAGTTCCAGCTCTCAAATAGGCCAAAGTGTAGGACAGTGTGTGTGCTTGACTCATATTGTCACTATTAAACATCTTCTGTTGTGTTATGCTCCTGCTTTATCTACATCCTCTCAATGTCCTACTAACTCTTGTCTGATTTTGAGTGATGTAAATAAAAAAATCATGTTATCTATAAACTATTTGTTGCCCCCATATGTTAATTTTTCCAAATATTGTTAATACTCAATTTGTATATTAAATTATAAGCTTGTAATGGACAACTACAGACACAAGTACGAGACAAGAAAATTATCAACTGAGTCTATATATTAATCATTGCATTACTTCTTTCATTTAAACTTTAACCTTCATTTCCTATGAAAAAGCATTCTACAATGGAATGATTACATCAGTGGACAAGAGAAGGGCTACATATACCATTTATCTGGACTTCTGTAAAGTCTTTGACACTTTCCCCCACAACATTCTTCTCAATAAATTGGAAAGAGACAGATTTGATGGGTGGACTGTTAGATGGATTAGAAAGTGGTTGGAAGGTCATATCCAGAAGGTAGTGGTCAGCAGCTCAGAATCCTGATGCCCATCAATAAAAAATGGTGTCACTCAGGGTTCTGTACAGGGACTAATGTTATTTAATATCTTCACTAATGACAACAGAAGAAAGGATTCAGTGCACCCTCACCAAATTTGCAGATGACATCAAGCTGACAGGTGCAGTTTTCACACCTGAAGGATGTGATGCCATCCAGAGGGACCTGTACAAGCTCAAAAAGTGGGCCCATGGGAATCTCATGAAGTTTAACAAAACCAAGTGCAAGGTGCTGCATCTGGCTTGGGGCATTCCTCAGCATCAACACAGGCTGGGACATAAGTGTGCTGAAAGCAGCCCTGCCGAGATGCACTTCGGGGTACTGGTGGATGAGAGGCTGAACATGACCCAGCAAGATGTTTTGGGGGTCCAGAAAGACAACTGTTTCCTGGGCAGCATCATAACAAGGCTTGGCCAGCAGGTTGAGGGAGGGGATTCTGCCCCTCTGTTCTGTTCTTTTGAGATCCCACCTTGAGTGCTGTGCACAGTTCTGCAGTCTGCAGCATGAGAAGGATGTTGACCTATTGCAGTGAGCCCAGAGGAGGCTCAACAAGATGATTAGAGAAATGGGACATCTCTTCTATGAGGAAAGGATGGGAGAATTGGTTTTGTTCAAACTGGAAAAGAGAAGGCTTTGATTTAATTGCAGTCCTCCAGTGCCTTCAAGGGAGCCTGCAAGAAAGATAGGGAGAGACTATTTACAAGACATGTAGTGACAGGACAAGGGGGAATGGCTTCAAACTGAAAGAGGCTAGGTTTAGATTAGATACTAGGAAAATTCTTTACTGTGAGGGTGGTGAGGTACTGAAACATGTTGCCCAGAGCAGTTTGTGAAAGCCTCATGCCTGGAAGTGTTCAGAGCAAGGTTGGATGGAGTTCTGAGCAACCTGGTCTAGTGAAAAGCATCCCTACCCTTGCCCAACGGGCTTCAGACTAGATGACCTTTATGATCCCTTCAAACCCAAGCCATTTTATGATTTTATGAAATTCATTACCTTCTTTATTCAGAAAAAGGAAAAAAAAACACAAAAAACCAAAACCGAACAAACAACAACAAAACAAACAAACAAACAAAAAACCCAAACAAACAAAAAAACCCCAAAAAACCAAAAAAAAAACCCCAACAAGCAACCAACCAAGAAACTAGAGATATTTATGGATTCCAAGACTCCATGTCTTCATTTCTAAGCTTTTGTTTAGACAGTTTGTGATCTTTGCTAAGCTTTACTCCTAGAACAAAATGATAGCACCAGGCTTCCTTAACTGAACATCAGGAGGGACTTTCTGAAAGTCTGAATTGATTACATTAACTGTTCTCTTTTTCACAGTATTCTCACTGACAAGCAGAAGATTCCAATGTGGAGGTTGTCAGATGCTTTTGATTGAATATGCTATTTGGGAGCCAAAACACTTCAAAAACACATATTGCCTTTTTTTCTCCCAATACTTTTCCCATCTTTTCTTACTCCTATTGCCTTGCAAAATAGTTTTTTTCCCCAAAACAGATGCTTTCAAAATATATTTATAAACATGGATTTTATTTTTTTTTTTTTGTGAAGTGGGTTTGTTTTCTCCCAGAAAATGCATCCAGTAGATTACAGAGGTAGATTTTTTTTTATTATTATTATATTTTCTTTGCTGAAAAGCCATGCTTTTTCCAATCATCCTTTACATTTCCACAGTACAGTTAGTGGTATTCGCTGATTTTTTTCCATTTATGAAGACATTATTCCACCAATATTAATACTCAGACATGAATGGGTGGAGAAGCAGCCTCTCAAGAACTACTAAATTTGGCTCCTTAAAAGCTTGACAGCCCACAGTGCAGAATTTGTTTTACTAGTTTATGCTAACCTTACCTTACCTACTCACTCATTATGAAACACATAAAAACGTTAACATTCTCTGCAATCACCAATTTATAGAATATAATATACTTTAATTTTATTTAATTTTATCCTCAGTATGAGAACAGTAGGTTACCTTATGATTTATTCTGTATATTCGTATTGAACTATTTTCAGAAATATCTTGGTTTGTTCAATCTTAACGAGTAAATTGAAAACTTTTAATATTTAAAATAGCACAGAAGCATGTACTTTTCAAATCATTTGAGTGGAATAAATTTACTTAATTTAGACAGGGAGGAATGGACTTACATATTTTATCCTATAATGTGTGATGAATTACTAGGAAGATAGAAAAACTCTGACTTAATTCTCATGTCCTTTTTTTTTTAAATAGAAGTGATCGCAATGGTTTTGTTAAAGTCACATCTAGTCAAGTTTAATTTTAACTCATAGAGTGAGAAAAAAAAAATCCAGGCTTTTTCATTATCATTTTCTTTTATCTTAAAAGCTTTTAAATAACATATTTATACCATCTTTTTGACTTAAGAAACAACTCCTAAAGGAAACAGAGACCCACAAATAGTGTTTTTCAGAGAGACACTGGAAAAAAAACCCCTAAAATTAGGACTGTCACTGATAAAGATATTCCTTATTATATCAAAATTTAAACATAAGAGGGTGAAACTACAGGGAAAATAATCAAATGTCAAGTCCTAATTTCAATATTATAAAGAAACACAATTGCATTTTCATGATTAAAAGAAAATGTTTAGTGCTTATCTCCATTATGTATAGTCCATCATTTCTTCATGCTTTCCTTACTACTTTGTGGAGTCTCCTTTTGGTCAAGTAAATATTTTTGGTACCACTTGCTTAACTTCTAAGTTTTCCAGTGCATCTCAGTGGATTCTTTTTTTAAAATACTAGTGTTAAATTAATAAAAAAGTACTATAAATAATATAAATGAGGTTTATAAATTACCACTGCAGATGTTCAAACTATTTATAGTAGAAAAAATATGCAAATGTTCAAGGAAAACTTGATTGGATAGATCAGTATCACCACTGAGGATACTGATTTTGTAAGGAAATCAAATAAACATGCATTGAAATATATTTTTATCCAAAGACTTTTGCATAGCTAAAATAACATTGATATTGATTCACTTCACCATGGTCAGAGAATACTTTTTTTCCTTATTTGATGCCAAAGGTTAAGGAGATGATTTATCTAATTGAGCTGCTCCTTTGGAGGGTACCAGTTTCAGAACATGGGGTATTTACTTATGAACAGTATTATAGAATGTACAGAACACCAAAAAATGATATAATATAATGATATAATGTGCTGTTATTTTATTTGTTAGATTTTAAACACTCAGACATCTGAGGGTGTTCTGGCATTTGTATGGCAGTTATGAAGACTTCCCCTTCACTCCTGTGGATTTTACCTGACGATCTGAAGAACTTGCTCAGCATAAAAGAAACCTGTTATGCAAAGGACAGAGAAATCAACAACCTTTTGGCCCTGCAGAAATCCATCCAAGTATTGAAGAAACAGCCCAAGCTAACATCCTATCCTAACAATCCTATCTCCCACTGTTTGCATAGGTTATATTGTGTATTTGCTGTTTGTGTTTCCTTAACTTTTGAAATTTTTCCTCAGCTGCAAGCAGCCAGTACCACAGGTACCTTCTACTTTGTTGCTGCCAGGAATATAGTTTTTATAAACATTGTCTCATTGCAAAAAATAAACAAATACCAAAACCAACCAACCAAACAAAAACAACAACAAAAAACCACACAAAAACTGAAACCAAACCACCTTCCCCCCACCCAAGGAAAAAAAAAAAAACAAAACAAAACAAAAAAAAAACACAGGAAATAGAGCTCCTTCGCAATAAAAAACTGTCAAATCCAAAATCTCATCTTACTCAGTCAGAAGATATTAGTATTGTTAAGAAAATGTAGCTTAAAATTCAATAGTTATAAACTAGATTTTTCACTGCTGAAAAAAAAAGAGGGTAAGTACAATCAATCTGTTGATTACCACTTCCAGGAACTGGTTAATAAAATTACATAGTTGAGGTGCTGGATTTTTTCTAAGGTCAATGCCATATATTAGCAATTAATTTATAACAGAAGGTTTAGTTAGAGTCAAATTTCAACCCAAGAATCAAACTACACAGCAACTGAAACATGGAAAAAAATTTTGGAAAACACTGACATAAACATGGTCGTTAAAAGAAGACCACAAATTATGGGAAGAAAAAGAAAAATGTTAAATGCTGATGAGAGTATTTTACTGTTCCTTGAATTACTTAAACTCTGGTTGTTTCAGTGGCAGTATTTATTTCCTGATGATGTGCACCTGCAATATATTACTAAATGCAGATCAATGAGTTGGTATGCCAGATTCATTTCACATCTGTGTCAGGTTTAAGTTAAAGATAAATTGATAAGAAAAGTTCAGTCAGGCTCACTGCCAAAGACAGAAGCTTTTAAATGTAACAGAAGCCTTATAAAGGTTGGCAAAGATAGCTTTTATGACTTTACTTGCCTTGTCAGAATCAAGATAAAAGAAAAATTTGGATGTATGATTTGAACTTCATGAGTTCATTCCTTGAACCTTCTAAAAATTTGGAAGGATTCATCGGTAAATCCAGGATGACCAAGCAACTGTCATCCTCAAAACAATTTGTCATTTCTACCTAGCCATTCAAAAATAGCAATGAATGAAAATATTAGCGCACAGCTTTTAAAAAAGCAAATGAAATCCACCAGAATTAATAATTTATTTCCATGTAATTTAGACATCCTTAGACTCCTAAGCTGGTACTGCTTCAATTTCAGTATTAATAAGAGTGCTGAGAGAATTGGCAAAGAACTTATGTAAGGATCTTTCAACTTTTTCCAGTCCCCCACACAGGACAAGTTGATTGACACAAAAATGGTGAGGCCTATTCCTTTCTTGAAGACAGCTTTTTTTGAAGACCAATACCAATACTTCTCTGAAATGAGCCTTTATTTTTGTTGGGGTTCAAAATGATATTTTCTAGAGAAAACCTCACTGAATTAATGTTTAACTTAGTATTTTTAACACAGAAACATACAGGTGGCTGGAGACACAGAATATCTAGCACTCATGAAAGCTTCAGAAAATAAGTTTTCTCCTGTTTAACTAGAATTTCTGCATAGGAGGGTAGAGTTGAAGCTTACCTAAACTGCAAATAACCCCATGGCAAAGCAGAGGATCGGTCCACTTTGAAGTGTTCTTTAATACTCCAAATAGCCAACAATCAGCACTGTGTGAACCATGGAACCACCTCAGGCTTTAATGGGGACTTTGTCTATACAAATCCATTCAGCAAGTTTGGTAGATACAGCTACACCCTGTGGTATACTCTGTAATGGTAAGTGATTCCTTTTACCAGTTGTGTGCTCTTGGATGTTAATAAATTTTTCAGTGTTCTCTGAAATCCTAGGAATTTCTTTGTCTCAAGTCAGCATTTTTTTAAGTAAAATATTATTTCATGGAGATTTTATAAGCTGTGTAGAGAATAAGTGCAATTGGAAGTGGCAGGAATCAAAAGCTCTCCTATCCATCATAACAGCAACAGAAACAGCTTTTGTAAGTTACCATGGATAAGAAACAAGCAATATAATGAAATGACACTTTAGCTAAAAAAAAATAACTAAATATGTATAAGTGAAGATTAAATCAGTTGCTACTTATTCAATTAAGCCTCTGAAAAGTGTTTTGTTCTGTATTTTCCTTCTTTTGATTTCTAATTTTTGGTCCTTAAGAAAGTTTTAGACAGCAGATATATTACAATTAAGTAAAAGCTAGTAATTGATTGGTATTTCAGTATATTATCTGATGGCAGGATTGATTCTCATAAGCCAGTATCAAATACTCATAAACCAGGAAATCAAATACTGAAAGGGTCACAAAAATAGCTATCAAATGTAACTCACTTGCACATTGGCTGCTGGGTGAGGAAGAGAGCAATAGAAAACATTGGGAAAAGTTCCAGAGGATTTTAAGATATTATTGAAGTAATAGCCTGAGCAAACATAATTTGATTAGAGCCATTCACCACAGGTTTAAAAAGGGAAACTCATGCTCAAGCAAATTAAAAGGTCTTCAAAGATGTTATTGTCATGAAGTTCTGAGTGACTTCTAGTGGTGGTAATGGGATATGGGCCTGTTCACCTCTGGGTCATTATTTCAAATTTAGCCAAGGCCAACAGCAACCAAAACCTGTCAGTACCTTATGGCTTAGTGGCCTGTGTGAAATAAGCTGAGGATGTCCTTTATGTTCTCATTGGACACTAATCCACATCACAACTGATGCTGTTGTTGTCAGCCTTAACAGTCATGAAGGAGCAAGCATTACATGCAAACAAGAAATTAACCAAAAAAACCCACCCAAACAAACAAAAAACCAACCCTGAAAGCAACACAAACAAACAAACAAAAAAGGAAAAAGAAGAAAAGGAAAACATAAAAAAAAGACACACAGCTAAAATCTTGTCTTTTTTTTAGTTTGAGTATATAAATAATTTCCAAAAATAATTTTGCAGAGTGTGTAGTCTAAGGGGCATCTGTCATCAAGGCATAAAGAGCATACTATATTTTATTCAATATATGTAAAAAATGAAATGTCAATGAAATGCAACCTGTACATATGTGAAAGATGCAAAATCCATTTCAAATTTATTGGACAATATAAATTCTACAGGTAATAGTAGAAAATTATTAATGAGTGAGTTAATTCATTTCAGGTTTTGAAGATGCTGATCAAGAATAGCTATCTGAGATGCCAGAAACACAAACCACTGCTGAGAACATCCTTTGCCTATAGGCTAATGCCTTATATGACTGCACCGGGTAACCCATACTTTTTTTTCTTCTTTAATTACCCACCAGTTCAGATTAGGATTATGTCTGCACAGATTTGTCATATTATTCTAAAGAAAGCTGAATGTCTTATATTCAGATACAAGAATTCTCCCTAAAAAGTGAAGTGGTCACTTCATTCATCACACCTCCAGACTTCATGCTACAATTCCTGGTCTGTAATGACACACTCAGCTTTGACTAAGGAAGAAGTCTCCTCACTATTTCTGCCCACAGGGACTGTCCCCAAACAAAATGTCCTGAATTCCAAATGCCTGTAGGTGCCTTCTGAGCCAGGCATCAACTTACACATACCACTTGCCATTCAGTATTATACTGAATATTACCTGGCAGTAGAAACCTCCTAACCAACATGTGGTACTGAAGCACTAAATTTAATCATCCGTACATAATCATTGCAAAAGGTGAAATGTTCTATACATGCAAGAGAAAATTTCATGAAGAGCATAGCTAAGACAGTTTGTGTAGGTAAGAGATTACCTAATGCTGACTGTATGTCAAGTGAGAGGGATAAAAAAATTGAGTTAATATAAACTTTAGAATAGAAAACACTGGAAAATTAAGAGATAGAAAAAAACTTTTTCTCTAGCTCTTCTTTCAAGTGTCTGAATAATTTAGCTGCTAGATTGCAGGTCTAAAAAACTCATATGATATAGAGTTTAAATTAGCTTTTTAAGTCAAAAACACACTCTAATTATATATTTTTTAAAAAAATATATTTTCTTATTTTGCCTGAATGAATGCATACACGTGTAACAAATTGAAATATCAAAACTGCCTTTTCATTTTCTTCATGGTTGTTAGTATGGGGCTGTGTTTTGCATTTGTGCTGAACACAGGGTTGATAGTATAGAGATGTTTTTGTTTTTATGTTAGCAGGGCTTACACAGACCCGAGGCCTTTTCTGTTTTTTATAGTGCCATGCTGGTGTGGAGGCTGAAGGAGCATGGGACATTAGGAGGGGACACAGCCAAGGGCAGGTGACCCCAAGTGACCAAAGGAATATTCCAGACCATATGGGATCATGCTCGTATATAAATTGGGGGTGGAAAAAGGAGGAGGAAGGGATGTTTGGAGCGATGAACCTTCCCAAGTAAATATTATGTGTGACGGGGCCCTGCCCTCCTGGAGATGGCTGAACATCTTCCTGCACATGGAAAGCAGTGAATTAAATCTCTGTTTTACTTACTTGTGTGTATGGCTTTTGCTCATCCTATTAAAAACTATGTTTATCTCAACCTGAGTTTTCTAGCTTTACTCTTTCGGTTTGCTTCCTGATCCTGCTGGTGGGAGAATGAGCAAAAGCTTTCATGAGGCTTGGCTGCTGGCTGGACAATGTGCTGTTTTATATAAAAGTAAAGCATCCATTATTTTAGTGGTTTTACATGAAACTCTATAATGCTTAATATTCAGTTATTTTGTTCTCCAATAAATTCAGTACTCCATGTTATGATGAACTTAATAGTTCAATTTTTAACACTGAACCTTATCTCTGAATCTTACTTGTTTATCTATGTTATACATGTGTACCTACAAATAAGAAAAATTCAAAAACCTCAGAAATTAGTAATTGCTGTATTTTGCAATGATACAGAAGCCTTGGAAAGGAAATGATTCATTCACTGCTGGCCATAGCATATAAAGGCAAATGTTAAATATCTTTTTGTCATTAAAATTGACATGGTGGTAAATGGAAGAATTTTCTTTTTTGCTATTTATTTATATTTGGCTACATGGTTGATGGAATGTCTGCTTAAAAACAAAGAACCTTTCACTAATGCTTACTTTTTTGCCTCATTTATCTTACATAGTATCAACAAGAATCAGCTTTCCCTGTGCAAAGAAAGCGTAAATGCTTATCACTCAGATGATATGCAAGAAAAAGCTCTGAATTTGTGGGCAAACTCTTATCTGTGGCATGCAGAAACACATGAAATATCAGAAAAGAAATGCATCTACATTAATGTCAGTGAGAAGGGAAGCAGGACCTGTCACTTTGATTAACAGATCACCTGACAGAACTCCTTCCTGTGCATGGAGAACAAATATATAACTCTGGCAACCAGTCAGAGTTGCTGTTTTTGCAAGTCACAGTTATTAATTGCATTGTAATCTTTGTTGCACCTCAGTTTGGTTATCCTATAGCACATAAGACTGAAGGCCAGACTTCTTTGTTTATATTTGCTCTGTATCAAGTATATTAGACCTGTTTCTCCTTAGATGAGAGATTAGCTTTCCAAAACTGCTTATACCACTCCTTTAATGACCCTTTTTGCTAGTATATTCTATGAGTGGTTTTACATAATGGATTTTCCAGAACTATCCAGATCATTTTTTATGTCTGTCTTCTTGTTTTGTGAAATAACCTGGTGTATGCAAATGATAGATTTCTCTTGTCAGGGTGACTACAAGTCAGGAACTGTACAAGCACCTAAAAAAACATGAAATATCACTACATTTAAGATGTTATTCTAGTAATTCCTATTTAACACACTTTCCCAGCCATTCCATTCTGAATGTATCTCAATAACACCACAAATGGGTAAGTAACAGTAAAATGGCACCATCAGAAACTCATAGTCTTATCCAGCGTCACAGGGATGTAAATGAAACACAGTCCAAGTGTGTCTTCCTATCCTGCTGTTACATAGCACCAAATATTCTATCCACCCTGACATTTAGTTTAGTTCAACATAGTTCTTGCTTTCAATAAAAGTTTCCAGGAACCATAGCAAACTATTTCATTCTCACTGTTGTTTTTCAATTTTACTTCCCCTTCCACCTCCTGCAATCATGGCAGTAAAGAACAGAAAGGATCAAAAGGTACTGGCATCTAAGGATTTCAAATTTGGAAGTAGCACTGGTTACCAACTGCCCAGGCTTTTTAAGTATGTTCAGGTTTTGGTAAAGAAAGTAACAAACCACACATGATTTAACTATCTCCCCACCATGGTCATCAAGTTTAATCGTTTTCTAATGCATGCTTTTAGAAGGAATATAAAATCAGATTTCTACTCTCCCCATTCAAAATAAAAGCAGATTGCAGTCAGACCCTATGACATTTGGGTATTCCACACTGAGCACCCAAACTGTTTATTCTTGTCTGCACTTAAAACTCTGCAGGAAACCTGTGAAAAAAGTGTCTTTAAGATCATGCAGACAATTATCATAAGTTTAAATAAAAGCATTGCATTGCGATTCATAAAGTTTCATGGTAATCTAGTGTTGAAATTACACTGCATAGAATATCTTCATTGAGATATAATTTCATGGAACACTTTATTTCTCTCCTTTGACTTTCACTGCCCCTCACCCATAATTTCTCAGATGTGTTTAGCAGCATTAATGGCTTGGGGAAAATGCATGTTGCTTTTTGTGTCCTTTCAGGCTATTAATCATTAGTAACCTTGTATTCAGAGTTAGTTCATTAAATATGTATGCCTTTTGGTAATCTGATGCCTAATATATATTACAAACATTGTGCACTAACAGCAATTATATTCTCTCTAATGGGTTTTGTAATTGTAATACCATGTTGGAGAAGCCTGTGAAGTCTGAAATTCTGAAAGTGTCAGTAAAACAAATTCTACTAAATGATAGCTGAGTAATAAACCCTGGGACAAAAGCATTACTTTGAAAAATTATAGGATAGACTGTTTAAGGAAGTGAATTATTAAGATTCATCTTTATTTCAATCTCATGAAGAACAAAGTGATGAGGAGGGGAAAAAAGTAAATCAGAAATACTGTAAAATATCAGGGTTCTATGTCATTATTTAGTTCACATACCTTCATTGCTATAACCAAGACTACTTTGAACTTTATAAGGTTTTTTTGTTTGTTTGTTTTTTCCCAGGTGAAATGATTTTTTTGAGAGTTAGGTAATCGAGGACTAGCAGAATCTTCTTGGTGGAGATTGCAACAGATTTTCCACATTCTACAAATAAAATACACCATGAATATTTGCAGAAAAAAAAAGAATAATAGGAAAATTGACGTCTCAAATGTCTTCAATGTATTTGCCTTATGCTAGTAAGCCTGCAAAAATAAGGGAAATATTATATTACTAATGAAAAAATATAAAATTAAAACCAACTATATTCCTGCATTTATGACACATCCCTCTGTGTTTGAATGAACTTGCATAGGATATGATGAACTGTCAGCAAATATTGGACATGCTTTAGATCAGATTTAGGAAATTTATCTGCATTGTAGCTAGAAGTAGCAAACTGTGTTGTTTAGGTGCATAACAAAGTTTGGCACTGGTTATAACCTAATTGAAAAAATATTTATTAACAGAGTACTTTTTTTTCAGTTACAAAGGTTTCTTATATTTATTTATAACATTCAGAAATATTACTGGCATAGAGCAAGGTTCATGAAATTTGAGGAGTGTTGACTCCAGGATTTATAAGCCATTACAAGTGGTGAGTGGCTCTCACCACCCAAAGATATTCTGGCATCTAATCTCTTACATTATTGTGGTGTAAGAAAATATTTAAGGTCCTTGCTAGGCTGTGTTAATAAAAAGCTGGCCTCAACATATAAAGGAGCACAGAGTGAAAAAGGCAGGTAGGGACCAAACTAGTAGCTCTCCCTGGCTGTTCCATGCCCACCACAGGGATCAAAGATTTCTTCATTCAGAATGATTCCTCATTCTTCTACACTCCTGCGTGAATGAATGATTTCTTAATTCACACAGGAGAGTCACCAGCTTATCAAAAGCTTCTCCTGACACATAACAGAGTAGACAGGTATGACAGCAGATGGACACAACCCAATAATCCAACCAGTGACACAAGACCCCAACATCTTCCCTCCTGGAGCTGTCGCTGGGGAGGCTCCAACCCCATGGGCTGAACCACCATCATCTGCAGCAGCTCTCTGGAGCACCTTTTGAATGGAGGGGTGTTACTGCTCACATAGGGATGAGATACATTATTGGATGCATGATAAAAAATATTTAAGGATGATGTAACGCTTATTTGGGAATGTTTAGCAGATGAACAAAACTATGGAGCAATAACAGGATCAAGGTGGGCTAGGAAGGCAGGTGTGGTCAAATAGAGAGATAGGGAGCTAAGAGAGCAGAGTACATAAAGACAGGTGGCAGCTAAGGGCACTTGTCTGGCCATGTCCAAATGTTTATGTTGTGCCTATGAACACCTTCTCAGCCTCACTCCTGGTTCAGCCCAGGGCATGGAGCTGCTGCAGCCTTGCCTCTCCAGTTGTTGAATTCAGCAAGTCCCTTATAGAACTGAGTCCTCACACCAAGTTTAGTTTTCTTAGAAGAATATGTAATTTGTAGGAAGGACTAGCTCCCTTCAGCATGCAGGTGGTCATCAGCCCCTGATCCCAATAAAGTGATATTTAATTACTTGATTGAACAAACTATAAATCCTGAGGTATTAATTTTCTATGATTTGGAAATGTCAATTTTTTTTACAAAATATGTGAATATTTATATCAGCATTTACTAAGAGCTGTTCTTGTCCATCAAGAAAGACTCAATGGAGTTAGAGAAGTTACAAAAAAGGGCAACAAACATATAAGGGAACAACAGACCACCTACATTTTAAGGAGAATTTGAAAAGGCTGGGACGCTAATTTGAAAAGGAAAAAGCTTAGTGGAACTTAGTGGATAAGTTGATATAGAACAGTTATTGTCAAATCCCATGATAATAAACATTAGGGGTTGTCACTGAAGCTAGTACAAGATAAACATTTTAAAAGTACTTAAAACATGAGGCAATACAATCCTGGAATTTATTGCTATAGTAATTTGTGGGTGAAAATTATATCATCAGGTTTTAAAGTGCTTTAGACAAGTTCACAGATGACAAGTCCAGAGATAGATACTTATGCAAATGCATAAGAATGTACCTTATAACATCCTTAATTTAATGACTGTGGATAATAGAATTTACAAGGGAAATAGACTGCTGTAGCCCGGCTTCTGTACTAGTTTTAAATGGCATATCCTACTAACGCTTCTGAAAGAAGGACTAAATATACGGTCTCACATCAGGAATATTTCTTGCATTTTTATTTATATGTACTTCCATCAGTTTCAAGAGACCATTTTCTTAAGTCTTGCACGCATGAATTTCCGAAATATATGATTTAAGGTCCACCTGCTGCAGTTTTCCACTGAATATGTACTTTTGCAGACAGTTTATTTAATTTCCACTCTCACACCAGTGTAGTAAAAACAATAATAGGTTTATGGCTTCAGACTGATAAAAACTGCAGAAAGATGAAATGGTAATTAAGAAAATATGTTCCAAAAAGAAATTATAGTGACAGCTAATCAACTTAGCATTAACAGCATGAATAAAATATCAGAACAGGAAATATTGCTTAAACCCACAATCTTAAAATATAACATTAAAAGTGTTTTAGGCATTTGTTAGGAAATACCCAGGTACAGTCAATAGACATTATATTTTTAGAAGATTCTTTAGCACCAGTCAATAAAAGTATCAGTTAGATCTCACCGTTTAAAGAAAGCTCTGTTGTTAGGTCAAATAGTTTGAGAGAATTCTGTTTCCTCGGAGCACAACATAAAACACTTTACAGTCCATCATTTCTATAGGAGAGCATTGTCCTTTCAGAAAAGTGAGTATTTATAGTAAACATAAAGGCAAAATTAGAAAGATTGCTCTTCCTTGGCCTTGAGCAAAATCATTACTTTTTTTAGAGAGAAATTCCTCCATCAATTTATAAAACTTGTTAACTGGCAAAGATGTTACTAAGAACTTATGGAATAAAAATATCTTTTCTTTCATATTGGCTTTGCTCATCCCAAAATTTATTGCATTTTAAGTTGAAAAGAGGGCTGTATAAAATGTTCAGATAGCTTGTAATAAGCATGCTGTTTTCTGTCCAGGTATGAAGAAAAAAATCTATCTGCTATCCACCCATGAAAATAATACCAGAAAGACAAGTTGTAATGTTATGGACCTGGTGATTCAATACCTACAGATCTTTTATCTGAAGATCACCTTCATGTTACCCATTTCTCTAAAGAGATCTTATTTAAAGCAAATGACAACCCGTGAGATAATTTTAAAATAAATACATTATTAAAACATCTAAACATTAAAAATTTAGGAAATAGTTGTATGCTGTGAGACACCGGTATGCAAGGCATAATTGTCCTAGCTCTCAGCCTAGACAACTTTTTAACAAACTGAAGTGTGATGTTTCTGATACTACTGCTGGAATATTCAAAGAAAATTGTTTAAGCTCCTGATACGGAATGTGTCTTCTTGAGCATAAGACAGGAGTTAAAACTGAAAGGGATACTTTTCATCAGTGTTGATTGCCAATTGTTCCCAATATTCAGAGATTATAAAATTAAATACACAGATCATTTATGTTGAATGCTCTAGAAATTCTCTCCTAACCTGAGTGCAGTCTGGAAAACTTGAGCATTACTGCCTGCTGTGTGTGCAGAATCTAAATTAAATATTTAAATCCATTGTCTGAATCTGCAGGTGCAAAATAGTGTGTAACTGTCCCAAAAATCACTCAGAAAAATAGATGCCCAGTTTAAATAATCAGAACTAATAACACTGTTACATCTGTAACTTCTGTGATTTCATGATTGCTGTAAAGATGTTTTGAATGCATCTATTTCTATGCAAATTCAGTGTGAATATGTCTGTTTATATGCAAATAAAACAGAATATAAGAAAAGGGATTTTTTTAAAGATGATTCACATCTTAAATGTAACCACTAAAATACACAGCAATATCTTTGTTCTTTTGGTGTAATTGCTATAATTTCTTTGAAAATTTCCATCCATCTCCAATCGGTGCTGGGCATATTTTAGATAATAGAATCTGTTAACATAAAATTAAGGGTAGTATCAGAAGCTTGCAAGCAAAGTTCTTGGCAAAACCATCAAAAATAGTGAAGAATATAAGGTAGAGCTTCAGAGTTACAGGCAAAATTAACATTTCATAGCAAGAAAATACAAAGTTAAGAGTTCCAAATTAACCCTCTCTCCTTACACATCACACTCATATTATTCTTTCTTCCTCTCTGCACGATATGATTGTTGAGTTTAGTTTTCCTGAAGGAACCTTAAAAACATTAAACTCCTAAACTGAATGTTTATTTTTACAGATTAATGATAAGCATATATCCCAGAAACTATAGTTTTGGGTTACTTTTTATGCCCAAAACTATATCTGTATTTTGTTAATTGGGCCAGTATTTTACACTACTGATAACATATTATTCTTAAACAGCTCTGGAATCTCAAGGACTCAATGGAACTAGGTAGTAAAGTCCAATTTATCTTCAGGCAAATGCTCCTTTAAAGGAAATTCAGCAATGTGATTGAATTATCTCCATGTTTAAATACTTGGTCAGACTGGAGAGTACTTCGTGTGTACAGAAATTTTTTATCCTCCAGAACAAACCCTGTAATAGTAATATGACCCTGAAAAACAGAATGAGACTAAAAGGATGATTCTTTTCACTTCAGACATTTAGAGGACCTCTAAGCCTAGACACTTTCTATACCAAATGATTCACCTCCAGAGATTAAACCATCCTCTAGTTCTTAAAAGAGCTGTGTTTGATGGACTGAATTAGTCCGTTTCTGCTCAAAGAGGCTTCAGCTCAGGGTCTTGTTAAGTCAAATTCTGCCTACAGCCAAGGGTGGAATGTTTGGTAATACTCAGAGTGAATGCCTTTATGGTGTCTGATGAGACTTTCTTTGTGTCCATTGCCTTTCCTCCAAGCAGAATGTGCCTTCAGCAGAGCGTGGTTCCATCTTCATTAGGTAAAGAGAGAAGAAAGATGTCCTCTTCTTTTACTCTACTATGGATGAATAGAATCTTCGATAAAACATGAATTTGAATAGATTTATTTAATTATATCTATTTAAAGCTGTTATGGTAACCTCCTTTTAAGGGGCTGACCTCTCTCTGAAGTGCACTCATAGCCTCTTTTATGTCCAACCTATTATATCTGTGAACTTTGAAAGCAAAGTACCTTGCTTTTTGAGGGTAGATCTCTTGTAAAACATATTTATAGGCTTTAGTCTAGTGGCATGTTAATTGTCACTCATATCTTCAGGCAGAAAAAGATCATGCCTGCATGAAGGTCTTGGATTGTACATTACTAACAGTAGCACTGATTGATCTCTTTCCTAGAAACTGATTTGTCTACAGGTTAAACTTGAACGAGAAAGTTAATTATTTTGATTATAAAATCATAATGTACCAAAATTCTGATGAATTTACCTTTTGGTAAATTCAATTCAATTACCTTGAAGGAGAAGAAAGAAGAAAATCATTTTAACACAGCTCCCTTTTAAACACAAAATCACAACTTTGAGAATTTCAGCTTCATATTCCTTATTAGGTAAGTGTTATAACTTCTTCAATAACTTATTTGGAAACAACGTATCTAATAATTTATCAGCAGGAGCTAATGAACTCCCCCATATTGTACCATTTCATTTAGGCTAGAAAAATACACATTAAATTGAAAGTCATCCATACAGTCTGTATTCAAAGCATGAGTAAAAACTTAAGCTTGGAGCTGCTATGACGCACAAACTCAGTAAATAAATTACTTATTTTAAATACTCTACTGATTATCGTAAAGCAGACTGTGAAACACTGAAATTGCCTCTTTCTTCCAATATTCCATTTACTTTAATGTATTGTCTCAGTGTTATATTGATATAAGGATGTTTGAAAATGGTGCCTGTAATCTACATTTTTGATCTGTTTAAAGAGCTGCTGGCTTCAGCAGAACATTAATGCAAATCTAATGTACCTGCTGGTATGATTAGCTGAATCAAATGATGGCATTTAAGTAACACCTAAATAATCTTAATTAGGATCTTCAGCTCATCTTAGCACTTGGAACTCTACAGATGGATAGTCTTAATTATCAGCCTTTTGATTAGGATAACAGCTCTAATCAAGATGATGTGGTTCTGATAGACAGCATATCAGTAAATTAATGACTGTTGTTAAAAGGAAAACATAAGTGAAAAACAAGAGCTGTCTGCTATCTGGAACCTGGTAAAAGAATAAAGTCTACAGTATGTGAAGAAATTAATGCTTTGTGGGAATAACATAAGTATTCACATTTGGTATGTGTGGAATTGAGCCAATAATAACGCCTACCCCCAGTTTCTCCCCTTCTACCCCCCCTAGACTAAATATGGATGTGTTCCCTCTTGCACAGGCACAAATCATAAGTAATGCAAATTAGTGTATAAACATTCCTTCTTGACATCTTGTGATTTTATGAATGTCCGATGGACACGGGGAATATTAACCAAACGTCAGTGAATAGGTTCCAGTATGTAGCCAAAAGTAAGAAAATAGCTTTTCAGTGTTGTTAGTGGATTTTATTTGTTTGAAATGGAGGCTATAAATTTAGAAGTATTGCTACATCACTAGAAATACAAAAGCACACATGAAAATGCAACACTTTCTTGCAGCCAACTTACATGGTATAACATCTGCTTCTGTGATGTTTTATCATTCACTGCTGGAAAATAAATATAAGTGTTAGACTAATTAGGATACCATGGTGAAATATGATAAAGTGTTTGTTAACATTATCCAGATATTGAAATTATTAGTAAGTGTTTAAAACACTCTGCATTTCATTCTAATTATTGTGATGGTACATTTTATTTATATATTAGCAGGTGTTTGTAGAAGTTATTTTGTATTAGAAAATGAAGGGCATTGAAACATCAGCTGTTTCCACCCAGTCCAGATCATTATACTGAATAATTTCTTACTTCCTGATGAGAGTGTGACCTATAGGAAAAAACTGTTTTCCACTTCAAATGAGTATCTTTGGGCTTACTTTTGGATACACTCCAATCTCCTTACTGAAATAAACAAGCTTCACCATAGTAAGGGATGGCAAAGATAGTAAAGGGAAAAGCAAAAAAACCCCAACCAAACCAAACCAAACCAAACCAAACAAACCAAACCAAACCAAACCAAACATCCTAAACCACACAAAACCAACTGAACTTGAAGAGAAATAACTTAATGAATGTAGAAGGTAGTATCTGGAGATGAAAACCAGGTATGTTTTAGAGGAAGAAATAAGCAGGATGAGAAAAGTAGCTGACACCTCAAATAACAAACAGTGTAAGAGTAGATTATGTACACCATCTTGTCAATGTGCTCTTTGAATATTCAAAGAATTTTGGGAGAGAAGGCCTAAGGGTTTTCATTTTTACACTTTATTTCCAAGGAACCCTGGCAAATCCATGTTACTCCTGTAAACACTTAATGTGGAAACCAAATGTTATATAAAGAATAATTGATCTTCTATGATAAAACTAACCCTGCATATCGTGACAGTTAATAGGTTTATCTGATTAGGACTGTCTATAAGAGACTGTCTATAAGATCAAATGACCTGAGAACTGTTGGGTTTGGACACATGAAGAGGGAAGTTTTCAGGGCAAGTGGCAGTCATAAATGCTTCTGAGAGGTAGAAAGAAAAGAAATTTAAAATTTTGGTGTTAGATGGCAGTCTTCACAAAATCATCTTTGGAGAAAATATTAATGAAGACAGCATTTTCCTGATTATATGACCTGACAATCAGTCAGGTCACACGCTGAAATGATGTCACACACACATCACTAGTATTAACACTCTCTGAGTCTCATTGCTCTCCTCCACTTTCAAAGGGAGGAGAGCAATGAGACTCAGAGAGTGTTAATACTAGTGATGCTGGATTTGCCTTTAAAATCTGCAATCACTTGATTGGTTTATATGAAATACCAGGTCAAAGAGTGCAATACAAACAGTTTTTGTATTATGAACTATATTTGGTTAAGGTAAAACTCCCCCAAAAATATTATGGTTTGTGTAATTTCATGCAGCTCTTGATTCTCCTCAAAACCTCTCCCTACATTATTTACAGTTATTAGAGATAAATAATCTAAAGGAAAATTTTGGGCTTAAATTCTCCAAATGCTGTCAAGTGGGATATAATCAGACGTATCTTGATGTTCTAATACATTTAAACACAAGACAATTTGTAACAGATTTAGATGAATGTGTGTTAAAAAATGCAAATAATGCCAGATTTTGAGCCTCAATACACTTATGATTTTAGTACAAGCAAAATATGTTTATTCTCTGTCTGTCTTTCATTTTAAATGTGCTACTAACTTTGGCCTGCTCCATATTTTTTACGCTTTTGGTACAAATTTTAGTTTTAAGAGTTTACAAAAAGAAAATGAAGAAGAGACAAAAAATGTTTATAATAAAATATTTCTTGGTTTCTTATGTGCATACTTTTAAATATGTCAGTCTGTTATATATGTAAGTCAGGTCTAAAACGTATGTTACCTTTTCTACATGTCACCAAATCTGTTATGAATTATGTGTTTCAGAGAAACAAGATTCAGAATCAAACAACACATAAAAAGTGATACCTTGATAATCCTTCATCCATCCATCCTCACTAACCTAGTAAAGCCTGCATTTTCAAAGGTAATATATGTTGAATAGAATAAGCACAAATACGTTACTTATTAAATCAGCATTTAATATAATCTAAAATGTATTTATTTTACACAACCTGCAATCTATCTGTTTAAATTAATTGATATTTAATAAACACCTGCATAGTGCCAGCTCTAACGTCATTTAAATGCTGATTTGCCAGTAAATAGATGTTACCAATTTATATTTATAAAATAGGGCCCCGATCCTGCAAGTGGAACCACACTGATGGATTCTAGTACCACATTGTCCCCAGTAAGACACTCTGGAAAACACAGGACATCTCACAAAAATCCAAAGGAAAAAACAACAACAACAAAATTGTCCAGTATATTTTTGTTTGAGAGGTTTTGTCTGTTCTTCTTTGAGACCTTTCATAAACTCCATTAACTGTCATGTGGTGTCCAACACCCTGTTAATGAAAGCTGAAATACTGCAGGCTGGATCCACATGGAACACAAGCTCTTGGCCTGCTGACAGCTCTGTGTCAGGGCACACAGGTAGACAGCAAGTGTGGCCCTGGTCTCAGATGTCACTTATTGTGTACTGCATGTGTTTCCACCCCCAATTTAGTGTTTGCATTCACAACCAGCCTTGTAGGCCTTTGCTGACTCTTTAGAGATCTTCCTTCTCTTCATCTTTGGTGTTATTTCATTAACTTAAAGGAATTAAGCTTTAGCGTGTTTTAAATTGTACAGAACTCTTTTAAATAATGATATTTTTTAGACTGAAAGCCTGAAATGGAGACAGGCTTGGGAGGATAGGGAAGAAGAAAAAGGAAAGGGCATGACATAACAAGATCCCAAGTGACATTTGATATTGAAATTGCTCATCATTTACCATGGTAGTAATTGGCCTCTATCTATGACTTTTCTATTTAAAATTATATGCTTCCCTGAAGCAGATTATGCTGATCAATTAACCACAACAATGACACTTCTAACAGCGATCTGGATCAGTGTCATTACTGAGTGAAGTCTTAAAATTCACCCTCCTCAAAAAAGCCTAAAACTATTCAACATTATAAGAGATGAGTTTTCTTGGTTTGGGGTTTTTTTTGCATTTTTTCTCACTTACACTTCTGCTTGTTGCTGATACAAATTATCTGATTCAAAATATTTATGTCAGAAAGTTAAACCCATGAAATGTTAATGCCACATGATGTTAACAGGGATGTGGGAATTAACCACTCTCAAGAGTTGGGGAAATAATTTCTTGCTTGTCTTTACTCTAGATGACTACAGTATTTTCATTTATTTTCCATTCAGGTTTTTACCACAGAATTGGATAATTAAGTACCAATTTAAGACATATTAAGCAGGGGAAATTAAACTGAATTTAGCATGCAAGATGTGAAAATATTTCTAAAATATATTTGGAACATAGTAATGGTGCTTGATTTCTTGGATTAGATATTTTTTCTGGACAATATATGCTGACATGATGCCTAAACAGTAGGCAGATAATAATATATGCTGACATGATGCCTAAACAGTAGGCAGATAATTATATAACTTTTTTTTTTTAATTGCAGTATTTGATAATGTATCTGAATGTAGAGTAAATATACTGTGGCTGAAATGTTTCAGTTTACCTATACATTCAGTTGATCTGGTAGCTACTGCTAGATACTGTCAAGTAGGTTACATTTGAAGTATACTTCACTGAATTTTAAAAATATTTTGATCACAATACTGTAAGCACAAAAATATATATATATGAAAAATCTCATGATGGCTAAACCTCATACATCTTCTGATCCACTGCTTATCTGTATCCTACTTTTTTTTCGGGAAGAAAGGTACAAAAGCCTGAGGTGTGGCAATGTTAAACATACTCAATAGTGCAGGTACACACCAGGCCTTTCTTTCAATGTAGTTCTGGTGCACCAGTGAGAAAGGCTTGGAGGGGTACTCAGTGTGAGACACCTGTAGTCACACATAGGCACCCACCTTGATCCTCAACCATTCTTTTTCCTCAGCTTGTATTTCACATCAAAGAAGAAAAGATGTCTCTCCTGTTGCATATAGAAATGCTTCACAGTCCCACTGTTGACTAAGATTGGCTGAGGCCAGACCTGAGCTATTCATATGAAATTACGAACAATTGTCCAAACTGAAAAGATACTCTATTGTTATGGCACATAATGTGCCATCTAATAACATATTCTGTTAATTTCATAGTAATAACAATAACAATAACAATAACAGAAATAATGTTTAAATAATAGCCATGGTTATTACAATAAGCAACATCTTTAGGCATAATACTCTATTGATTGGTCTAACTTTAGACAACAATTTAAATGCGCATCTGGCCAAAAACAAAATTGCGTTTCACGAGAGGAGGGTGGAGTGTGTGGGATGGGTGTGTATAATCATGCATTTTATTTTCTCTGTACTGCAACCACGTCCTAAATTATATTTTGCATGCATATTTATTATTAGCATGCACACAAACACACACATATATATAAAAATAAATACATTGGATATATATGCACACACACAAACACATTCCACTTACCTCTCTAACTTACCTCTCAAACACTCTACACCAGATTCCAAATAGCCAAATAGTCACAAATGGTTAAATGCATCCTTATCCTGTAACATGCGTTAATTTTCTTTTCTTATCTGGTGCATTAGTTTTCTTATCACATATAACAAAAAACAAGATTCACATGTCTGTTTTGAACATGATGGAAAAAAGTTGAAGTTTATTCAACTTGGCTGTTCTAAACTCTCTTTGAATGGATGAAACAGCTCAAAAAAAATTTAATGGCAGTTTTATTAAACCCCAAATTTACTTTTTTTTGTTGTGAAACTGAATCTCTTGGCTTCAATGTATTAACATTTTCAATGAAATTCAATCAAATAACCAGAAAAAGGGTCAACCTTGTGTTCTTAAAAACAGTTGTTGCAATATAAAGATTTTTGTGCCTTTAAGAACTGAAGATGCATTTGTAGTGTCTAATAACGAGTCAAACTGTTCATCTGAAACTTATTAAAGATTACCTATTTCAATGTAATTAGAATAATGAGGATGGAGACAACTGATATTGACTTTAATAATTTTCTTTCCATTTGTGAACTGCTGACCATATTTTTATCTTTTAAATTAAAAAATATTAAATTTTTTGAAAAAATTATAGAAAATAAGTTGATATCTATAGAACATTGAATTACGTTTCCAAATTTTTAGCTCATACAGACTAAGCTATTTCTAAATGTATACTTAAACCAGAAAAAACTAAAACCCACCAACATTATTTACTTGCTAGAGGATTTAGCTTCAATGCTATATACTTAGTTAAAGTACTCCAAGTGTTATTAATTTCAGGAAAAACTGATTCTGAACTTCAAATATTGGAAAATTAATCTTGGGCAAACAAGGCTTGACACTAATTGGTTACAATGCTTATGATAACAAACTGTTAACAGAGGAGACAGAGTGTCAATCGTCAACCAGTCGGCTGTATCAACAACTAAATGCTTATTTGATCAAGTTGTAGACGGTAATCTTAGCAGGGTTCAAGTTTATTTTGTTTCCTTAGGTTTTTTTGGGGGGTGGAGACAAGGAAGGAAGGAAAGAAGGAAAAGAGGTGCATATGTAACAGGACATATTTGATGTTAAAGCCAGATTTTAATAAAATTATATACTAAAAATCTAACTGTCATAGACTGAAAGTGTTCAAATAGCATCAGAAATGAAAATACATGCTCCATGTATTTAACTTCTGAATTTTGACGGAATTATACTGAGACTACAATATGCGTGAGACATTTCCTCCTTTGGTTTTACTGTATTTTAGCTGCTGCTGAAAAATCCATCTGGAATAAATTTTTTTTTGGTAAATTAATAATATTTCAGTCTTGTTTTAAATTTTTCAAAGCTGATTTTGTCTTGCATGGGTTATAGATACAGCTAGAGAATATTTGTGTTCATGACGGTGAGAAAATACAGATATAAACCAAAGCTAAAATAAGTGACTGGTTGCTTGCTTTGGTTTGTGGGTTTTGTTGGTAGTTGTTTACTTGTTGTTTGATTTTGCTATAAGGTCTGAATAGGGCAAACTTAGAGACCACAACATTGTTTTCTCTGTTGAAATAAGGAAAAAAATAGTTACTTTCTTGCACTCTGTTTTGTTTTCTGTAAGATACAGTTTGAAAACCAGGCAAACCCCTTAGAGATAGTCTGAAATGCCCAAGCCCATTATTTGTGACTTATATTTAAGGCAAAAAGTGCAAGTAGAAGAGGTAAAATAAATAAAATATATGAACCAACCTTCAGATGAAAGAGTCTATCTTAAAGATAAGGTAACAGGCAAATTTTATATTATACAGAAAAAAAAAATCTTCTGATCTAAGGAAATTCCTTTTCTGACAGCTAAAGTGTCACAATGATAATAAGGTCCTTTTGGACATAAGTGCTCTGACAAAAATTGATGTTTTCAGTAGAAATTATTAGTTTGATATAATGTTTTAAGATAGGAGACAGATATATTAATGTCTTTTGTGTAGTCATGATCAAGATTGTAAACAGTTAAATGTTTTGAAAGTATGTGAATACAAGGATAGAAAAAACAATTATCAGAATTGGGAAAATAAATGTTTACAAATTTATCCTTGACCTATCCTTCTGTATCCTGAAAAGAATCATATCTGTTTATGTGTTTTGATCTGCAAATGTAATTTGGAAGCTATCTTTAATGATGACAATGGTAGCACTACTTCTGGTTCACATCAGCACATCCTAAATCTAGTGTAATATATTATTAGAATATTTTAGAACACCACTATGTGAAATAGCATCAGTATTACTATATCATTTTTTATTAGAAATAAAAGAATTCCATTATTTTCTGGAAAAAATATATATGGTCAATGCAGCTCTTCAATCCCAGAGACCTTGTATTTATTAATAGAAAAAGATATCACTTCAGTTTTTGTCCTTACAGAAGAGCTACATTGGTCTTCTATTAAATTTATGAACCTAATTTAAAATTAGTTCTTTCCATACTGATAGTTTCATTCAGTAAAAATGTTAAGTAAACTGATTAAATTTCTTTTGCTAAAATTATTCATGGCACATGACCATGAACTGAAACCCACTCTGCAATTCACTGATATCTTCTTATGTCTATACCTGGTTTAAATACTCCTCTCTTGCTCATTCTCACTGTATCAATAGCGATCTACTAATTCAGATTACAGCTATTCTGTGCAGGCAGGAGTTTTATAAAAGAGACAGATGCATACACTTAATGCAATTTATGAGAATAATGTTTGGTATCTCTATTCTGTATTCAATTACCTCCTCAAGTTGGCTGTTCCAAACAAAGGAGATTAACTTCACAATGGAAAGAAAATGGTGAGGGAAAGAAATCATAGTGGTCCATAGGGAAAGGAGGATCACTGTTAAAAGATAACACAATTTCTTTTGAGACAAATAACTTTGGAGTTCTTTAACACTCCCTGAAATATGTCTCTAACCTTTTTCTAGTACTATATTACCCAGTCAGTCCGACTACAGTTATTTCATACATGACATGGATGAAGAATGCCTGGGTCAGGTATCCTTCAGAAAGCAGTATATAATCAGGAGCACTGCTGTCAATTTGTGTTGGCTTTTTGAGAGGAAATCTCATGGGCTGCCTATCTGCCTCAGTTCTGGATCCAACATCATATATCTTTATTAGCATATTCAAATAGAACTATTATCATGTAGTAATTCCATTTCAATCCAGCCCAGAATTTCTAAAGATGTTAGCTGGTATTAAGTGGTATTGTCAACTGTTCGCTGGATGTCAGCATTAAGTTATGTGAGTCAGCTTCTGTACCAAAGAAAACATTTCCTCATGTTCAACCTGAAGGAAAGAAGCAAAGGAAAGCAAAAAACTATAACTCCAAAGATCAAAGATCCTTTGCTTTCTGGTTAGCCTGGTTAAATGATGATACTGCAAAGGGAATTGAAGTGGTTAAAACCAGTGTGGGAGTGGTTTGAATGATATTTAGTCTTCTGAGGCTGCTCAAAAAGTTCAACTTGTGACCTGATTCAATGTGTCTGATTTAACCTAAAACGAATTACAAAGCACTCACACAATATTTTGCCTGTGGAAAATGTGCAGATAGTTGAAACAACTTCAGCTGACAGAACAGGAGCTTTACAAGGTTTTCTTTCTGTCACCAGTGGGATGAGTGCTCACAGATATGCATATTGGGGTCTCCTTGACTATAGTCAGGATAAGGGCCTTTCTATCTCCCCTTTATTAGTAGTTTTGATTTCCTGGAATCAAAAGGAAGGAACTTACATGGCTTATACTGAAATTGAGAGAAATAAGTATTAAATTTGCACTCTGAAGTCACAGATTTTTCATAAACAAAAATATTTTTGAGGCATTATTCACTCTCTAGTTTCAATAGGAAATTTAAAATATTCATACTTCCCCCTCTTGCCCCATTCATTTTGGACTTTTAATAAATGTAAACCATGTCCTTTTAGGGGGGATCAGGGGGATGTTTGTCAAAGTTTTTCTCTCTAAAAAGCTATCCAGACTACCACATGGACATCATTGTCCAACACTTAATCATCTTAGACCCATTTTGGGATACCTTATTACTGATTGTGTAATGCCTGCTATATTACTTTGATTATAGTCAAAGTTGCCACATGGGATACCCATGGGGTATCCCAGCTAAGTAGCTGCAATAAAAAAAGGTTTAGCAATCACCATGAACTCAACTTGATCAACTTGTGGAAAGTACCTTGGGAATATATTCCCCTGCTCCCTTTTGCACATAGACCCATAAACTTGTATTTAGCTGCCAAAACACCAGTCAAAGAGTTTTAGGCACACTGCCATGTCCAATTCACTAGACTAAACTGTCTGTCATAGCTATAGCTGATAGTTTAAAGAGGGGTGTATGAGATGTGGAAGCTACTGCAGTATGAAAAATAAATGAGAGAGTGCTGCCAAAGAGAGTAGAAACAGTGATCAGAGCACTAATGAAGTACTAAAACATACCCTGAACAAGCTTGTGTATATTGCTTAACTAACAAGACATTTATTTCTTCAGGGTCCAATTTTAAGATATTAGTTAATTCATATGTCTTTGTTTATAAATGTTTGTGTTGGTATATGAATGTTATTTTTTCCTTTTTACATGTTTTGTCAAAAATTATTAGAAGATGGGAAATTTACAATCCATGAGCCCAATTGTTAAAAATTTATATGTAGAATTCAAGTCTGGTAGGAAAAAAAAGTGTCTGTCTTTAAATACACAGTAACTATTACTTACAATAATGTTATTTTCCAAGGTGAAAATAACTTTTAATTTATTTAATACAGAAAAATACCCTCTGTATCTGGGTAATTTTGCTATTTATATCCATAACAACATTTTGCAGGTACTGTGCAGATGTTGTGTTGCTCATGAAATAAAAATTTTTGGCTTAACGTATCAGCAGGGGAAAGTAGGAAAGTGAGCGTAATGTAAACCATCACAATATTTTACTATATTTATATAAGTAGGAGGTCCAGAAGAACACTTCTCCTTGTTGCTTTCTCTATCACTTTTGAAACCTCCTGGATATTTATGCCCTGCTTTGTTGCCCCTCCTGCAGATACTGGGGTGGTTGCAGTCCCCCACAAGAAGCCAGACCTGTAAATGTGAGGTTTCTTCTGGTTGACTGAAGAAGGTGTCATTTAATTCTTCATGATCAGAAATGTATGGCAGTGTCACATGTACTGTTTAACCTACTAATCCTGATCTCAGCCAGCTAGAAGCTCATCCCTAGACATAGCTTTAGGCATTACTGCTGCAACTTCCACTTCTCAATTTTCTGTCTCCCCAATCACTTTAAATTCAGTTTAAATTTGCTTAAATTAATGAACTGAATGGTTACACTTTTCCAACTGATCTCTAAAACAAAATAATTAAACATTTCTCCCCAGGAAAAAAAAAATCTTTTCCTCTAATCTACATAATGCAAGCGCCCTATATATAAAAATTCAATTTGAGAATACCATATTTCCTACAGATCATGAGAAAATTAATTAATTGAAGATGATGATTAAATAATTACATCAATTAAAATATAACTAATATAAATATCGATATGAATTTTGAATTAAGATAATATAATTTCTAATTTTTGTCAAAAGATGGTATTGTACTTAAAATGCATAGCTATAAAAGCCAAACCCAAACAAATATTATTGTTACTAAATAAAAACATTCCTATACTTTTTGTCTTTCATCTGCCCAATTACTTCTTCTGAACTTAATATGTGCTTCCATATATTGCTGGTTTGTGTTTGATTTAATTTCTTTTTTTGGAGGGTTTGGTTTTGGGTTTTTTTTCTTCCCAAGTACTTTTATAATAATCCAGGTGGAACTGTAGCATTTTATCATTCTTTATGCAGTGTCCTGCATAAACAGAATACTGTGATTTGTATTCATTTGGGCATGTTTTCCATATATTGTATTTTTCTAAAAGCAAGGAGTTACTATTCTTCCTCTCCAGTTATAAAAATATTTTACATCTCATCTAGTAATTTAAAACAATAAATGAATTGTAATGTCTCATGTTCAGGCCCTGGCAACAATAACACATTTGAAATAAGGTAGCCTTTCCTATGATAGAGCATCATTTTGGGGGAAAGCAGAGCCAAGAAATATCTATTGACATCATCTGTATCTTTCAAGTCTGAAGATGTTTCTGAATAATCATGCGACCACTTCATACTCTTTCTATTGGCATTTTATATTGTTCTAAAGAGATCATAATACATAATAATATTGAACATAAATTATATGTGTTACTCCAAAGATACCTTATCATTTCTTCTCATGTACCAAATGCAGCTCTTAAACTGCTAAGAAATCATCTAGTACATCGAGCACAAGGTAATAACAGCTTCAGTAATTTCTTTATCTTCTGGGATGCCTTGTAGGCTAGGAGATATTCATCGTTAAAAAAAACCTTAAATGCATCCAAAATCATAATTGAACAATTGAAAGTGAAAAAATCACTCTTAGCGGACTTCTTTCACCTGGATATTCTAATGGTAATTTTCTCTCATTACTCAATGATCTTGTGAATTTTGCCCTTTCTGGTAATACAGAAATAAAAAAATTAATTTTTTTTTTTTACCTGAGATAATATAATGTGTTGAATTTTTTTTTATCTCAAGCTATAGGAGCTTGTAGCTGTAGATCTTTACTAGGTTTAAATTTCTTACATAAGAAACTTGCTTTTAGAGTATTTTTCACCATACTATTGACACCAGTAGTAAAGTGTAGAAACACTAGTTAAACCAGGAACTGGTAGGACTTTCTGCAAAAAAATAAAACACACACACACATAAAATTCAGTCTAAGTTAGCTTACTCTGCTTTTCACAGCACTTTTTTGGGGAGGAACAGGAGACCTGACTAAGCTGAATCCTGTCTCTTTGACTACTTGCTGTATGCAGTATCAAAATATCCAGTCTCTGTAATACAAACCTTATAAGGAGATCAGAAATGCAAAGAATCAGGGGAAAACCACAGGAGATCTATAACTTGTCAAAAAACATGCAGAAAGCTGTTGTCAAAACCCACAACAGAACTGAAGTTTCCTGGCTTCTGATCTGCTGGCCCATTCATTAAATGACAATGTTTTCCATTTGATGTTGAGTCCGTTTCTCAGCAAACAAAATGATGTAATTAGTAACTCTCTATAATATCTTTTAAGATATTATAATACCTTTTAAGATGAAACTTTCTTTCGAGATGAAACTTTTGAGATGAATACTTTTTAAGATGTGACTTATACACAAGTATAAGTTACATTATTGGGTTGTTGGAAGTTAATGTGTTTTCGACCACAACTGCTGACAACCTGAACTACCCATACAGTGACCTGTTTCAGACTATTCTGGTGTTGTCAAAATTATTCTTTCTCACTTTTTAAGCCTTTTATTTTTAGGATAGAAAAGGCTGTTGAAATGTAAAAAGTAAACTACATATTTTATTATTTTTATTGAATTTATTGTGAGTAGTGGCACATATTTTGAATAAGTAATGCTTCCTTATGTCCTACAAACTACTTTTGGAAACTGAAATAATAAATCTCATAAATTGTGTATTAAAATAGTAAACTGCACATTTGTAAGACATCCTCATTTATTTCCATAAAAACATATCTAAAAACAAGGGGCTGTTTGCCAAGGAGTCAATCAGGTAAGTCCATATGTTATTGATTTCTCTATTGCTCTGCATCATTTAAAAATGGGATCAAAACCAAAAAAGCATAAAGCCTTATACTTCAATATGCTTTAAATTAATTTCTTTCATTTTGCACTGTCTGTAGCAAACAAGCATGTAAAGTCTGCCTGGCTCATTGAATTTTTAAGGTCAGTGTTAAGTCCTGTTATGGGATTCTGATGTTATTATTTGGTCAAAACTCAGTCCTCTTTTTTGGTTATAAGCAGTTTGTACATGACTTTGTACATGCTACACAGTTAAATAGAAAACAATTTAAAAGAGAACTTTAAAACAGTTTGTCATACTTAATATCAAGCAGAGACTAAGAGAACACTGACCCTACCAGTGACACATATATATTTTGAAATTCATGTGCATTGTACATAAGCAAAACAACAGTGAACATTAGTGGACAAATCTTGGCTCAACACAAGTTCTTCAGAGGTATTAATGACAGATCCTTGTGGCTGCTTTCTCAAACTCTGGGTTTTACCAGCCATTGCATTTATGAGACATGGCCAATAATGGGTTGATAAGTTGCCTTCAGGTCCTTTTCTAGAAAACTACAGGTAATTTGAATCAAAATTTCTGAAGAGTTTAGAACACTTAGAAAGCTGCATGTGACCACACCACAGCAACATGGACTAGTTTTCTACTAACCAGATAACTTAATTTTTAGCCCAAACTCAAAAAGATTTTACAGATCAATAAGAATCTGCTTTTACTCTGAAAAGCAGTAAAATATTTTCTGCTTCAGTTTAATGGTTTTGCCTTTAAATAAGACTTTAACAGCTCAAATGAGCTCAAGCTTTCAGCTGTGGCATTCTTTGCCTTTCTTCACAACACCTTTTAACTACAAACGACGTGCAGCACTAAGAATTCTGAATTCTTAGACCACTGAAAATCAAGAAAACTAGATGCTCTTATATTACAGGAAATCACTTTTGTTTTGCTTCTCACTTTATCATCTGGCAGAAAATGTATTAGTTGGGTTTTTTTATGAACTTGTCATGTAGTTTTTGAGATCAGATACAGGCTATTATGAGTTTTGAATTATGAAAGAATCTACCACTAGCAGTTTCAAAAACTTAAAAATTGTTTGTTTCTATATGCTTTAAAAATATTAAATGTCTCAGATCAATTATGACAATACTACCAACAAATAATTCTACTTAAGGGGAAGAAATATAAAATCTAGCAGATCAAAACATTAGGTTATTTTTGGATATTTTCTTTAAGTTCTGACGTTTTTTCAAAGGTAAGCATTAATTGTCATAGGAGCTATAAGACTCAAAGAAAAGCCTCTTGTTTCTGGGAATGGGTGAGCAAACAATTTGAGACATTAGTGCTAAAGCTCAAACTCGAAATTTCAGCAAATGAGTGTAGTAGACCTTTATAAGGCAGTCACCTAATGAAGTTGTTGCCAGTCATGAGTAGCAACATATTGGACTATGCTTAAGAGATGCACTTTGATGAAAAGCAGAGGTAGCTGTGAAGGCAAACTACTGACAGATACGTCTTGAAATATTTTCAATTTCTAGCCCTTTTTACATACTATAATAGTCATAGACTTTTTGGTGGGTTTTTTTTTTTTTTGGGTTTGGTTTAGGTTTTTTGTTGTTGTTGTTCATTTTGTTTTGGTTTTTTGAGGGTTTTTTTTGAGTTTTATGTTCATAAGCAGCAGTTTTAAAGGATCATATTTCACTACATTGGAATCTGAGTTACTAAATGGTTAGAACTGTCCTAGGTCATACCAATGGTCCCTCTACTTGAGAGTTATGCTTGTAAGAGCGGTCAGCAACAGTTTCTTAGCGATATGATAGAGTAAATATACAAGGTTCATTTCCTTAAAAAAGTCCTGTCAACTTTCAGAAAGTAGATGGAGAGCTGGAGCTAAGGAAATATATTTTATTTCAAGTATTGAATTAATTCTTTTTGCTTCTTGAAAGAAAATGTCTGAGGGTTGACACATCAGCATAAATGTTTAAAAGGTGTATTTCAAAGCTGGTAAATACAAGGCTATACATGATGATAATTATACTGCTGTATAGTTTCACTAACTGGTTATTTATTTATCCAGTCAGGTGATATAAGCTATTTTGTTTGACTTTTTTTGACCAGTCAAAAACACTAGAAGCAACATGTCCTTTGGATAATTAAATCCAATCTCTTAAGAATGTAAATTACTATTAGCTGAATTAATTTGCATAATGAATACATTTAAGAAAGTTGTGATAATTAGGCTGTAGAAAAAATATCCCAGCCAAATTCATTGAATAAATTATTCATTGTTGGTTTTGTCTTTTAATTATTCATTCATCTCTGAATGTAACAAGTAACAATCCTCATGTTCAGCAGCTAAATTTGTGGTAGAAAAACCAATAAAACTCATGTTTCACTTCCATGCAGCATTGTTTCTGCAATTAATTGTTAGGCTGTTAATTTCTGCTCTGGTAACTTATTTATTTCATGAAAAGTTTTTCCTTTGGCAGAGATGATTTCATCCATTTTATTTAAAACTTCTTGATATTTCTAGCTGAATTTTAGTCTTGTTTCTGCTTGGAAAACAATACACACAAAGGATCTGCTTGGCTTTTTTACTGAGTCTAGCTACTCTGTGAGAAACATGTTAAACTTGTTCTTTAGGCTGTAATTGAGTGACTTCCTCGATTTATATTATTAAGAAAATCTCTTACAGTGTTATGAAACTTTTATCTTTAGAGGTTTTGTTCATGTTTTGTTATGTGTCTACAACGTGCTTTTTTTTCACATTTACTGCAAAACATTGTGATTAGGAAAAAATAGAAGCAAAATTCCTTAACCTTTATGTGGAGTCCAGATTCCATATCCACTACTTATTATTCCTTGTGAGCACTACCCTTTTTTCAAAAACTTTTTTTCAAAAATTTTTACAAATGTTTCCTTTTCCTAATAACTGTTTATAAGATGATTGCATTAAAGTTACTGGCTTTAATGCCACTAACTTTGCTTTGAAGCAAAGATGGCCATTAAAGCATTTCCAGAAATAACTCTCTGGATCACATGCAGTTTTGTGTGCCACAATATAAGGATCTAATGCTATTAGAGACCATCTGAAGAAGGGGTATGAAGATGGTGGAGGATCTTAGAGGGGAAGTTTATGAGGAGCAGCTGAGGTCACTTGGCTTATTCACCTCAGAGAAGAGGAGACTGAGAGGAAACACCATTGCAGTCTGCAACTTCCCTGTGAGGAGAAGTAGAGGGGCAGGCACTGATTTCTTCTCAGTGATCGGTGACAGGACCCAAGGGAATGGCATGAAGCTGTGTCAGGGGAGGTTTAGACTGGATGTCAGGAAAAGGTTCTTCACCCAGAAGGGTGGAACAGTGGAACAGGTTCTCCAGGGAGGTGGGCATGGCACCAAGCCTGTCAAGTACTTGGACAATGTTCTCAAGGACACGGTGATTTTTGGGTTGTGCTGTAAATACCCAGGAGCTGGACTCAATGACCTGTGGATGCTGTCTACCTGGACTTCAGCAAAACCATTGGCATCATCTTCTATGGCATACTCCTGGAAAAGCTGGCAGCGCACGGCTTGGACAAGTTCACTCTTCATTGGCTAAAGACTGGATGGGCTCAATAAAGGGTAGTGAATGGAATCCATTTTGTGTCGGGCCACTAGTGGTGTTGCCTAGGGATCCTCATTGGGCCAGCCCTATTCAATCTCTTTATTGGTGATCTGGATAAGAGTATTGATTCTACCCTTAGTAAATTTGTGGATGACAACAAACTGAGTGGGAATGTCAATCTGCTGAAGGGTAGGAGGGCTCTGCAGAGGAATCTGGACCAGCTGGATTGATGGGCTGAGACCAGTGGTATGTGGTTTAAAAAGACCAAACTCCCAGTCCTGCACTTAGGCCACAATAATCCCATATAGCACAACAGACTGAGGAGAGAGTGGCTGGAAAGTTACTCAGCAGAGAAGGACCTGGGGGGGCTGGTTGACAGCCCCTGAACACGAGTCAGTGTGCCCAGGTGGCCAAGAAGGCTAATGGCATCCTGGCCTGTACCAGCAATAGTGTGGCCAGCAGGACCAGGGCAGAGATTGTCCCTCTGTGCTCAGCACTGGTGGTGACACAGCAAGAGCCCTGTGTCCAGTTCTGGGCAACCCAATCCAGAAAGGGCATTAAGGTGCTGGAGGGAACCTAGAGAAGGGCAACAGAGATGGTGAAGGTTCTGGAGCACAAGTCTTACAAGGAGCAGCTGAGGAAGATATATTTGTTTAGCCTAGAGAAAAGGAGGTTCAGGGGTGGCCTTATGACTCTCTACAACTGCCTGAAAGCAGGTTTTAGCCAGGTGGGTGTTATCTCTTCTCCCAGGCAAGAAGCAATAGATTAAGAGGACACAGTGACAGGGAAGGTTTAGGTTGGACATTAGGAAGAATTTCTTCACAGAAAGAGTGATTAGACATTTGTATGGGCCACTCAGAGAGATGGTGGAGTCACTGTCCCTGGAAGTTTAAGGATAGACTCAATGTAGCACTCCATGGCCTAGCTGACAGGATTGTGTTCTGTCATAGGTTGGATTCGATGGTCTCAGAGGTCTTTTCCAACATCATTAAATCTCTGATTCTGTGATCCTTATAGGTTTCTTCCAACTCAGGATATTCTTTGATTCTACAATTTCTTCTATAGTACATACTAGAATGCCTTAACTTATTTAAGCTTGGCTGCAAGAATATCTGATTTTATATATAGTTTCTGTTTTTTGGGATAATCTGCTTGTTAATTACACTATGACAATTTTTAGAAGGCAGGAGTTCAACTGTCATAAGACACATCCATATATGATGATAACAGTTTGTAGCTACAGAAACCTAAAATATAATTCATGTTACTCTGCATTGTGAATTTTAAAGTCCTTCTATAAGTCAGTTTTTGACGTTTGCAAGGACTATATCAAGTTTTAGATTATCAGGAATAAACAATAGCTTGGGCTCTTATCAACACACCTGAGAAACACTAAAACAACAGCATGTACTCTATGAGCTTTCTATTTTTGCTCTCAAAAGATTAATGAAGTGACTTAGCAAAACATGGATTTCTTATTGAGAGAAAGTAGACAGAAAACACAAAGAAAAACAAGATTATGGAGAAAGGCAGTTTTTTCTTTCTCAATAAAATGTTATCACTTGAATGTTCCCTGTCCAACTTCTTGGTAAGAAACCTACTTGTCTTTTTTTCTCAAGTGACACCTTATCTCATGTTTTTAGCAGTATTTGTTAGGGATTTGTTAACCCTGTCGCTGAGCACAAAAGATTCACTGAAGCCCAGGCTGACATTTAAAAGTGTAATGTTCACCATTCATTGAAGATAACCTTTTCCTTCTACTCTCTTATTTAACAATTTCTGCATGCTAGTGAACTTACACACAGTGTACAGAACTACACACATAGCTTTGGGCCCAAAACTCTTTTTAACTCTCATTCTCACCCTTGCCATCCATTTGATTTACTGCCTTTGATTGAATAAGCATTCACGAACAAGGCTGATTTATGAAAACTTTAGAAGTTCTGAAAATTTTATACTTCTCTTTCAATATTTTTCTCTCAACCATTATAAGAGAAGTGACCATGACATAATAAAATATAAATGCAGTTTTAATTAATTGTAAAAATCTGTCCTGTTTTATCTATTCCAGATATCTCTCTTCCTTTTGAATGCCAAGAACTTTAGAAGTGGAAGGATGGAACTTCCTGGGGAAAATTAAGGTAATAAAACTGATACTGGAAGAAATCTCAGGAATACAGTGTGAGGTCCTGAATCTCTGATTGACTGAGCAGAGAGAAGGAGTAGCATAAGTGTTCTTGACGTTCTGTATTCTTATATTTCCTTCAGGCTTCTATTGGACATGGAGGGCCAGTGTGTCCTTCACTTCCTCACCTGTATTACATCCCTGCCTTTACCTTCCCCATAGGTTAATTTTCTTTTTAACCAAAAATGGTTAAAACCAGAGTGACAACATATATGCTAAAGTCTGTATTTATAAATGAAATTATGAAACAAAAAATAGTAGCTTAGTGATTTCACAGAATCATTTAGGATGATGGGAATCATAAATAAGAATCATAGAGATGGTAAAATCATCTCTAGGTATCAGAGTCATTCTGAATCTGGAAATATTTAGAAAGTCTGCATAGCTTTATTTAGATTAAGGCAAACACTGATAATTAATTCTTCACAACAAGCTGGAAATACATTTCAAAAATCGAATCACCTGCTTACCTGGAACACAAAATCAAGTAGAGATTCAAAACAGTAATAACAAAAAAATCTAAGACAAAATGTTCAAAACTTCTTCTGGAATCTCTGTCCCCCAAAGTGCCTTTTCTGATTCACATTAAAAAAATTCCTTAGAAAAGATTCCAGTCCTGCTTAAAATCTGCACTTTCAGGAAGCTTGTTTTAGGCTTGGCAAGAGCAAGCTCCTTTGGGTATGCCAATAGAATAAAATAGAGTCACTGAAAGGTTTGTCTCAGCCTCCACCATGGGAGAGATTAATGCCCTTCCAGAGACACTAGACACAAGTTCCCCATCAAACAAATTAATTTTAACATATGACCATACACACTGACTGAAATTTCACTTCATCAGTCCAGGACAAATCAATAAAGTCCAGGAAATACCAACATGCTCAAATATCCCAAAAGATCTGCAAGTTGTACAGATATTCCAGAACAGAATGTATATAAGAAAGGCATCTGAACAGTAGTAAAGATAAATTTAATTATATTCATTCTCTAATTCCTCTCAATGTAAACAATGTAAACACAGTTCAGTGCCCATTTCCTCCCTGCAAAGCTCAGCTCCACAATCCCAAAGGTAGAGTAACCACTTAGGAATTTGAAAGCTAATAAAAGTTAAAGTGAAGAAGGGCAACAAACAGCTCTTTGAAAGACATGTTGATTACCAATATTAGGTCTCCTTTTCTTAGGTAAATGGAAGCAGACTATTATCAACATTAGACCTTCATTGCTCAAGAAAATGGAAGCAGACTATCTCTGTCAAGAACTGAGTGTTATCATTTCTGAAGAGAAGTCAAATGCCATTTCTCTTTGCTTGTCAAAAGGAAGAAATTATCCTCCCCAGCTACATATTATTATCCACCATCTGTGTGACAGTTTCTCATAATTACTTACATACAGCGTCTTTGATAAGCCTTATTCCCGATAAACAGAAAATAAAATTAACTCTCATATTAGATCACTCGCTGAGAAAATATGGAATAAATATAGTAGAGCTTTAATTTTTCTCTTTCAGAAACCTGACAAGACAGCTGCTGAAACACACACTTAGAAATCTTTGTTTAGAAAGAAATTCTAAATGAAGCTACAGCTTTTGAAGCCTAAATATTCTGCCTGGTCAGTTGGAAGGAAATAGTTGGTTGTTCGTTTTAACAAATGAATCAACAGCTAAACAAATATAAGATAATGCAGATTCACATGATAGCCAGTGTGGTTTTCTTTCTTTTTTTGTCACTGTATTTTAAAATCTACACCTGGCTTAGGCCCTAGTAACACATTCAGATGGTTTATTAAAAAAAACAACAACAACAAGAAGTTTTGTTTTTATGATCCTAGACATCTGTTTCACCATCAACTTAAGAAGGTTAAGCCTTCTGATGACAGATCAATTATTATACCATTAATAATTTGCTGATGTTATAGTCATGGCTTAAAAAAAAGCGATAACCCATCTGTTCCTGAATGGAGGAGTTTTGAATAAAAGAAAGAGAATAGTATGTTACTTGAAGCATGACTGTTTCCTAGCTCTCCTGGTTGGCTTAATGTGCAGATTTATCTAAGTATGAGAGAAGAACTGGATGCTGTTCTACCAAAAGAAGTGGAAGATATGATGATATTTCATATACAGTACAGCCATTCAACATTCAACTGAGGATTAGCCAATTTGGCTGATCATTTATATAGTCTTTAGTTTTGGACCTGAGGTTTTTTTTAAGTATGATACCTTCATCATTCATTTTAAATCAACCTTATTATAAAACTGACATTTATTTTTCTCTAATGCCTGTCATTGGTGCAGTGCACCTTTACTATTGACTTCATGTATCAGTTATATGGCTTTATAATCTAAGGAATTTGAAGTAAACCTGATTTAAACCAGATATTGAATTAAATCCAAAAATAATCAAGCAGAAAATAGAATTAGAGGTAATCAGTTGTTGTAGCCATATAAAAACTTTTAAAGGAAGAAAATTTTATCTCACCAATAATATTAGGCTGAAAATAGTCTTCACATAAATTATGGAGGAATACAGAAGATCCAAACTCTTATTTTGTCTTCATGGCAAAACTGGTTTTGGACTTCGGACTATTAATTTTTCTGAGCCACAGGGAAAAATATTTAAAATCTAGGGAGAGTAGTTCAAGAATGAAATATTTTTGAATTTCAGTCTTAATTATGAAAGAAGTGATTGGTTTTTTTATTGCTATCCATTTGTTCGTACACTTCAGGAAAAGCGTAATGAACCAATTAATTTACATAAAGTCAAAGAAAATAAAATACATTAAATTTTAGCCTGATACTAGAGAGCACTTTTAGAAAGTGAATATAAAATTTCAAATGTGAATAGCTACTCTGGAATTCAGAAGTTATGTTAATCGAAAAAGGGATTGAAAGTTCAGTACATCATACAAACAGGTGAATATCATCTATACGATGGAAGTATAACATATCTGTTGCATATGTTACTTTTCTTTTCCTGGAAACGAATAAAATGGGATAAAATCAAGTGCACTGATTTTGGGTGGGTAAAGTTAATTTTCTTCATAGTACATGGTAGGGAGCCAAATCCAATATATTCTGGATTTGTGATGAAAACAGTGTTGTTAAACCTATTTTAGTTTTTGTTGAGCAGCACTTGCACAGAGTCAAGGTTTTTTCTGCCTCTCATCCCACCAGAGATCAGGCTGGGGGTGCACAAGGAGTTGGGAGGGGACAGAGCTAGGATGGCTGACCCCAGCTGACCAGAGGGATATTTCATGCCATAAGGCACTGTGCTCAACATATGAGGAGAAGGGAAGAAGGGGGGACTTCTGGGGCTGTGACTTTTTGTCTTTCCATGTGACCAAGAACAAGCGTTATGAGGAGTGGCTGAAGGAGCTGGAGTTGTTCAGTCTGGAGAAAAGGAGGCTCTGGGGAAACCTTATTGCTCACTACAATTACCTTAAAGGAGAATGTAGGCGCCTGGGGGTCAGTCCTTTCTCTCAAGTCAAAAGTGAAAGGACAAGAGCAAACAACCTCAAGTAGCATTAGATGAGGTTTAGATTGGATAATAGGGAAAATTTATTTACCAAATGGATTGTCAAGCCCTGACAACGCTAAACAGACTACCCAGGAAAGAGGTGGAGTCCCTGGAGGTACTTAAGAGTGTGCAAACGTGGCATTTGGGGATATGGTTTAGTTCTGGACTTGGCAGTGTCAAGTTAATGTCTGGACTCGGTTTTGGAGGTCTTTCCTAGGCATAATGATTCTACGGTTCCGTGACAGTTACACATGAAGGAACTCTGTGTGGTTCTTTGCCATTATACAATTTAAGAATTTATTTCCTTTTGACTTCTCTATTTCCTATCCTTGAAAAAATAAAACCAGAGGAGCTAAAATAAATCTTACTTATTAAATAAATGTATCCTAACCAGTCTTTGATGATAAAAGTTCATTGATTAACTTTGTTATGTATATGTACACGTATGAATGACACAATTATTATACATTAAACAGAAGTTTAAGATGACTGTAGTGCCCCAAATAATCAAGATCTGGTGCAATGAAAAGTTAATATCTTTTTCTACTTACCTGCTAAATTTTACAAGGAGTCTCTTTTAAAAAGGGAACATCTTCATAAAATAACTAATGAACTAATAAATTAATTCCACCAAATAAAAATTTCTCTTGAATTTCACTTAATAGTTTTCTTGGATTCAACTAAGAACAGCCCAGGAAACCCTTTGCCTTTAAGAAGAAAAAAAAAATTGTGCATGTGTGAGCCTGTACTTGATTAATCAAGCTGGTTTACTGATACAGGAGGCTACTGAACTTCTATTCTGAGAGTTTTATAAATCAAACTGAATTATTTAAATAAAAACTTTCACCTTTGATCAGACCTGTATCATAGTGTTCTGTTACTTGTCAATGGCCTGATATCTCCTGCCTAATATTTTTCTTTAACTTTGTCCCTCAGGGATTTGGATTAAATGAGTCATAGTCATGCCAGTTCTACCCATCTAAGGATGTTTTGCAATCCGATAGTAAGTCTAAACATAAGTCACTTAAGTATGAGGCAACATTTGGCTAAAACAGTTTGAATAACTTTTAACAGTCTTTCTTTCCCTTTAATATTCAACGAAAATATTAAAAAATAGAGATTATATGTTTTCCGAAGAAATATCTGAGAATGAAAAAAATTGAAATAGATACAAGTAGACAGAGAAGAAGACCTAAATACATAAGGAGAATTTTTTTTTNTAATATTAAAAATGTCCATGAGGGAAGCTGGAGGGAGGTTATTGAAGTTGCTTTTCATCTGGCGATGGTACTTTTGACAACTAGCAGTTAAATCTCACTTTCAGGAAAAGGAAATGCTTTCTACAAACGCTTGCCCTGTACAGAAGTGACCTGGTCTACTTTTGAAAAATATGTGTGGACTGGCCACCTCTACCCTATATTTAACAAAATATTCAGACTATATTAGGGCTCAATTTTGCAGTGACTTACTTTTGCTGAAGCAGCACAAATTGATCAGGACATCATTTATATTTCACAAAATAACCTCTCTAATAATGTTAAGGCAGGTAAAAAAATGACAATAATAATAAAAAACCCACACATGTAGGCAATTTAGAAATATAAAAGTTTTTTTTCTTTTAAGTTCTCATTCAGATAACATTCAGACACACAGTCCAAAAACATTTACTCAAACTTATATGCTAGCTCTGAAGAAAGGAAAAAAACAAACTAAACCAAAATAGTTTAATAGACTTAATATGGAGAAAATTTATGCAAAAAAAAAGTGTTTGCTTTCAGTTTTCTCTTATTTCTTTACATCCAGTATGTTTTCCTGTTGACTGTATGTTTTTTCTATCCTCAAATGAAACAATATTTACTTAGTGCAAAATATTTGCATTATGCCATTTTGAAAGGCATTATCTACACACAAATAAATATGTCAATCATAGTAACTTGGTGTTAAAATCTGTACAGAAAGGTGTCTTCTATTTCAAAATTTATTTATTTCAGTTTCTTATGACCTTTCTTGACAGGAACTCAAATAAAATTCCCTTTCAGCAAATCACTCTTACACTGACATATACATGCATATACAAGTATCTGTAGGATTTTTAAANTAGATACAAGTAGACAGAGAAGAAGACCTAAATACATAAGGAGAATTTTTTTTTCTGCCCTCGTGTCTACTTTCTGAGTGTATAGTACTTACTAAACCTTGAAAACAAAGTTGAACAGCATTTTTGAAACAGGATATACAATCATCATTGTCATCACCATCTATCTTGGGGAGCCACAAAAAATATTAAATAATTTATTCCCTTCATCTTTTTTTTTGTATGTAGATTCCCTTGCTCTAATAGGTGGACTCAATGGAGTCTCAGAACTGAAAACTGCAAGCGAAAGAAATATAAAGTTCCATTGATATTATCCAAGCATGGCACTTCCACATGCTTTCTCATCATTACCCCAGAATACAAATTTTATATTTAAATATACAAATATTATATATTTAAGTACAAATATTATATTTATATAAATTTTAATATTAAAAATGTCCATGAGGGAAGCTGGAGGGAGGTTATTGAAGTTGCTTTTCATCTGGCGATGGTACTTTTGACAACTAGCAGTTAAATCTCACTTTCAGGAAAAGGAAATGCTTTCTACAAACGCTTGCCCTGTACAGAAGTGACCTGGTCTACTTTTGAAAAATATGTGTGGACTGGCCACCTCTACCCTATATTTAACAAAATATTCAGACTATATTAGGGCTCAATTTTGCAGTGACTTACTTTTGCTGAAGCAGCACAAATTGATCAGGACATCATTTATATTTCACAAAATAACCTCTCTAATAATGTTAAGGCAGGTAAAAAAATGACAATAATAATAAAAAACCCACACATGTAGGCAATTTAGAAATATAAAAGTTTTTTTTCTTTTAAGTTCTCATTCAGATAACATTCAGACACACAGTCCAAAAACATTTACTCAAACTTATATGCTAGCTCTGAAGAAAGGAAAAAAACAAACTAAACCAAAATAGTTTAATAGACTTAATATGGAGAAAATTTATGCAAAAAAAAAGTGTTTGCTTTCAGTTTTCTCTTATTTCTTTACATCCAGTATGTTTTCCTGTTGACTGTATGTTTTTTCTATCCTCAAATGAAACAATATTTACTTAGTGCAAAATATTTGCATTATGCCATTTTGAAAGGCATTATCTACACACAAATAAATATGTCAATCATAGTAACTTGGTGTTAAAATCTGTACAGAAAGGTGTCTTCTATTTCAAAATTTATTTATTTCAGTTTCTTATGGCCTTTCTTGACAGGAACTCAAATAAAATTCCCTTTCAGCAAATCACTCTTACATTGACATATACATGCATATACCAGTATCTGTAGGATTTTTAAAATATCAGTTGAAATCTTCAGGTAAACAGGTACTGGTTAGTGAACAGACCAAACTTAAGTTTAACTAATGTAAGACTGAAAACTCAGTTCAACAAGACAGGCAATTACCATTCTTGGATAAAACAAATTAATTTTCCTTATTCCTCCATATTTTGGAGCAACATTTTATTCAAAGACGAATCAAAATATGTTAGAGTGGGGAACATTAAACTGTCCACTTTGCAGTAAACTCTTGATAAATAATTTTAAAAATTGGGCTTTTTAAACAGTATACTATATTGACTGCAAAAAAATTGGATTTCCAAAGTAATTTTAATTGCAAAAAAAAAAAAGATAAAAAATCTAAACCATCACTATCACCACAAAAGGTGTGTTTTTATGTACTACAGTGTTAGGTTTTATGTACTACTGATAACTATGTTTGTCTTGTGTTTTGAGCTTTAAGTGTATTTTGGGCTAGTCAAGTTTGAGTTCCAGATGAACTTAAAGGAATTAAAGCTCCCACTTTTCATAAAAGGTCCTTTTACACTCGATTATGTTATATGTCCATGCATATTCCACAGAGAGTTCCTGTTCCTATGTTTATGGAGACATTCTTTCTGTTTTCTAAAAGAATACTTCAATTACATACTTTAATACAGACAGTCTGACCTGTCTGTGCACTGACCAGCAACTTAAAAGTCATTAATTTGCTATTGTCTTGATAATAAGGATTTTTTTTTTCAGACTCCAGCACTAATAGTAAAAACCAAAGAAATAGAACCCGTAATACTTAATGGTCTCATGAGTGAGGAAAATAATTACCTTTAAATGGAGTTGAAATGGCTTAATATGTGGCCTAAGCAATCATAAATATTTAAGGTGTGATTTCTTGTTGGTTCCTTTAATTTTGTACAAAACAAATATTGAGAGGCAAGGAAGGACCGTTGGAGAAATAGAGGAAAAAAACAGCAACAAGATAAATTTACTCTCCAATACAAGTATCTGTTTCACAGGGAATGAAAAAATTATAATCTTCCACAACCTGTTTCAATTAATCAGTCAGTATCAGTGTTCAGGGTGGATACTGTGGTTTTTACGTGTTTTCCACATAATATCTTATAACATGATAGTTAGGACAGACATTTGGAATGCAGTTAGGAGCTGGTATAAAATCTACAACTGAGACTAATTGAAATTGATTTTCTCTTAATTATATTAAAAATAATTTCTTTTTATTTGATTAAAGGTGTTTGCTTTATTGCTGATATTTTGTTCAGCAGTAGATATTTGTGCAGCAGTAGTACATGGTTGATATCTGAGCAACTTGAAGTAGTTAATGAGATGAAATGAACTTTTGTGATTCCAGTTTTAGAGACACACACCGAGTCTACCCCTGGGACAAACTTCTCATTTGATTTCTCATAAATTCCTCATTATGCTTTAAACAGAAAGACTTAGCTACAAAGTTAACATCCTTGAGTAACAAATGTCTGGAAACATAAGTAAAAATAATCCAGTGCCTCTAGGACTTTTTTTTTTTAAATGTAGGGATCAGTTTGAGTGCCTTGAAATGAGTGTTGCGTGTTCTCTATTTCTAGTCAGCTGGATAACCTGGTTAGAATCAAGTATGGATTTTTCTAGAATAGAAGAATATATCCATCCATGGTTTATATGGCAAATAGTTAGGTCTATAGTATTACTTCTATTTGGTTTGGATTCTTTTGGAGGAACATTGGGATATTTTTGATTGTTTAAATCAGAGCTCACAGAGCTTTGAAAAAGAATCAGGATTGGGATGGACCGAAAGAAGAACAAATCTGAGGAATGGGCACTGGGCACAGTGAGCCATGCAAGAACCTTCCTCAAGCCCAGGCAGGAAAAACATCTGGGACTGCATCAGCAGGATCATCACTAGGAGAGCAAAGGAAATTTTTATCTGCCTCATCTAGCACTCACATGTACTATGTCTAGTTTGAAACCCCCAGTACAGAAAGATATCCACATACTGTAGTAAGTTTAGTGGAAAAACACCAAGATGATAAGACTGGAATAGCTTCCCCAAAAGGAGAGGCTAGGACAGTGAGGTTTGCACAGCCTGGTGCAGCAATGGCTTTGGGGCACCTCACAGCCACTCCCCTGAAGCAAGAAGGTGACTGTGTGGACAATTTCACTCCTCACAGTGGTTCATCATGACAGGATGAGGACAACAGGCATAAATTTCAACCAAAGAGCTTCAGGCTGGATAGGATAAGCTTTTTCACGAGAACAGTTAAGAAAAAGACACACTGCCTGGAGAGGTCATATTGGTTCTGTCCTTAGATATTTTCAGAACTGGCTACAGTCCTCAAGATCTGGCCTACCATGCTGTTAGCAAGAGGTTGGCTCCAAACTGAATTATCCTAGGTTCCTAACGAAGAGAATAAAAATGTGGACATTGACTATCCTAAAATATGTAGACAGAAATTAGAGTGAACTGACTTCATCATTTCCACAGACTTAATTTTTCTTTGCATTCACTAGTTAAAAGAAATCGTATTTTACCTTAATGATTGAATCTCTTGAATATCTAGTTGCAGGACTTCTTACCTATCTTAAACAGTCATACTTTAACAAAGATTATGGTAGCTATTCCTGTAGATCCTGATCTGGGACCCAACACCTGCAGCTGACATAGGGACCCGGATTAATGGTCTATGGTATTCTCTCTCTTATTTTCTTTTTTTTGTCATTAATTCTTAATCTTGTCCTGGAGAAAAACTATTAAAAACTGTTTTTGTTATAAATAGCAGTTTTATACATGTTTTGAAATTTTTATACTGGAGCTTGGGTATTCAAAGATAGTTTTGATCAGGCCATTTTATCTTATCATAGCACAACCTCTGAATTGTTTTTTTCAGTGAAAGTTTGTCTAGAAAAGTGTCTTGTTTAAAGGCCACTTTTAAGCAGGTTTTACTACACTTCTAAGTTGACTCTTGATCCATGATTATTGTTTTGTTACTAACAGATGTTGCCATGTTCAAAGGTTAAAATTAGAATAAGTATCTACAATGTAAAAAACCCCAACAACTAACAAGTAGATGTAACTTCTACTGAAAAAGAAATCATTGTATCATAGATTTTATATAAGAATGTAGAAGTCTTTATTTTGATATTGAAAGTTCATATGCCTACACAGCTAACTTACAAGCTACTATTTACCTTTAGAACATGCTTTCAGCAGTCACCTAGTTTTTAAATTAAGTTCAATTAAACTAGCCCAGACATCTGAAATATGGACAGACAACCCGTTTTGTTAGGAACATTTAGGAAGATTTTGTAAGGAACTTTTGAAAAGAACTTTTGTCCCACAAAAAGCCTTTTTTTGATAGACTGATCTGAACAATCTATTAATACATTTTTTAAAGAGAGAAACTCCCTATATAATAGCATTCATCTTTTTTCATTTGTGATGGTTAAGGCACAAATGAGCAGAATGTAACAAGGGAGTTGTTAAGTGTTTGAAGCAAAAATCTGCACCGTAATATTGCTGCAAAATTTAAATTGGCTGTAAGTTTTGCTTAGGGGCAGGGAGTTTAAGGAACATCTGGAGATTCTGAAATAACCTGCATTCATTTATGTTATTTAAGTTGTAAAATCATATTCAATCTTGACCCACTCAGGAAATCTAACATAAACGTCCTGCTGATTTTGACAGTCATACAGCAAAAACACCCTCTAATGAGTATTTAATAGTCACCAAAAGTTCTGCATTAAGTACAAAGCCCTTTTGATTACTTATTCCACTAATTTAAAGTAAATGCTTTTACAGATGGCATCTGTTAGGACACAGAGCGTGTGTTGCATTTATATGTAGTCATTGAAAATAAATTCCAGCTTTGGTATAAGGATTGTACAAAAAAGATCAAACACAAAACACTGAGTAAACATTTACTAGTGATATATTTAAAGCTCTTCATAAAAGCTTATCCAATACCAGAATACAATACTCAAAGTATATGAAATAATTCAGAAATGCTTTGGCAAATTAGCACCTTAAGAAAAATGGCTGAGACAAAGTAATTGAGCTCTTCCATTTTGTTTATAATCTTCCCTGGGGGGCAACAGTATTGTATTTCACTATTCCTTCAAACCGTATTAACTTATGAAAAAAGGAAAAAAAAATCCAAACTTTTAGCTACTAGGGATTAATGAGAGAACAATAATAACTTAGATTTAAATGGGAAAAAAAATAGAAAAATAAAATTATTACCTACTTTTTAAAGAGGGATATGGGAAATATTAATTTATTTTTTTTGTTATAACCAAGAATTTAATCAAAAAATGTCATGCTAAATTATGCATTCAAAATTGTGTAAATTAAGAATGATTTTGTCAATCTACCAACACGTCCCAAAGACCAAATATTTAATGGTTTGATGTTTGTAAAGAAACATATTCTGCATATTTTAGAACAAAGAGATATTGAGGGCATATTTATAAATAAAAAACCCATTGCTTTTAAAGAAAATGTCAGTTAATTTAAATGCAAAGAATGTAGCTCTATTTTATGGTTATTTTCAGTACTCGCTATTAAAACATTTATGATTAATTTTAAGAGCTATTAGCATTACCACAGTGTGTGTGCTGTCACAAAGAAAATTACCAAGAGAATACTAATTTCAGAGTAAAACTACAAAAATTTTAGGGAAAAAAACCCCAAACTTTATAATAGAATATCTAGCCTTCCAAGCACTCAAAATAGGTTAAATCTGACTCAACCATTCTCTTGAATCAAGAACCTCAAATTTAATAATTGTTGGCACAATTGTGAAATTTCAGAACCTTACTTGTCCCTGTCTCCCAACATGCAGATCTATGGGCTTTGGCCTTGTTTCAACTCAGAGGAATGTGTACTATATGTTGCACTCCACGTTGTTTCACCTGTTCATCAAGATTGAACATTACCTGAGCTTTGTCATTTAATTGTGCACCTAAAGTTGCTTTAGTGAAAATATGAACATTGAGAAACACAGATTTGTTTGTTTGCTTGTGTGTGTTGCAGTACATTAACAAAGTTGTCAAGTTTCCTACCAACAGAGAGTCAGGGTGCAAATAAAATGCCCAAATGAACCCAGAAAACAAGAATACTCACTTTCAATAATTTGAATGAGATCTGTGTTTCTCTTCCCCAGTTTTAATAAAACTACCTCTCTTAGAATGTCAAAAAAATAAGAAGAAATTATATTGTTATGTTCAGATAGCAATTACTGCTCCAGAATTCACCTGTAATTTTTATCTTGTTGTTACTAGAATTAATTATTTGTAAAATTACCCACATTAACTACTGCAGTAAGAAGTACAGTTACAGACAACTTCAGAAATAATTATTCTAGGTTACTGCTATATGTTCATTGTGATAACTGAGCTAGGTAATCAGCCAGACCAAGGTTAATGCAAGAAAAACATTTCTTGCATTCCTAAGAAGGTTGTTCTTTCCCATGAAATTTATTTATTGTGGGTTGAGGGAGGCAATATTATTAACTGAGGGAAGCACAAGAATGGAAGAAGACATTCTCTTTTCTTTCTCCTAAAGGTAAATAACACCAATGAAGGATCTGATGAACACAAAAGATCACCCTTATAAAGAAAATTTAACAGATAGCAACAGCCTATATTTCATTCAATGGAAATAACCAGTATGCTCATAATATGATTCTGAAAAAACTACACCTTTTGGGCGAAAAACTCTAACTCACTGCTCTTCTGAAATCTGTGTTTGGTCTTTGTCAGCTTGATTTTGCTAGAACTATTTTAGTGGTAAGAGAATGATAAACTTTTCATCCCTGTGGACTATAGCCTATATTTATTTTTCATCTCTATGAGCCATTAAGTTTCAAGGAACAAGTACATGCCCTAGGAACACCTTATTGCCAAGCTGGTTTTATTCCAGTTGCCTTATCTAAGGTGACAAGTTCAATGCAAACTATTGGTAATACAAGGCCTAGGATACACAGCAGTGTAAACTCAGATTGCACAAACAGAGGTTTCAGTTCTTTTCTCTTTTAGATGATGATTGCAAAAAACAGGAAACTATCAAATTAGAACTTTCCACCACATTTACATTGCCTCAGTTTTAGGAGTCCACCTCCTGGGCCTTACTGTTTAAACATAATTAAACTTAATTTTACCTTTGATATTTTAATTAAAAAGAGATTAAGTATTTGGAATTAAAACAGTTTTAAGACTGTTGCAGGAAAAGCAAGCAAATTTTAATAACCACTTAGTATTGAGTTTGTGTGGCAGCATTCTGATGGAGAAGGGTGACAGGGATGATCTATCTATCTAAAGAAATGGAAGAAAATGGAGGAATACATACTATGGAGAGAAAAAAATATTTCCAATGAAGAAAGCCTTCTTCAAATAAATTTGAAACTGATTTGGCTGTGTAGGAATACATAAGGAGAAGGAACCACAGGAGGGCATTTGTAATCAGGAAGTAATTTCAGTTTTAATGAGGGGAAGCAGTAGACAAGACAGGTCTTTAAGTCACCACCTGGAGGACTCTAAAGGAAGACAAAAACTCAGAAAAGGCATACCAGATTAATTTTATAATGGATTTTTTTTTTTTTTTGAGAAAACAGTGAGACTGCATAATAGTCTGAGGGGCAATAAGATATGAGGCACTTACTGTGAAATCCAGGAAATTACCTATATGGGAGATGCAATGATTGAAGACAGACTGATCAGAAAAGGCTACAGAAGTCAAGAACTGTAAGGGGGCAGAGGACAAATGATTATGATATGTATCACTAATCTAATTAACCTTTTTACATTAAATCATTCTTATTAGAAATGGCAATATTAGGCAAATACTTATTTCATGAAGAGAGATTCATCATGGGAGAAAGGAAAGATGACAATGTCATAAAAAGTTCTTGTATGAGAGTCCTCAAAGAGTAGAAATAGTGAAACTGTGGGAGTAACAATGACTGCCGACAAAATGATCTTAAAATGTTCAGAAAAAATAATAACAAAATTAAAAGACAAAATAAAAGTTATAGGGAGTTTAAAAACATGCAAGTTTTATGAGTGGCATTTTATTTGCATTTACTTTTCATCTTTCCGCTGTATTTCCCAAGAATCTTAGCATGAAACTTCTAATTCTTGTGTACAAAACATTGGTACATATTGAGAGCATTCCTTGCTCAACCAAGGTCCTAACCCTTTCCTCTGGAATGAATTTCATTCCATAACACTAACTAGTCTTTGAAAGAATTCTTTGTTTTCTATTATACTGTGCATAATTTCTTGAGTATTTCCCTGACATGAATTTTTAAATTAAAATTATATCACAAGTTATTCCCTGAAGAGTAACTTATTTGACTCATTTGTGAATAAATTATTATTTTGATGTATATGATTTTATTGCTTTAAAAATTTATTTCAAACATTTTACATTTCTAAAGGATTTTTGTCTTTTTACATCCATGCCTCCATGACCTTAAGGCACCCTGCGTGCTTTTCCTACCAATAATTTCATTGAAATTAATACACATATAAAGGGTGAAAAAGCCTTCAGCAGTGTTGCCACTTGAATAAGTTCTTAAATCCAGAAATAAAAATAGGCATATGCACACCCTGTTATTTTTAAATGCCCTAATTTCTGTTTGTAACAATCTGTTTATAAATTTAAATCCTAACCTCACAGAACTCTACAATAATTTGTTCAAATAGATGTATTCTGTTCAATATTTTGTAAAGATGTTTACTAGAGAGACAAATATTTTTGAAACTAATTTTATGTAGTGTTAATATTAATAAATTCTTGGGTACTCATTATTCTGTATTTCAAAGGTATTTTCAGTTTTCCTGAAGAAACTGAGAAATAATGCTTATTTCTTTATAGAAATATTTCAATATTATTTTCTGAATTGTTCCACAGATAACAATACTTCTTTTTAAAAATTCTCATTGAAGCTGGAACAGCTGTGCTATATCTTTCTGGATGTGTCATCCTTCTTTTATCACCAGGAATAATGAATGAGAAGGTCAAATAAACATGTACTTTTGGCAGAGGACAAATAAAAAGTAAACAATCAATATTGTTTCTAAATACAAAAACTAATGAAAAGAATGTTAATGGGAAAAGTGACTCACAATTATAAATACAGCAACCTGCTATCTCGAACTAGTTTTTGGTTGTCCTTTCTGCTCTTTGCTTCCTGAGCTGACTTGTAAACTTCTATTACTGTTATCCAAATGCCATTAAGTAACTGTGAGACTATATTATTTATGAAAGAAAGTTCCAGTCTTAACCACTTTATTAAAAGATTAAGACAAATTGATGCAACATATAAACTTTGAAAGTATGGCTTTCAAAATGTCAACTTACTTTAGAAAACTTGACCTGATCAATAAGGTTCACATTGGAAACTAATGACCAATTATCTTTTTTTAAGATACTAGTGGATGATCAAAAAGTAGTTCTTAGTGTCTAAAGGGAATAAAATTGCAAAGCAACTTAAATGTTAATTCAAGTGATTGCAGCATTGTAGAATTAGAAACAATCAAACAAATTAGAAACAATTTTTGATCAATATCTTTGTTTAGAAAAGTTTGTCTACCAATTAAAAATCTATGACATATATAAATTTTTTGTAAAATCTAAGAAAAAATAATCATCCCATAAAATGATGTCCTGACAACAGGAAAAAAGATCAGCACAGATATGGCAATGCTGTAACATGTCTGTATGACTTATTACCTGGGGACCTGATGGCATTCTGATCTTACAATGCCCAGCAATTCAGAAGTGAGATGATGTTTTCTCAGATGCCGTATAATTTCCAGTGATAATTAATGCATAATATAATAATTTTACTGATAATTTAGGCAAGTAACCAATAATCAGCTAGGGGCCTAAATATATAGTTTATTTCTTTCAGTAATTTCTTCTTCAAAACAATTCTAAATGAAAATCTAAAGCACTTTAGATAGGTCAAACTTACCAAACTTTTGGAAAGTGTTTTCTGCTGCTCCATATGTCTCTTAAGGTAAGTTAAGTAGCAGAATAGATACCTATGGAATTCATCCAAATGAAAAAAAAAAAATCCCTAAAAGAAAATTAGTATCAATATTACTGGAGAAATTCTGAGAAATTGACCTGTTTTCCCTGACTCACCAGTGTCAATGTCTGTCTCAATCCATTTGCACACAGTATCTGCATCAAGGACTCTTACTGAGGGTTACTCATGGAGGCTTCTGAGGGTTTGCTTCTGTGTAGAGTCCTTTTGATATTCCTTACAGAACATGTCCATTTACATTTTCTATTACAGTTAATTATCAGAAATACAATGATCATTTTTTGTGGAATACTTTATACACTTGGTTTTTGCAACTTGTTATCCATCTTCACTACCAAAATTATTAATCTGCTCTGAAAGTAGAACTGCTTTTCTTTTAAAGTTACTTCTTTTGTAGGTATACAGATAATGAAGGAAATATGGGACATGAACCTGGACTTATTCTGTTGTAATACATCAAAAGGTGTCAGAGAGAAGCCAACCAAATTTAGATCATGTCTAACCTGCAAAAAGGATGAACCTAAATCATAGTTTATAGCCTGCCATCTATTCAGTACAGATTAAATGCTATGTATTATTTACTGTAGTTGTAAAGAATGGTGTACAAGCAACTTCATTTGGATTTATAGAGTGCTGACCCATTTAAAAAACAAATAGCTCTAATTTTAATTATATTTTAGGAATTGAGGTATGGAAGTATGAATATTTTCATTCAATAGACTTTTAATTAAATGGACTTTTTTTCTTATGAATCTGCCACTTACAAGGTGGGCATATTGTTTCCCTTAGGATTCAATCTCCTGACAGAATGACAGTTTTCTAAAACTTTCCTCACATCTTCTCCTGTATTTATGTTTGTGGATATAAGATACAATTTTTCCTAGTATCTGACAAGTGTAACCTGGTGCTTCCACAAAGTAGTGTTCTTTCTGGGAAAGGGAGGTGACAGATGTGAGAAAACGTTACAATTTTCGTACCTCAATGACAGCTTCTTTGTAGAAAGAGAAGCATTCAACAGACTTGATTTCCTCCTCCTTTTGGGCTCTTTAGGGGCCCAAGAGCCACAGGAAGTAAGGGCTTCTTCAAAAAGATGTTTTAAAAGAATATCTAATTTTCACTGAAATTCTTTTACATAGGAAGTGTTCTGTGAACCTTGCTCTGCAGCTTGCCTCAAACCTGCATCTTCAACAAGAAAAATGCCGTCTTTTTCCCTTCTTTATTTTTTTTTTTTCTCATTTAAAATTAGGTTTCTCAATTATTCTCATTCACTGATGCTGTGTTATCTGCAAACACCTTGAGAGATGCTAAGACAAAAATGCCTTCAGGCCATTCCATCATCTTCATCTTTGTCCTGTGTGCCTATCAATGAAAGCAAAGGTGGACGTGAAGAACATAAGTTACTAATGGTTACTGAACTATGCAGTATGGGAAACATTAGACATAAAGCAAAAATTTGGGTAAACACCAGATATAATAGTTAATTAGGTAAAAAAAGCTTCTGCATACTTTTGTTACATTCATCCCTATAAATATTCTTCTGTTTAAATGAGACTTTCAGAAAAGTCCTGATTTTCTATTGCAACAAAACAAACATTGAAGAAAATTCAGTGAAGTAATATTTCTGGGGTGAAATAGACTATTGGAATTTTGAGTACCTCTGAAATATATTCCATCAGCAAATAAAAAGTCATCTATGGTGATGTGGCCAGCCATAAATGTGGCCCAGTTAGAAGGGGAAAATTGTCTGCTGAAAAATAGTAACAGAGAGACTGGAACTTATTGTCTGAGGAG